>JARHVA010001472.1:1540000-2140000 GCA_037957365.1 Torreya grandis | reverse complement strand
AGTTTCATTATACCTATTGTCACTTTTAAGTAAATAGGTCATTAATATTTTTCATTTTGGAAATAAGATGTTGTAGACATATAATTCTAGTAAAATTATTATAGTTTAAATGTTTTTAGCATAATTTCATACATTTATAACATTAGTTTACATTAATCTCTTATATGTACAATTTCCATTCACATTATACACTTCATAGTATTTCACTATCGTCATTTTTTTCATGAAAAATTTTAGATCTATCATTTATTTGCCTCAAGACACTCAAACACACTCTTGAAAATTCAATGGTATCTATTCCCTAAGATTTAGTCATTGGGACCATTTTCATATGGTATAAAGGTGATAATGACCACTTTTGTTCCATATAATTTTGTTCATATTAGTTTTGGGTCCCTTGTTCTACTATGCCATGTTTTCATGTGCCTTGATTGTCAACTTCCATTCTTTTTCATGGTCGATTTGTTCAAGGATGTGTCCTAATAAAATAAATAAATTTTAATGTGTTCTAGAATGTGAAAAAATAGAAACTATTAGAATGATAAAGATGTAAAATAATCAACAATTATGATTTTGACAAATGTTAAATATAGAAAATTACTATTTAAGGAAATCACTAGAAAAAAATAACTTAACTCACACACAGACCTCTATTAACTATTTAAGATATTATACATTGAATATCAACAAAAGAGTTGATTGTGTATTATTAGTGCCCAAAATTTTACTAGAGAAATTTGGGTCTTTATATGATGAATTCCCTATGCCTGAGCTAAGTGAGCTTTAATGTTTTAGTTTCCTACCTTCCCTCATCAGAAAGAGAGGTTGGGACATGTATTTCAAGCAATCATGTCTATTATCTTGATTAGATGAGTCTAAATGGATGTCTATCAAAGATGGAAAATACCCCAAAAAGGCTCAGGAAAGATTGAAGAGTTACAACATGTGGAGCAAAGATCCTATGGCATGAGAATCTACAGTGAACAAATGAGGGTGTAACCAAGTCTTTTTTCAAGCTTGGATCCTTCATGTTTGAGAGAGGAGATATGTCAGTGTCCTCCTAAATAAAATTAATAGGCTACACTTATGTGTTTTGGTGATTAAGCTGAGGAGTAGTCTGATGAACTGTATGAAAGATATGTATTTGACTCAAGGGACCCCCAAGAGTAAGATTCAGGGGATGGAAAGATTTTGCACTTCTCCCCTTTTGAAGAAAGTTGGTATAAAGGGTAAAAGTGGCCATGACCCTAGCTTCATTTTTGATTTTCACATTTGGAAGAGTATCAGGCCCTCAAACATTTCAAGCCTTTTTGAAGAATTTCCCCACTTACCTTTTTGGTGGGCACGGTGCTTAAAATCCCCAAGGCTTGAGTGTTTGATTTTATAAAGAATATTTGTGCCACGTGGAGGCACTCAGGTTTTTGTCAGCTTCAAGACCTTTTTGGAGATTTCTTCACTTACTTTTATGGACATTTTCCAAAGGGTCCCTGAAGGCCCGAATGCCTAGTTTTTGCAAAAGAAGGATCATTGAAAGTAGTGTCCTTGTTATCAATAAGGACTCAAGACTTATTGCCCCACAACACCAGAGGATCATAACAAGTGAAAAGGTGAAAAAGTCCTTGAGAGCCCAAAAATAATGTTTTAAATCTATGATTCACTCATATTTTTCCATGTATTATAAAAGGAAGGTCACTTGGCACATAAGGGGAGGCCTTACGTTTTCCCTCTATTTTTCAAGTGAGGCTCAAATAATTAATGGGGTAGGTGTTGATTAGACATCTCATCTTAGATGATTAATGGTAACCCTAATTCTAAAATTCAAGGGATTATAATTAAGTGTTGGTTTTTATTTGAACTCACCCTTCGCATTCAAAGCCAAATATTTGTGCTTCCAAGTGATTAAGTATGCCAAAGTCAAGAACAATGTGAATATAGTGAATCAGAGTATGAGTCTCAAAAAGTCTCTATTTACACCTATGTGCAGCCTTCATTAACACTAGTAAGTGTTTGATAGCCTTATTGTATGGTATTTTGAGAGGCAATTGAGAGCTCAATCAAGAAGTCTTTTAGTGCAAAGAAGTTTATTTCTAAGTTAATATATTAATAAGAGACTTGAAAAAAGATGGTAGATTATTCAACAACATCTAAGGGAAACATCATATTAGTTTTGGAATCAATCAAGGACATTGATGTCATGGATTTGGATTTTGGGGCCCTATTAAATGTCTTGCAACACCCCAACCCCCACAAGTAGTTGTTAATGTTAGCATGAGCTACATTACACCAGCAACAGTGTTCCCCCTGGCTACTCCATACCTAGAGCTCATCATAACATGTGTTCAATCATATTAGCCAGATACCAAAACCATCATTGATATTAGTCATTCAGTGGTATTCTCCTTTACTCCCAAATCCCTCAGCACCATGCTCAACATTCCCCATCAACTAGAAAGTATCACACTCAGCATCGAGGAATGCTAGCAATATGTCGACAAAGATTAAAGAGCCATTTGGGAAGTTGTAAACTCATGTTGGCTAGCCAAGAAGAGAACCAAGGTCTCAAGGATGTTAAAGAACTTGAAATTGGAAAAATTTAATGAGTTACCTCAGTATGTTATAACCATGGATGCTAGAATTTATGGGATACCCACTGCTAAGAAGTTTGAGACATGGATGTTTTTTATCATGCTCTATGTATTGGAAGGGAAAAAGATGACTGACTGGGTGACCATTCTCAGTGACAATTTTTATGCACAAATGATGTACATTCAGGTAGCCATCCTTTCCAAGGAGAATTTTAAAGTTACATTTTATATGTCTACCTACCTAATAAATAGCTTGGTGCACCATAGGGTTTTTTAGGGACTTACTAAGAACCCCACAGGGATGAGAATCTATGAGATATATCCTAAGGTAGCCCTAAAAGGATCTAGGAATAATTTTTTTAAGGTGCATAACTACTTTTTCAACCCCATGATGAACATATTTTACCCCTTGAGGAGCCTAAATAGAATGTTTGTGATGGCCAAGTAGGTAATTGAGAAATTTGGTACCACCTATATACAATTTAGAACATTCACGTACATCAGGGTGAGTGGCTATTATGATTGCCCACTCAAATTTCCCATATACCTGGAGGACAAGTTGGTAATAATGGATCTAAGTTGACAAATAGTGCTACCACATGAAATGATTACAAAAAAAAGATAAAAAAATCCTTTCAAATTTCCTATGTTGATAGGATTCTATTCATGTCCTTCTATGGCCAAGGCAAAGGGGTTGGAATAAGAAATGAGTTTATATGCACTTGATAAGATGCCACCTGACCCAATTATGACATCAAGTGATTGGTAAACATGGCAAGAAATGTAATATGGCATCAGTCTCACTATGAAGACCTTTGGTCTGACTGCACCACCGAGGAAGATGTCTAAAAGTGGGAATATATGAGGCTAACAATGGAGGAGGAAATAGCCTACAACATCACTCATATCCCCAAGGACATGGTAGATGATAATCTGACACTCTCCTCAACATACAACAAAAATAATATTAAATCCTAGTCCATCATTCAGATAGACTTCACTGAGAAGGAAGATGACTCCATCCCTAGGTGAGTGACATGGATAATGAGGAGAACCTTTAGATGGTTGAAGGAACATGGAATTGACCTCAAGGCATATGAAAACCCTACCCTCTAAGAGTTAAGAAAGATAAAGGAATTGAATTCATTCTTCCTTGCATATAGTGGTGACCCTCTAGCCCCATCATCATCTATAATAGGCAAGGGGAAAAGAAATCTAAGAGATACTAACTTCACCAAATTGGTGGACATTGAGAAGATGACCATAACACAATCTAAGGCTACGTTGTCTTTCTAAAAAATAACAAGCTTGGCTCATAATTAGGATAAAATTCTCATGGGGTAGGTCATACTAGCTAATTCCACTCCCATATCGATTTTAGGGAGGGAAGCTCTGGTGGTGTTGACCATCTCAATAGCCCCCTATGGCTATTTAAGCATCAATCCCAACTGTCTTACGTACACAATATGTTGTAGTTGATCCTTCTCCAAAAATATATTCAAGGAAGAGAGGAGGTGAGGAACAAGAGGAGCCACCAAAGAACAAGAGAGTTAAGAAGGCCCTCCAACCTTCAATCAAGTCTTAGACTAAGTAGAGGATAGTTTTTTCCAAAGACCCAATCACCAAAGAGTTCCCACTAAAGAGAAGAGAATATAAAGCTTCTTATGCATAGAGGGTTAGGGATATGAGTGAGGGGGAGGACTCAAATGAAGAAAGGGCGATAGCAGAAGTAATAAAAAAATAATGTGCCTTCAATCCCCCCAAGGTAAGAACTAAGAAAATAACCCATAGGGAGAAGTGTCATTCCTCATCAAGGATCTTGATGGAAGGAGCATCTATAGAGGGGGAACTTGAAATAGAATAAGGTGAAGGTGATGAGGAAGGGGTCAAGTCTCTAGATTATCTTTTATTTTTTAATGATGTTGTGAATATTGGAGCTAAGGTGGCTATCCAAGTAGAGGCCCCTATTGAAAAGGAGCCCCACCCCCTGAAGATAGAGGAATTTTCTTAGAATGTTATTTATTAGTCACTTAGGTAGGACAAAGCTAGTGAAGTTTTAGACACCTTGAAGCTAGATGAAAGGGATCAAGGTAAACTTGGGGATGACATTTAGTCCCCCACTAGTAGTACAAAGGTGGGAGTAGGAAAAGGATAAAGGAGGAGATGAGTGATCAAACCTGAAAATGGGCACCCCTACAACTTTGAAGGTTAATAAAGGTGCTTAGGAGGGTGCCCCCAAGGGTGATACTTCAATTGATGTCCCCTGAGGGGTCCTCCTTACCATCAAGGTCAATGACCCATAGAAAAACAAAGGTTTTGAGGCCATGAATGGTGAAGAGTCACCCAAATGTGACAAGGAAATAACCATATCCTCTATAGACCCAATATCCCAAAGTAATAAGGAAAGATCAGCCATTGTTATATCCTTCATCCAACCCATGGAAAAGGTGAGCTCCATTAACAAATTATGCATGCAGTCCTACCAGCTTGGGTTTGATTTTGAAATTTTAGAGTGAATAGAATTAGTCCCAGAGGAAGAAAAGAAAAAGCAGGGAAGTGATGAGGACATAAAATAGTTTGTATTAAGTCTTCCCCCCAAACTAGTGGAATTATCAGTAGTTATTTCCTCATTGGTACCATTCATCACTACGACAAGGCCATCCTCAGTGTCCACAACTTTGGTAGGTTTCTAGACCAAGCCCCTTTTTGGGGTTATAGACCAGGTGAAGGAAAATAAGGATGTGATGAGCAAAATAGTGAATATTAACATAACACAAATTATTTAAAAACAAAAGTCTAAGCCCTTGAATAAGGCTAGAATTCATGCTTGAACGACATTCACTGACAAGTGGGAAAGGAATGTTGAGGTAGCCATTCCTCCTCTAGATGCACTAAAAAAAATGCTCCCCTAGAAAGCTACTCCATCTATAGTTACAATATTGGGGAGCCATCAAGGAAGGAATTAAAACATACTTCACAAGTCTTGGTTGACATGGTGACACACAGAATGGACAAAGATAAAGCCACCATGGAAGAGCTAAAGGTAGAGAACTAGGCTATGATCCAGTACTTGTAAAAGTTATTGAGTGATCCTCAAGCAATGACACCAACTACCATCCAGGATCCCAACCCTTCCCTTATCCCCCTTGGGTCACTGGACTTCACTTACAATGAGGATTTGAAGACTAGAGGATGGGAAATAAAATATTGGCAATAGAACTTGACAACCCAAGCCAAAGAAGTCATCCATATAGCCATGGAATGGCTTAATAATGAGATAGATAGATGAGGAGAGTGTATCTCCCTAGTATTTATATATGATGCTAACATCAAGTTTTGGGAGGAACTTATGCCCAAAATAGATGAGATATGTAATATGGGCAAGAATTGTTGGAAGATGATTTGAAAAAACTCATCAATGCACCCCATAGAACCTTCAATAGCCAAAAGTTAAAGGACTTAGTATCACTTGAAAAGTCTTGTGACTAGTTAGAGGCATTAGTACATAAGAAACAAGGAGTGATCCAAATGACCACCAATTGGATATAAGAATATAATGCTAAATTTAAGTATCAAGTGGCCCCAAATAGAAATATCCTCACCATAATGATTGCAAAGTTTGTTACACACAAGAACAAGTTGGCAAAGGACACAGTCATCAATGTGGATTCTGCATCATGACTAGATACCCCTAACTTATTTCCCAAAATAGAATCATTCCATACCTCCCTTTTTATTCTTGTCCTTTTCTCCCTTTTTGTCCTTTTTTCTCTTTTCCCATTGAGAAACTATTGTACTTTTCTTGATAGTGACACGTCCCTTTTAGGGTTTGTTTTGTTTAAGAAAGGGACATCTTTATTTCTTTAAGCAAGTGGAAAAAGTTTTGTTTTATCCCTTGTGAGTTTATTTTATGTGTATATAACTGTAAATATTCTTTTGTATTTGGGAATCATATCTTTCATCATCACAAGAGCACAACTACAAGTTTGAGGAATTAAGTTTGTTTCAACAAGCCTTAGGCCCATGAAGGATTATTACAGCTAAGGTATCTTTGTAGAATTTCCAAGTGTGGATATGAAATTATATAAGTAAAAGGGGTCTTTCCCTTTATAAATGTTAGCTAAAATTTAAGTATAGAATATATAGCTTGAAGAGTCATCATTGTGTAGTGCCTTAGTGCCAAATCAATTTTGGTTGTTAAATCATTGGCAAGTTTTGAGATCATCCATGATATTCCCTTATTACATAGTCATTTTGCATAGTGTCTTGTGTTATCAATTTTTTTAATAAATATATTTTAATTGATCCTTTCTTAGTGAATGAATAAAATATGTTCATGGTTTCCATTCTATCGTATTTTTTAAGTGCAGTGTTTCTTTTCATAAGCTAAATAGATTGGTTGTCTAGTGTATGTTTCTTTGTGGTATTCATTTAGAAGGTGAAACTAGAATGTAATATCCTTTCTATTTTAAATTTTGGGGGAATAAATAATTGATACCCTTTTAAAGGGTAGTCTTGGGCTCATGAATACAATAGGAAATAATTCTTGAGGGGTAACTTGTAGTGTTGCTCATAATTTTTCAAGGACCATCTGTGTGTAGTTTCTTCCTAGCTGTCTCTAGAATCAAGAAAGCATCTATTAATAAAAATGATATCATGATTGTGTGAATCCCTCCATGTTTAGTTATTATCCCTCCACATTTTTTTATCAAGCTATTTATATAAACATTATCCTACCCTGTTCTACCCTACATACAACATATAGCTTGCATACTATAAGTGTTGCTTTCCCAACGTATGAATTATACATTGTTTACCTAAAGTGTGTTCATTTTATGTGCTCAAACTCCTAACGCTACATTCCTCACTTACTCCTTGTCATTCAACAACAATCTCCACATTGAATATTTTAGCCATTTCTCATCTATCTTAAGTAGCTCTCATATGACATAAGGCATTCATGCATTTTGTGTGACAACCCTTCCTGAGTGGAGTGTGTGAGACTAGTTATGCTTTGGTCATACCCCCTCTTCCCTAATTAAAAATCCTCATTAAGGTTGAAATTTCAAATTCCCTTCACTAGAATGAGTTACCCCCATAGGTCCTCTCACCTTGGTTCAGGTAGAGCCAAAAGTAGTACAGAACTAACCATCCCCTTTGTCAGGCCCCTCCTGTTCATTGTCCTAGTTTGGATATTTTAAGGTGTTGAGCCCTCCCTAGCTCCAATAACATTCTCAAATAGCTCCTCACCTTCAACTTTCACCCCCAATTTTTCTAGGGCATGTGAGGTCGAGCGATGGTAGTGTGCAACTAGGAACCAATAGGATTTTTTTGGCATCATTGTTGGGGACCTTATTACCCTTGTTATGGGCCTAGTTGTTAGAGAATATTAAGTGTTTTATTCACCATGTTTCCAAGTTGAGTTGCTCACCTATGTTCTGTTGGTAATCTCATAACTCTCTTAGGAACATTTACCCTTATTTTTGGAAATTTGTTTAACATCTTTGAATAGTGTTATCAATGTGTAAAAATTAGCATCTCTTTGTAGTTGTGCCTAGTTTTATTGATCTAGAAGCCTTCTTTCTAGTGGCAACTCCATTCTATCACAAGTTTAAAGAACTAGTGCCTATTATTTGTACCTTCCTTTATCTCTAAACTTTCTCTTTAGCTCTACAAAATTTGAGGCTACTAGATCTTATTTTTGAAGGAATCCTTTAAAAGAGCTTGTCCTTGAATTGAAAGTCCCATCCAAAATAAAACAAGTTTGGAAACTTGTTGTGGGTCAGGGCTTAGGCTATCAAGTAGGACCTAATCAATTTGTTCCTCTTCACATGCACCTCTTATTCTCTAACATCCCATTAGTTGAAGGGTACCAAAGTGCTTCAAATAGTTCTAAACTTCATGTGAGTCAAGCTCCCTCTTTCCAAAGAAGCATTTCCCCTATTTCCATTTATTTGAATAGCGTTCACTCTCGACTTCCCCCTGGTTCACCTTCATTGTCTGATTCAAAAATGGGAGACCATGACTCAAGAAGGAGTATGTTTAATTTAGATAATGAGAATGATGGAGAAGATGATCAAGATTTGGGTAATTGGTGTAGACCATTCATGATCCCAAGATTTAGACTCATTAATTTCACTAGTATACCCAATTTTCCCAATGAGGTCCTTGTCAAGATTAGAAATGTCCTACCTAAGTTCCAGGGAATTAATGCAGTGTCTGGGGAGTAACATTTGAAAGCCTTTTTAAATGTTATTAAAGATTATGAGATTGAATTGAGGATGTGTGTATAAATCTCTTCATCAACACACTTGAAGATGAGGCTTGAGAGTTGTTCAAGTCCCTCCTTGATAGACCTATAGCGGTAAGCAATGATCAATGCATTCAAGATGTAGTTTGGTGAGAGTATAAACCCCTGATTCCTACTTGCTAAGTTTGAGAACCTAAAGAAGAACCCCAATGAATGTGTGAAGGTTTTCAATTCATGGTTTAGTAAGGTGTTGAGGAGGTTGCCTAAGGATATCAGGCCTAGTCGTGTTGCTTCTCTAATTAAGTATTGTGATGCATTTGACAAGAAAGAGGCATATAATCTCAAAGACAAGGCTCCCAAAAATCTAAGGATGTCTTTCAATTTGGTTGTTCAAATAGAAAATAACATCAAAGCTATGGTTAAGCCTTTGAATAAAATGGTTGATGTCAAGCAGGTAAACCTTGAGAAAACACAAACCTCCCACAAAGGAGTGGACCTAGAAGAAATAGTGAAGACCTTGGCCACTACAATCAAGGAAATCTCTTACAAGCTAACTAGAGCTGAGAAGGGATTATCCTAGGTACCTCCAATCATGATGATAGGAGAAAGCATAAAAAAGAGGAATAGAATTATCCTTGATATCAAGGTTAGGGAAGGCCACCTTTCCAAAATAGAAATAATGATAAAGGAAAGGGGTTGGCAAGGGATGATAGGAATCATACTCGAGGGATTGGAAAGGATGTGTCAAATCCTTTGGCCACAAAGATTAACATAGTTGATATTGGCATCGATTGGTGTGATAAGTGTTTTCTCTCTCACCCCCATGTAGCATAACTTTTGAAGGTTTTTTTGAGACAGTTGGTTCTGAATCTATGTCTAATGAAGATGATATCTACATAGTATATTTCTAAGAGGTGGAGAGTTACATCTTCAAGGAAGAAGGGGTAAGTACCCTATCAATCTCAAACTATGAGGACACCTTAGCCTATGATTATTTCACTTTTAGTTTTGATGAATTAGGTGAAATGGTTCCTTCTTCATTAATAGAATTAATGGGTACTACCACTGCTGAAGAATTCTAAGATGTATGTGAAAAGGTAAGAGCTCTATCCCTAGACTTTGTCTATGAAATCAATATGATGCATGAATATGATTTTTTGGTTCATGATTTTGAGTTTCTGAGATCAACGATGAAAGAGAAGTATGGGGACTCTCCCCCATCAATCAAGGACTGGAAGTTGATGATTCATGTTGTAATTTCCCAAGAAAAGGAGTATAATCTGAGAAGCAAGGATCAAAATACTCCCCCAAAAGATGAAGGTATTCCTGCTCCCAAGGTAGAGACTAAAGAAAGAATAACTTTTAGAACTAAGGAGGTCTAAAATCTTGCTGAGTCTAGTGATACACCTTATCATGCTAAACTGAGAGGTACCCAGGCCAAAAATCAAACCCCTTTTCTATCTAACATTCCTAAGAAAGATGAGCCTAGGAAACCTCCTTTGATTAATGAAGTCAAAAGTATTGGCCCTCCTATTTTTGTGCACCTAGAACTAGAAGGGTATATTTGAAGTGAAAATGTCATAAGTTTACCCACCAATACTTTGTTGCCCAAATATAGTTTTTGTGACATTGCCCATGTACTAAGTTAGCTGAAGGTCACAATACCTTTTTTAGAGCTGCTTAGGATCATAGAGCATAGAAGAAGAGATTTTAAATATTTAGGGTTCATAGAAAAGGTCACTGTTAATGAAATTATTGAGATAGAGCCTCCTTTCATTCTCCCTAGAGAAAATAAGAATGCCATAGAATCTTTTGAGCAACACTTCAAAGTGTACCTAAGAATGACACTAGTAGAGATCCAAATGGATGTTGACCCATTCTATACCACCATGATGATTAGTGGATTGATTATCTATGATTTCATGTTTGATTCCAACATATCTTGTAACATCATGCCACTGGTTATACTAAAGGAATTATGCATAAGAATAACTAAAACAAATGGATGATGCCTTCCCATGGATTTTAAAGAAGTGCCTATTGTTGGCATGGTAAAAGGGTTGGTGGTATAGCTTGTGTAATACCTCAAAAAGTTCTTGAGCATGGATGTCATTGTTGTAGACTGTCCACCTAAATGGGGTATGTTGCTCTCCAAAAAGTGGGTTGTTAGCATTGGCGATAGTTTTCAAATAGAATTATCTTATGCTACAATGCCTTTGGATGGGAAAATGGTTTACCTAAATTGGGAACCATAAATGCTTCATATCTTGGAAGACCCAAAGTATCAGCTAGATGAAGTGTTGTATGTAGACATAGAGATCAAGAGCTTCATGGGAAATGTTGAGTTTATAGAGATGTCCCTTGATGTTGGTATCCAAGATGAAAAATCCATTTGGATTATGCATTTTAATGGAGCATGTTCCAATATTTGAAATGGGGCTAGAGTTATTTTCTATACTCCTGAGGGCCAAATTTTTAAGTTCTCCTTTCAATTGGCTTTTGAGTGCACAAACAATATTACAAAATATGAATCACTTTTGATAGGCATCCAAATCACCCATGTTGAGTTGTGGAGCTAAAAGCTTCACTAATGAGCTAATGTGGAGTTTACTGGGCTTACACAGTAACCGACATTGGTCAGAACAAATCGACATCGGTTAGGGGTCGACCGACATCAGTAGAATCAGTCAGAACCAACTGACATCAGTTATGGGTCGGCCGACATCGGTCATCTTCATACCGACATTGACTTCTGTGTGTTTCTAGAATTGTTATTTTTAGGAGAATAGTTAGTTTGCATGTAAAGACTAAAATTAGTCTTGAGTCTATTTTTCTAATTATTGTTTGCTTTCAATTCTATTTAAGAGACCCATGGGACAGTATTGTAATCGGAGCAAGATCAAGAAGATCTGCAAGAATAATTTAGTAATTGAGTTGGTTGTAATTGATAGAGAGAGAGAGAGAACTCTTGAAGGAGAATTATTGTACATCTGAGAGGTGTGAGGAGAGAGAGATTTTTTCATTGTATTTCCTTCTGGAAGAGTTTAATACAGATTGTATTGTTTCTCGTATCTCCTATTATTTATTGTTTTTTATTTCTAGTTACTTATTACTTCTGGTTTCAATTTCATGTTTAGTTGCTTATACAAAAGTAATCAATTGTACTCTTAGATCCTGACAACTAGTATCAAAGTTATGTGTATACACTAACAACTGGTATTAGAGCATGTTAGTGTTTGTTGATTATAGAATTCACTCACAAGGGTTTTTGATTGAGTGGGAGCAAAGCAATGGCAAAAGAAAGTAAACTAAGAATGGAGAAATTCAATGGCAAGAATTATCAATTATGGAGGATGTAAATTGAAGATTACCTGTATCAGAAAGATCTGTATTTACCATTGGGTGGGGTTTTAAGGAAGCCCACAGATATAGAAGATGAAGAATGGAATGTTCTTGATAGAAAGGCTCTTGGATCTACAAGGTTGAGCCTGGCAGCTTCTATGTTTTCCAGCTTATCACAGGCAAAGACAACGATAGAGTTAATGGATACTTTGGCAAATTTATATGAAAAACCCTTAGCTTCGAATAAGGTATATCTTTTGAAGTAATTATTTAATTTGCAAATGCAGGAAGGTGGATCTATATCTAGTCATCTTAATGATTTCCATACAATAGTAAATCAGTTAAATTCAGTCAAAATAATTTTTTATGATGAAATTAAGGCTCTCTTAATCTTATGCTCTTTACTTGAAAGTTGGCATAGTTTGGTAATGGCAATTAGCAATACTGCATCTGCTTCAAATATCTTGAAAGTTGATGATGTTGTTAGTGTAATCTTGAATGAATAAATTCATAGGAAAAGCACAGGGGAAACATCAGGTAATGCTTTAAGTGTTGAAAGCAGGGAAAGGAAAAGAGAGAAGGGCAAGTAGGGGAAATCAAGGTCAAAGATGGGAAGTAGATCCAAATCCAGAAATGGAAGAATAACCTACTAGAATTGTGGAAAGAAAGGGCATGCAAAGAAAGATTATTGGTTGAAGGATAACAAAGAAAATCAGCATGAAGGTAATAAAGAAGCAAAAGTTGCAGGTATTGTTGCATAGGATGATCTTATATTTTCTTTGGATAATAAATTAGAATCATGGGTTTTAGATTCTGGTGCCTCTTTCCATGCAACCCCAAATAGAGAATTTTTCAATGATTATGTCCATGGAGATTTTGGAAAAGTTTATTTAGGGGATGATGAGCCTTGTAAAATTGTTGGCAAAAGAAAAGTGCAGCTGAAATTGCAGAATGGCAACACATGGGTGTTGAAGGATGTCATGCATGTACCCATTTTGAAGAGGAATCTAATTTCTATAGGAAAGTTGGGTGATGAGGGTTGCACAGTAACTCTCATAGCTAAATCTTGAAAAGTTTCCAAGGGTGCACTTGTATTAGCAAAAGGTAAGAGAGTAGGTACACTTTATCTATCTACTTGTATTACTAATTATTCTCCTTCTATTTTATCTACTTCAGATGTAGATGCAAAGTTGTGGCACTATAGGCTTGGTCACATGAGTGAGAAGGGAATGAATGTTCTTAAGTCAAAAGGTAAGCTTTCAGATTTGAAAAGCATAGATCTAGATTTTTGTGAGCATTGTATTTTTGGGAAATAGAAGAAAGTGAGGTTTCTCAAAACTGGGTCAACAAAGAAGAAGCACAAGTTAGAGCTTGTTCACACAGATATGTGGGGACCAGCTCAGGTAGCTTCTATTAGAGGATCACAATATTATGTTTCTTTCATTAATGATGCTACAAGAAAGGTATGGGTTTATTGCATAAAGAGGAAATCTGATGTTTTTGACACATTTAAGAAATGGAAAGCTTTGGTTTTTAATGAGAAGGTGATGTACAGTGATTAGCTCAAGAGGCTAAATAATTCTAAGCAGGGCAATCTTGATTTGGAAGTGGTTATGATCCAAAATGAGCTTGCGGGTAAAAATTCACTTATAGAAAAACATAGAGACCGATGTTGGTCAGGTAGAAATCGACATCAGTCATGCAGAGACTAACATCGATCAAGTGGAAATTGATGTCGATCAGGAGGAATCGACGTCGATCGAGTGCAAACTGACATCGATCAGAGATGATCAGGATCGGTCACTATCAAAAGAAAATTTGGGTGGATAGCAAGCTATAAATGAGTCTCAAATGCCCATAAGGAGGTCTAAAAGGGTAAGTAAACCTCCAATTCATTATTCCCCTTCTTTATACTACTTGTTGCTCACTGATGGTGGAGAACCAAAAAAATTTGATGAGGCAATGCAGGTAGAATCCAGGAAACAGTGGGAGCATGGCATGAATGAGGAAACTGATTCCTTGGAAGAGAACCATACGTGGGATTTGGTTGAGTTACCAGCCGAAAAGAAAGCACTAAAAAACAAATGAGTATACACGTTAAAGGAAGGAGAGAATGGACAAATGAGACATAAGGCCAGGTTGGTAGTAAATGGATTTGCATAGAAACCAGGTATTGATTTTGGTGAAATTTTTTCTCCTATAGTAAAGATGACTTCTATTCAGACTGTATTGTCTTTAGTTGCTATTGAGGATTTGCATCTTGAGTAGCTTGATGTTAAGACAACATTTCTTCATAGAGATTTAGATGAAGAGATATATATGGATCAGCCGGAAGGTTTTGAGGTCAAAGGTAAGGAGAAACTTGTGTGCACGTTGAAGAAAAGCTTATATGGTCTTAAGCAAGCTCCAAGACAATGGTATTTTGAGGTTTGACAAGTTTATGACAGAGCATGGCTTTAGTAAATGTCAATCTAACCATTATGTTTATTTTAACAGATTGGATAATGGTAGTTATATTATCTTATTACTGTATGTAGATGATATGCTTGTTGCAGGTTCACACATGCAAGAAATTACTAAGCTTAAGGTAAAATTAGCTCACACATTTGCCATGAAGGATTTAGGAGCAGTAAAGAAAATCCTTGGCATGAGTATTAAGAGAGACAGGAAAAATCACAGTTTGATTTTGTCTCAAGAGGATTATGTGAATAAGGTGTTGGAGAGGTTCAATATGTAGGATGTAAAACTGGTAAGCACACCTATGGTTGTACACTTCAAGTTGAGCAAAGAACAGTGTCCTAAATCACATGATGAGGTTGAGTACATGAGTAGAGTTCCATATGCTTCAGCAGTTGGGAGCTTGATGTATGCAATGGTATGTACTAGACCAGATATTACCCAAGCAGTGGGAGTTGTCAGCAAGTTTATGGCCAATCTAGGAAAGGAACACTGGAAATCAATTCAGTGGATTCTCAGATATCTAAGAGAGACCAGCAATAGGCATTTATGCTATGGAGGGTCAAACACTTCTCTACATGGGTATGTAGATTCAGATATGGCAGGTGACTTAGATGGTAGGAGAAGCACCACAGGATATGTGTTCACTATTGGTGGAATAGTGGTTAGCTGGATTTCAAAGTTGCAGAAGGTTGTTGCCTTGTCTACTACAGAGGTAGAATGCATTACAGTCACAGAGGCTAGCAAGGAAATGATTTAGATGACTCGGTTCATGGAAGAGTTAGGAAAGGAGCAAGAGAGTTGTAGATTGTATAGTGATAGTCAAAGTATAATTCATTTGGCAAATAATTCAACCTTTCATTCAAGAACCAAACATATACAGCTTAGGTACCACTTCATTAGACAGGTATTGGAGGATGGACATTTGAAGCTGGAAAAGATCCATATAGATAAGAACCCTGTTGATATGTTAACAAAGCTGGTAACAAAGGAGAAGTTGAATCTTCATTCAAATTTTGTTGGTCTTCAAGATTGAACTTGAAGAGGGAGAAACAAGCCAGAAATGTTTTGAGGATGTTGTTGTACAGGTACAGGTGCAGCTATTTATCTCCAAGTGGGAGATTGTTGAGTTGTGGAGCTAAAAGCTTCACTAATGAGCTAATGTGGAGGTTATTGGGCTTACATAATAATCGACATTGGTTAGGGGTCAACCAACATCAGCAAAATCAGTCAAAACTAATTGACATCGATTAGGGGTCGGTAGACATCAGTCATCTTCAGACTGACACTAACTTTTGTGCATTTCTAGAATTGCTATTTTTTGGAGAATAGTTAGTTTGCATGTAAAGACTAAAATTAGTCTTGAGTCTATTTTTCTAATTATTGTTTGCTTTCAATTCTATTTAAGAGACCCATCGGGTAGTATTGTAATTAGAGCAAGATCAAGAAGATCTGCAAGAACAATTCAGTAATTGAGTTGGTTGTAATTGATAGAGAGAGAGAGAGAGAGAGAGAGAGAGAAATCTTGAAGGAGAATTACTATACATCTGAGAGGTGTGAGGAGAGAGAGATTTCTTCATTGTATTTCCTTCTAGAAGAGTTTAATATAGATTGTATTGTTTCTCATATCTCCTATTATTTGCTATTTCTAATTTCTAGTTACTTATTACTTTTGGTTTCAATTCCATGTTTAGTTGCTTATACAAAAGTAATCAAATGTACTCTTAGATCCTGACAACCCATGAGTATGGATTCAAAAAGTTATTAGTAAAGGGTGACTCTAATTTAGTGGTTAAATAGTTTTGGGTTGTTTACACCATGAAGTAAAAGAGGTTGAAGTAGTAATGAAATGTTATCTAGGACTATCTGGAATGGTTCAATGCTTTTAACATCTAGTACCATGCTCGAGAGATCAATCATTTGGCATATGTGCTTACCAAGAGAACTGTAGAATTTACGATCGAGCCTAGAAATACTACTTGTGAATATCAAGTTGAAACATTAGAAAGGCCCTTTGTTCTAGACAATATTAATCATTGGAAAGTCTTTAATGATGATGACCACATAAAAAGGTTGCTATGTTGCATAGAGGAATTTTAGGTAACTAACACAAAATGAGATTCTATGATCTAGGTCTATGATGGGAAGGAAACCTTGTATGGGAAACAAATAATCTAGCTTAAAACTAACACCATCCCCAGGGGATTGGTTAGTCTTGAAGTAACCTTTGATGGAGCTAATCAAATCAAATCTAGAAACACTTCTATATCAAGAGAAGTGATTGAGATTAACATTAAGACACCAGAGAACCTAAGGAATATCTAGATCTGTTTTCACTTAAGTAAAGATAAAAAGGAAACATTCATCACCTTATTAAATAAGTACCAAGATTGTTTGGCATGGTCTTACACAGAGAGTTAAAGGCTTATAGAGAGGATTTGTTTCAACATGTTATCCCCTTGTATCCTAATGCAAACCCATTCTACCAAAAATATAGATCGATCAATCCCATCGTAGTCACCAAAATGTAGGAAGAGCTAAAGAAGCTAAGGGATGGTGGGATCATTCAATATATCAAATATTCATCATGGATGGCTAAATTTATCCTTATTAGAAAGAAAAATAGAGACATCTAGCTTTGTAGATTTTTGAAATTTGAACAAGGCATCTTTGAAAGATAATTATCCATTGCCTAACATGGATAATATGCTTCAATATATCACTAGATTAGAGCTATTGTTAACCCTAGATGGTTTTTTAGATATAACCAGGTGATGGTCAGAGAGTCAAATAGGGCTAAGACCACTTTCACCACCCCTCAAGGCACTTACATATATGTTCGAATGCCTTTTGGTTTAATGAACACAAGTACCACCTTTCAAAGAGAAATAGATGTAGCCTTCATTGAATTGATAGACTAATTCATTATTTTCTACTAGGATGATGTCATTGTGTACTCCAAAAAGAGGAGTGACCACTTGGCACATTTGAAAAGTTGCTTATCAGATGTTGGGAGTTTGGGATCTCTTTGAACCCCAAGAAATGACATTTTGGAGTACAAAGATCAAAGTTACTAGGACACATTGTGTCCTAACAAGGTGTTATGATAGACCTTGAGAGTTTGGAGGCCATCAACAAAGTACCCATCCCATAAACCAAGAAAGGTATTGAATCTTTCTTTGACCAAATTAATTTTTTTATCCAATTTGTTTCCAATTTTACAGAGATTACTTTGCTGATCACTTTAATGTTGAAGAAGGATAAAACTATAAAGTGGGAGGAAAAGGCTACCCAGTCATTTCAAGACATCAAGACAACCTTGAAAATGGACCTAGTGTTTATTAGTCTATACTACAAAATGAGTTCCAAATATTTTCATTTTCCTCTATGCATACCATTATTTTAGTACTACTACAAAAGAATGATGAAGGTCATGAGCAGCCAACTACCTTTTTCAGCAAGTCACTTCAAGGATATGAGCTTAGATATACCATAATGGAAAAACAAGCCTTCACTCTTTTGAAGGCTATCAAATAATTCAGGTCTTACATTTTGAGTTCAAATATTTATTGTCTATGTCCATCACACTATGGTGAAGGACATATTAACTCAAAACAAAACTACTAATAAGAGGTGTCAATGGGTCAATAAACTGCAAGAATATGACCTAGAGATATATACCACCAAGATTGTTAGGGGCATGGGTTTGGCGAAGTTGATGATCGAGGCAAATTTGGAAGCCATGGAGGTGAATAATGCATAAATAATGGTGGGTAATTATGGATCAAATTATAGCCGATCCCCATGGTAAAGATACATATTACATTACCTGAAGACTCTGAGTTATCCTCCTCATCTAGAGAATAATCAAAGAAGGACATTGAATTTGGTATCCTAAAAGTATATTCTATTGTAGGATGACCTCACATGGAGAAACCCAAATGGTGTTCTCTTAAGGTGTTTAGTGTAAAGTGAAGTCTTTCCAATAATTATAGAATTACATAGTGGTGTGTGTGGTGGCCATTATACCCCAAAGGTCACTACACATAAGATCTTGAGGTCTAGATATTGGTATCATACATTATTCAAATATGTAACTACCTGGGTTAGAAAATGTGAAGAATGTCAGTGGTTCTCTGGAAGAATAAAGGCATCTAGATGACAACCCCTACAGCCGGTCTCTATTGAGGGACCTTTCAAATAATGGGGGATGGATTTTATGTGTGAAATCTCACATGCCTCAAGCACTAGTCATAAATGGATCCTGGTGGCCACTAATTACTTCATGAAATGGGTTGAAGAAATTCCTACTAGGAGATCAACCCACTAGGTAGTCATAGATTTCTTATTAAACAATATCATTTGTTGGTTTAGGGTACCAGTCAAGATTGTATGTGACAATGCTATGTGATTCAGAGCTAAATATTTGAATTCATCATGTGAGGATTATGGGAATACCTTAGCATATGCATCTAACCATAATCCATAATAAAATGGGAAATCACAGTCTAGCAATAAAAACCTATTAAAAATTATCAAGAGAACTCTAGTTGACAACAAAAGAAAATGGGGTGAGCAATTGAAGTTTGTTGTTTGGGTAGATAGGTTGACTCTGAAGAGATCCACTAGAAAGAGCCCATTTGAGCTCATGTATGGGACCCAAGTTGTTTTGCCTTTTAATCTACAATTACTTATGTACCAGTTCATGCGACAAATGATTGAGGTAGGAATATAAATAAGCCACTATGAAGGGAGAATTGACTAGATCATTGAACTTGATGAATCCAAGAGGTAGGCTCATGAAAAGCACATAAATTTTAAGGATCATCTCAAGATAATTTTTGACAAAAAAGTTACACCATGAACTTTTCATGTTGATGATCTAGTTTTGCTCTAGGACAACAGACATGAAGACAAAGGGAAGCATGGCAAATTTAATTCCCTTTGGATGGGTCCCTACACCATCAAATTTTAGATAGGGAATCATACCTTATATCTCATAGATATTAGTGGGGAGGACTTGGTGCGACTATTAAATGGTAGACATCTCAAGCATTTCTTAGATTGAACTTTTATTTTCCCATGTACATATGTATATAATTATTTCTCTTATGGTCCCTATGATCATGTTGTATTTTTATCTATCCCTATCTTTTTTCATTTGATCGGTTGCCTTATTAAAATAATTATTCTCCCATGGTATGTTTCTTATTGACTCCATAGACCAATGGATAGGTGATCAGTCTGGTGTTCTTTGTATACCCACTGGGGGTACCCATCCCTGAGTAAGAGCCTATGTTAGTGCCCAAAATTGTGTTAGATAAATTTGGGTCTTTGTATGATGAATTCCCTATGCTCAAGATAAGTGAGCTTCAATAGTTTAGTTTCCTACCTTCCCTCATCAAGAGGAGAGGTTGGGACATGTAGTTTGATTAATCATGTTTGTTATCTTGATTAGACAAGTCTAGAGGGACACCTATTAAAGATAGAAAATACCCTAGAAAGGCTTAAGGGAGATTTAAGAGTTACAACATGTGGAACAAAGATCCTATGGCATGAGAATCTATAGTGGAAAAATGAGGGTGTAACCAAGTCTTTTTCCAAGCTTGGATCCTTTACGTTTGGGAGAGGAGATATGTCAATGTCCCATATAAAAGTAATAGGCTAAACTTATGTGTTTTGGTGATTAAGGTGAGGAGCAGTATAATGAACTGAATGAAAGATATGTATTTGACTCAAGGGACCCCCCAGGAGTAAGATTCAAGGGATGGAAATATTTTGCACTTCTCCCCTTTTGAAGAAAGTTGGTATAAAAGGTGGAGGTGGCCGTGACCCTAGATTCATTTTTTATTTGGATATGTGGCAGAGTATCAGGCCCTTAGACATTTCAGGCCTCTTTAAAAAATTTCCCCACTTACCTTTTTGGTGGGCATGATGCTTAAAATCCCCATATCCCAAGTGTTTGATTTTATAAATAATATGTGTGCCACATGGAGGCACTCGAGTGTTTGTCAGCTTTAAGACCTTTTTAGAGATTGCCTGACTTACCTTTATGGACATTTTCCAAAGGGTCCTCGAATGCCAACTTTTTTGAAAAATAAGGATCATTGCAAGTAGTGTCCTTGGTATCAACAGGGACTCGGGACTTCTTTCCCCATAGCACTAGAGGATCATAATAAGTGAAAAGGTGCAAAAATCCCTGAGATCTTGAAAAGAATGTTTTAAATCTATGATTCACTCATATTTTTCCATGTATTATGAAAGGAAGGTCACTTGGCATACAAGGGGAGGCCTTACATTTTCCCTCTATTTTTCAA
This sequence comes from Torreya grandis, assembly GCA_037957365.1. NCBI lineage: Eukaryota > Viridiplantae > Streptophyta > Pinopsida > Cupressales > Taxaceae > Torreya > Torreya grandis. The sequence goes on along the minus strand of JARHVA010001472.1, from coordinate 2,119,049 downwards.
ATGAGGCTCAAGTAATTAATAGGGTAGGTGTTGATTAGCCACCTCATCTTAAAGAATTAATGGTAACCCTAATTCTAAAGTGCAAGGGATTATAATTAAGTGTTGTTTTTCATTTGAAATCACACTTCACATTCAGAGCCAAAAATTTGTGCTTCCAAGTGATTAAGTATGCCAGATCAAAGAACAACATGAATATAGTGAATCAAAGTATGAGTCTCAAAACATCTCCATTTCCACCTATGTGTAGCCTTTTCTAACACTAGTAAGTGTTTGGAAACCTTGTTGTATGGTGTTTCAAGAGGCAATTAAGAGCTTAGTCAAGAATTATTTTAGTTTAAATAAGTTTATTTCTAGGTTAATACAGTAATAAAAGACTTGAAAAAAGATGGTAGCTTCTTCAACAACATCTAAGAGAAACATCATATCAATTTTGGACTTAATCAAGGATATTGATGTCATGGATTTAGATTTTGGGGACATGTTGAATGTTTTACAACACCCTAACCCCAAACAAGTAGTTGCCAATGTTGGCATGAGCTAAATTACACTAGCAGTAGTATTCCCCCTAGCTACTCCATACCCAAAGCTCATCATAGCATGTGCTCGAGCATATCAACCAAACACCAAAACCATCATTGATAGTAGTCATTCAGTGGTATGTTCCTTTACTCTCAAAGCCCTCAATACCATGCTTGGCATTCCCCCTCAACTAGAAATTATCACACTCAATGTCGAGTAATGTCATTGATATGTCAAAAAAGAGAGAGAGAGAGCCATCTGGGAAGTCATGAACTCATGTTGGTTGGCCAAGAAGAGAACCAAGGTCTCAAGGATGTCAAAGAACTTTAAATTGGTAAAATTAAGTGAGCTACCTTAGTATGTTATATCTATGGTCATTATAATTTATGAGATACCCATTGCTAAGAAGTTTGAGACATGGATGTTTTTTATCATGCTCTGTGCTAGAAGGGAAGAAGAGGATTGATTGGGCCACTATACTTAGTGACAATTTGTATGCATAAATGATGTACCTTCAAGTGGTCATCCTCTCCAACAGGGATGAGAATCTATGAGATATATCCTGAGGTAACCCTGGAAGGATCTAGGAATAGTTTTTGAAAGGTGCATAACTATTTTTTCAACCCCATGATGAGCATATTTTACCCCCTAAAGAGCCTGAATAGAATTTTTATGATGGTCAAGTAGGTAATTGAGAAATTTGGCACCACCCATATATAGTTCAGAACATTCACATACATCAGGGTGAGTGGATATTTTGGATGCCCACACAAATTGCCTAGATACTTGGATGACAAGGTGGAAGTAATGGAGCTGAGCTGGCAGATGGTGCCACTACATGAAATGATTGTGGCAAAAAAGATAAACCATCCTTTCACATTTCTTGTGGTGATAGGATTATATTCATGTCCTTATGTGGCCATAGTAAAGGGGTTAGAACAAGAAATGAGTTTGTATTAACTTTATAAGATGCCACCCAACCCAATTATGACATCAAGTGGTTGGTGAACATGGAGACAAATGTAATTGGCATCCGTCTCACTATGAAGACCTTTGCTCTAACTGCACCACCAAGGAAGATGTTTGAAAGTGGGAATATATGAGGCTAACAGTGTAAGAAGTTGTAGCCTACAACATCGCTCATGTCCCCAAGGACATGGTAGACAACAAGATAACACTCTCCTCAACATAAAATTGCAATAATATTGAATATTAATCCATCACTTAGCCATACTTCATTGAGAAGGAAGATGACTCCATCCCCAGGTGAACAACATGGATAATGAGGAGAACATTCAAATGGTTTAAGGAACATGGAATCGACTTCATGGCATATGACCCCCCCACCTTCCAAGAGTTAAGAAAGATAAAGGAATTGAATGCCTTCCTCCCTACATATAGTGGTGACCCTCGAGCACCATCATCATCTATAACAAGCAAGGGGAAAAGAAAGCTAGGAGACACCAGCTTCACCAAACTGATGGATGTCAAGAAGATGACCACAACACAATATAAGGCCAGGTTGTCTTTCTCAAAATTAATGAGCTTAATTGAGCATTGGGATAAAATTTTCATGGGGTAGGTCACATTTTCTAGTGCCACTCCCATATCAATTTCAGGGAGGGAAGCTTCCGTGGCGCCAACCATCTCGATATCCCCCTTATGGCTAGTCAAGCATCAATCCCAACTGTCCTACCTACACAATAGGCTACAATCAAGCCTTCTCTAAAAATGTTTTCAAGGAAGAGAGGAGGCAAGGAACAAGAGGAGCCACCAAATCAAAAGAGAGTTAAGAAGGCCTTCCAACCTTTAATCAAGTCTCTAACCAAGCAGAGGATAGTTTTTTTCAAAGACCCAATCACCAAAGAGTTCCCACTAAAGAGAAGAGAAGATCAAGCTTCTTACACATAGAGGGTTAGGTATATGAGTGATGGGGATGACTCAGATGAAGAAAGGTTGATAATAGAAGTAATGAAAAAAATAATGCACCTTCACTCCCCCCAAGGTAAGAACTGGGCAAATAACCCATAGGGAGAAGTGTCATTCCCCATCAAGGATCCCTATGGAAGGAACATCTATAAAGGGGGAAATTTCAACAAAATAAGGTGAAGGTGATGAGGAAGGGGTCAAGGCTCGAGATGATCCTTTATTTTTTGATGATGTTATGAAGATTGGAGTTGAGGTAGCTACCCAAGTAGAGGCCCCTATTGAAAAGGAGCCCCACTCCTTACAGATAGAGGCATTTGTTTAGAATGTTATTTTCAGTCACTTGGGTAGGAAAAATCTAGTGAAGTTAAATACACCATGAACCCAGATGAAAAGGATCAAGGTGAACCTGGGGATGACATTCAATCCCCCATTAGTAGTGCAAAGGTGGGAGAGTAGAAAAAGGATAAAGGAGGAGATGAGCGATCAAGCCTACAAATGGGCACCCATACAACCTCTAAGGTCAATAAAGGTGCCAAAAAGGGTGGCCCCAAGGGTGATACTTCAATTTAATTACCCTGAGGGGTCCTCCCTACCATCAAAGTGCATGACCTAGAGAAAAATAAAGGTTTTGAGGCCATGATTGGTGAAGAGTCACCCGAATGCAATAAGTCACCATAGCCTCTACAGACCCAATGGCCCAAACTAATAAGGAAGGAGAATCCATTATTATATTCTCCATCCAACCCATGAAAAAGGTGAGTTCCAATGACAAATTGCACATGGAGTCCCATCAGCCTAGGTCTGATTTTGAAATTTTGGAGTGAATAAAACCAATCCTAGAGGAAGAAAAGAAAAATTAGGGAAGTGATGAGGACACAAAATAGTTTGTGTTAATTCCTCCTCCCAAACCAATGGTGTTATTGGTATCTATTTCCTCATTGGCACCACTCATCACTACCACAAGGCCATCCTCAGTATCTACAACTTTGGTAGGTTTTCAGACTAAGCCCCTTCTTTGGGTTATAGACCAAGTAAAGTAATAAGAAGCTTGTGATTAGAAAAATAGTGGATATTAAAATAACACAAATTATTCAAAAATAAAATTCTAAGCCCTTGAATAAGACTAGAATGCATGCCCAAATGACATTCACTGATAAGTTGGAAAAGAGTGTTGAGGTAGTCATTCCTCCTCCAAATGCACTAAAAAAATGCTCCCCTAGAAATCTACTCCATCTACAGTTACAATCTCAGGGAGCCATCAAGGAAGGAATTGAAACATAATTCACAATTCCTAGCTAACATGGTGACACATAAAATGGACAAAGATAAATCCACCATGGAAGAGTTAAAGGCAGAGAACTAGGCTATGATCCAGTACTTTCAAAAGTTATTGAGTGAGCTCAAGTAGTGACTCTAACTACCATCCAGGCTCCCAATCCTTCCCTTATCCCCCTTGGATCATTTGACTTATCCCATGGTGAGGATTTGAAAACTAGAGGATGGGAAACAAAAGATTGGCAATAAGACTTGATAGCCTAATCCAAGGAATTCATCCATATAGCCATGGAATGGCTTGATAATGAGATAAATAGATGAGGAGAGTGTAGTTCCCTTGCATTTGTATATGATGTTGATATCAAGAGTTGGGAGGCACTCAAGCCCAAAATAGATGATATATATAATATGGGTAAAGATGTTTTAGTAACAAAAAATATTATCTCTTCAGATGATCTTAAAATGCCCAAAAAATGCTAGTTGGCCATAAATCATAGGCTAGCCATGTGCAAGGATGGTGCCTTTCATATAAAATGAGAAGAGTAGTCTCTCAAGACTATGAGGATAGAAATTAAAGCCACTCTAAGAGAAATGGTGAATCTTGATGGTATAGTGGACTTGACAAAAGAATTATTGGAGGATGATTTGAAAAACCTCATCAATGCACCCTATGGAGCCTTCAATAGCCAAAAGATAAGGGACATAGTATTACTTGAAAAGTCTTGTGACTAATTAGAGGCATTAGTACATAAGAAATAGGGAGTGCTCTAGAGGACAACCAATTGGATAGAATAATATAATTCCAAATTTAAGTATCAAGTTGGCCCAAATAAAAATATCCTCGTCACTATGATTGCAAAGTTTGTTACACATAAGACCAAGCTAGCGAAGGACACAGTCATCGATGTGGATTCTACATCATGAATAGATACCCCTAACTTCTTTCCAAAAATAGAATCATTCCATACCTCCCTTTGTCTTCTTGTCCTTTTCTCCCTTTTTCTCTTTTACCATTGAGAAACCATTTTACTTTGCCCGATTGTGGCATGTCCCTTTCAAGGTTTGTTTTATTTAAGAAAGGGACATCTTTGTTTCTTTACGCAAGTAGACAAAGTTTTGTTTTCTCCCTTATGATTATATTTTATGTTTAAATAATTGTAAATATTATTTTTTAGTGGGGAATCATATCTTTCATCATCACAAGAGCACAACTGCAAGTCCAAGGAATCAAATTCATTGTAACCAACCCCAAGCCCGTGAAGGAATATTTCAGTTGGGGTATCTTTATAGAATATGCCAAGTGTGGCTATGAAATTATATAAGTAAAAGGGGTCTATCCCTTTAAAAAGGTTAGCTGAAATTTGAGTATAGAATATATAACTCATAGAGTAATCCCTAAGTAGTGCCTTGGTACCAAGTCGATTTCAATTGTAAAATCATTGGCAAGCTTTGAGATCATCAATGATGTTCCCTTGTTATAGAGTCATTCTGCATAGTGTCTCGTGATATTGATTTTTTCAATAAATATATTGTAATCGATCCTTTCTTAGTGAATGAATAAAATATATTCATGGTTTCCATTCTATCTTGTTGTTTAAGTGTAATGTTTCTTTTCACAAGCTAAATAGATTGGTTGTCTAGTGTATGTTTCTTTGGGGTAGTCATTTAAAAGGTGCAACCAGAACATAAGATCCTTTATTTTTTAAATTTTAGGGGAATAAAGAATTGATATCCTTTTTAAGGGTAGTCTTAGGCTCATGAATACAATAGGAAATAATTCTTGAGGGGTAACTTGTAGTGTTGCTCATAATTTTTCAAAGACCATCTATGTGTAGTTTCTTCCTAACTGTCTCTAGAATCAAGCAAACATCTATTGATAAAGATGATATTATGATTATGTGAATCCCTCCATGTTAAATTATTATCCCTACACATATTTTTATCATTCTATTCATATAAATATTATCCTACCCTCTTCTACCCTGCATATAACATATAACTCGCATACCATAAGTGTTACTTGCCCAATAGATGCATTATACATTATTTACCTAAAGTGTGTTCATTTTATGTACTCAAAATCCTAACACTACATTCCTCACTTACTCCTTGTCATTAAACAAAAATATCCACATTAAACTCATCTATCTTAAGTATCTCTCATATGACATAAAACATTCATGCATTTTGTGTGATAGCCCTTCCTGGGTGGAGTGTGTGAGTCTAGTTATGCTTTGGTCATACCCCCTCTTCCCTAATTACAAATATTCATAAAGGTTAAAGGTTCAAAGTCCCTTCACTAGAACAAGCTACCCCCGTAGGTCCTCTCACCTTAGTTCAGGTAGAGCCAAAAGCAACAGGGAACTAACCATCCCCTTTATCGAGCCCCTCCCAATCATTGTCCTAGTTTGGTTCTTTTAAGGTATTGAGCCCTCCTCGGATCCAACTACATTCTCAAGTGGATCCTCACCTCTAACTTGCACCTCCCCCCTTTTTCTAGGGCATATGAGTCTGAGAGATGGTGGTGTGCAACTGGGAACCAACATGTAGGTTCAAGATGAGGAACAAAAATAGAAACTACTTTTGAATAAGTTCATTGTAAGTGGACAACAATGAAGGCTATTAGAGTTTTTTTACCATATACTTGTCCCAATTGATTGTATTTAATGACTAACAAAGGAAGATAGATAAATAATAATTTTGACTATAATAAATCAAAGGTAGCATTATATAATATCCTTATATAGTACTATTGTAAGTAGACAATCTTCAAGCCACTCAAATCCATTAACTATGGATTTATCCTGGTTGACTATGATGAAAAAGTGATTTTTATGCATTATGAACCTATGTGTGCTAGTAATCTGAGTTATCATAACTTGTAATGTACCATGTAAAAAATTTATTTTTCTTCTTTTATCTTTGAAACCTTAAAGGGTACTTTGATAACATGAAAACCTATAAAAAAAGGAGAGTGTATTGGGATGAGTTGACCTCAATCACTCCCTTGATGATTAACCATTTTCAACGTATCTAATACTCTAAGGATGGAAATAAATCCCACATATCTCTCCCACCTAGAGTTATTGTAAATTTATGGTCCCTAGTTATTTGTATGTAACTATAAAATGGTTTTGATACTAAAAAATTATATCTTTAGACTTGATTTGAATTTTAAAAATTAGCCATTATTTGAAAATGGACATGATTGGCCTATGTGGATAGGAGTGTGGTAGTGATATTGTCTTCCTAGGGTAGACCTATCTCAAAAGATCAGGGGCACATGTACTAACCTAGAGACAATATAAGGGTGATTTTATGCAGCTAGATTATTTTACATTGAATTTTTTATGTAGTAGTAATGGAAAACAAAGTGTCAAACCTTCATATGGATAAATGGATTGGACAAATGGTGAATAAGAGTTATGTATTTGTGTATAAGTCATGTGGTTTAGGATGTGTTAATAATTAGCATTATCAAGTACTAGTGACTAAATTTATGTGTATACATTTCACCCCTTATTATAGTAATGAAATTTTTTTAAGTAAAAGAGGAAAAATTGAGCATGAGTGTGTACAACACACTTTGTCTTTGAGTTGATAATTTAATTTTATAGGTAACTCTAATTTAGGAAAAACTTGCAAAAACTTATAAAGTAGTCATTTGTTCATTTTTAAAGTTTAAATAGTTGAACTTTAAAAATTGAAAAATTGAAAGGAGAGAAAGGAAGGAATACACTTACATGTAGGTGAAACAAAATACCATGTATCTTATAACTAATTATCGATAATTTTTACCCCTTTTTTAATGAGAATGATAAAGTCCAAATTTAGAATAAATAATCAAGCTCTTGAGTTGGAACAATTCATTATTACAACTCTCATGAATGAGGAGTACTAGCCCATATCCTAATCCATAAATTTGGAACCATGATTAGTTCAATAAAATTGATGTCAATCCCATTTATTTTCAATATATTCAAATGTACATCACCCAAAATAAACTATGGGACCACATAAAGGGTTCACTAGAAGTAATTCCATGATCATTGAGCATCCATGAACTTCCATGTGTTAAGAATAAAAAACACAGAGCAATATTAATGAAATAAAGATAGATTTAAATATAAAAAACACAATACAAGATAGACACAAATTTAATGTGGTTCACCCAATATGGGCTACATCCACACAAAAATAATTAGTTCTTCTCTTTATTTAGTCCAACAAAATGAAGAGATAAAGCCTAAAATGCATCCACTGTAATCTCTTCTTCACTCACATACAACATGCCACCATAATTAAAATGACCTCATATAAAAATTAGTGTTACATATAGGGAAAAATACACAAACATAATTTTTACCATTATATCAACAACCTGATAGTGAACGGTCTAGATTTACTATGAAATTACAATATTTTACAATGAATTTTTAACTAAATTTTGCTTCAGGGGTAGATTTACTAGATGAGGCTTCCAAGTAGGTTGCCCCCCATAGACCCCCATGGCAACCATAGTGGGGGGGGAATTTCCCCCCCACACCCCCCTATCGAAAACTGGGCATTATAATATGATCAAGCTCCACCATCCAACACCATGTACATTACTCGCAATAAATTTTGAATCACACCACTATAGATGGATCTAGATTCTATTTTCATGATCAAAAGAGAATGAAGAGTATTCATTATCCCATCATAACCACATTCTCATAAATTTATTTTTAAATAAATATTTTTTCCTTTTAAATTTTTACTTTGAACTCTGAAACATGTATATGTGAGCATGAACAAGTATCATTCCTTTTGAAATTTTTGAATCTTTGAATTTTTTAAATTTAAACTTTGAATAATCATGAGAATGAATGATTATTAGGCTCCTTGAATCTATGTAAATGATATATAATGTAATGTACCTATTTTAAACACATAAATAAGCATTTAACTTGAAATAATGCACTTGTTACCACTCCTTATAGGCACTTAGTTCATGCCTCATTCCATAATCTTCTAATAACTTTTCCTTCACTCCTATTGTGGATGACCCATTCCTCAAATCCACTTATGATATCATAATATCCCCATCCAGCATCCTAGGCAACCTAAATTCACTTTCAGAGTGATCCATACCTTAATTTTAGTTATTCTTGCTCCCTGGACAAGTCCACCATATTTAGATGATCACATTCACTAATAATGTCTAGTTCTATCAACTGCATCCTCCCACCAAATATTAGATATTTTATCAAATTTAAATTCATGTAACAGGTCATCCCAAAAATTTAACAATCTCTATCCAAAAAATTCCTAAAATATCACTATAAAGCCACATTTCAAACCATTTTATAAACAAGAGGCTCACTTATGAAAAAGCACTAGAACATCTAACTACACATTGAGAAAAAAACACTTATTTTTGTCAAATCATAGTCGACATATCCTAAGTATCCCTAAGCTAAGTATACATACACCTCCAAGATCATAAGTCATTTTTGAATCATATAAACATACTAATATTTCACCAACATTTAGCTTTATAAACCAATCTTTCACATAGACCTGTTAGAGTATGTATTTCTCATGTTTACTAGTTATAGCTATGCATTTCATCATTTTGCTAGTTTTTTTTAGGTAAGGATTTATCCCACATTTCTTAATTACGCTATTTATTTATTTTTCCTTACCTACTTATGTAAGGGATTCCTATTTTACTAGCATCTCATTCTAAATAAAATTTGACATACCTCATTTTGTATCTCATTTGTCTGTAACTTCTTTGTGTGATGTTTTTATTGTTAACACTTCAGGATCTTGGGTTGGAATGCCTTTACCATTATTAACATGGTACTATATATTTGAGGTGTTACAACCATTCACATTTCTAAAAAAAAATAGATAATTTTATTCTACTTCCCTTGCTGAAGATACCACTTCCTCTTATGGATCTATAATGGCACTTTTATTGAAGTTTCGAAGAAATTGAGTTCATTGAAGTTTTGAAGAAAGCGTATAAGATTGATTTGCATTATATATATTTTATTGTTGTGTTGGAGGAGGAGAGAGGAGGTGAAGAAGTGGCATTTCATCTACCATTAAGGAAGAGGTGTTAGCATTGAAGGCATTGGTAATCTATTTTCAAAACTAGATCAACATCTACTAGTCATACCAGTCATATGATGCCATACTTGTCCAAAATCAAGGTTCTTTATTTTGGCATGTTTGAGTGATAGACAGTCTACATTGAAAGAAATAATGTGTGTTATTGTACTTTTCTTAGGGAAGGCTTTGGAAATCTAAAGCATTTTTTTTTGTGGTGGCACTTTATATTTCTAAACATTACTTGGAGAGGATTTACAATTAGTGGTGTATGGGAAGTTGGAAAACATCAAAGGAGCAAAGCCAAAAGTCAAAAAAGTAGAGGGCTTACTGTTGGAAATATTTTCATAGATGTCAAATGTCTAGCATTTTTGGTGATAAAGGCCCCATTGCATTTAATGATATTTGTAATAGATATATCTTGGCTAATGTGAGTTAATATTTATTTAATATTAACGAATATATTTTTGGTTGGTGATCATGAATAGTTATTGGGTTGGTGCTCGTAAAATGGGTTGGTGCTCATGAATTATTGTTGGGTTGGTGCTCCTGTGGGTTGGTGCTCGGCAAAGGGGTTGGTGCTCTTGTGAGTTGGTGCTCACGAATAGTTGTTGGGTTGGTGCTTAGCAAAGGGTTTGGCATTCCTATGGGTTGGTGCTCATGAATAGTTATTGGGTTGGTTCTTAGCAAAGGGGTTGGTGCTTGTGAATATTGTTTGGGTTGGTGCTCATTCATATACTTGAGATTGCTCTCTATGGTTTTTCCCACATTGGGTTTCCACGTTATATCTGGTGTTTCTCTCTATCTTATGTGGTGTTTATTGTTTGAGTTTTATTTCATATCTTGAATGTCTGATTAAGTGGAATTTGATTAAGGGAAAGTTTTATAATATATATGATATTCTGATTCACACCCCCCCTCTCAATATATCCAGTGCTTAACAATTGGTATCAGAGCAGGTTCCTTTTTGAAAAGTTTTACATCTTGAAGGTAGATCGGGAAAGCACGATGGCTAGGTCATAGGAAGGATTTTATATAAATAAGGAACCTTTGTTTGATGGGATGAATTATGCTTTTTGGAGCATAAGAATGAGGACTTATTTGATGTCCCTTGGATTTGACATATGGAAAGCAGTGGTGGAGGAATATGAAGAGCCACAGACATCTGTAATTACTCGAGTAGAAAAGAAGGCAAGTGAATGTAATGTTAAAGCTTTAAATGCTATTTTATGTGGTTTATGTGAATATAAATTTGGTAAAGTTATGCAATGTAAATCTGCTCATGAAACTTGGGTAAAACTTGAGAATATTTACAATGTTCAAAAAGCTAAGCTTCAGACTTTTAGAAGACAGTTTGAAGATGGAAGAAGAAGATATAGCAAGTTATCTTTTGCAAGTTGATCAAATTGTAAATTAGATTCAAGGTCTTGGAGAAATGTTGGATGAGTCAATGGTGGTGTAAAAGGTTTTTAGATCTCTACTAATGAGATATGATGCAAAGGTTTTTACAATCAAGGAGATGAAGAATTTAGCCAAGCTAAAGATGGATGAGCTTCATGGTATTCTCATGGCATATGAGATGCAGACAGAAAAAGATAAACCCTCAAAGAGAGAAGTAGCTTTCAAGACATCAAAGAAAGAGAAATCTAAGATTCAAGAATCAAGTGATAGTTCTAGTGATGATGAAGATGACAATAGAGCACTTTTCATTCACAAGACGAAAAGAGGAACAAGTAAATATCAAGGAAAATTACCTTTTAAATGTTTTAATTGTGAAAAGATTGGACATTTTTTAGCTAGATGCCCAAATAAGGGTAATGATGATGAAGAAGAAAAGCCTACGTACAAGAAGAATTTCAAAGGCAAATCCAAGAAGGGATTCGAGAAGAAGAGCCTGTATTCTAAGGATCCTAGCTCAATCGAAGATAGTGGAGTCAGTGATTCAAAAGAAGAGATTCTATTCATGGCCATACATGAAGATGATCAAGAAGAAGAAGAGGAGGAAGTTGAAGTGAATATGGAAGAGAACTCATTTGTGCCCTAGAAGAGTTGAAATTTATTGAGAAGAAGAATCAAAGATCAAAGTGTCAGATCGTGAAAAATGAACAGGAGTCAAAGGAAATGATTGAAGATCTACAAGCACACTTTAAATAAGCCAATAAGAATGAAGATCTCATAGCACAATTGGAAATATCAAGAAAAGAATGTCAAAGGTATGTTATTGAAATTACCTCTTTAAAAGAAGATATTGAGAAAGCAATCAATGATAAAGTATTTAGTGATTCAAAATTTGAGGATAGCACTAACATGCTGAATAAGATATTGGAAAGTCAAAAAGCAAATTCAGATAAGACAAGGATTTGTTTTCAAAAGAAAAAGAGCTATGCTAAAGCTCTTACAAAAGAGGAAACAAAAAAGGGAGAAGTGAACAATACAGAGGACATTTCAAATAGAGAAGGCTGGAGAGAACAAAGCTATAAAAGACAATCAGGTCAGAGATATATAGACAGATCTTATTTTTATGGCTATTATTTTTATTGTAATGGATATGGTCACAAGAAATTAGAATGTAGAAAAAAAGCTAATAATTTCAGAAATAAGGAGAAGGAACGTCAAGTAGAGTCAAGTAGAAGCCATAACTATTTTGCTCCTCTATCAAGCTTTGATGAAGAGACCATAGTATGCTACAAGTGCAACAACTTCAAACACATAGCTTGGTATTGTAGAAATGTGTTCGAGTCAGTCAAGAAGGATCAGAGTTTCAAAGCTCCATTCATCAAGAAGAAGGTTTAGACATGTTCATGGTAGAAGAAACAACCTGAAGATTCTATGATGGTTTAGATAGCCCTACATGTACGAGGTAAAGATCATCCATGGTTAATTGATAGTAGATGTTTGAGGCATATGACATGAGATAAAAGTAAGTTCATTACTCTAAAGAAGATCAATGGTGGCACAATGAGATTTGGAGATAAAACCACTGCCAAGATATCTAGAAAAGGTACTTTGAGTTTGGATTATGGTAAAACTAAGACTAAGAATGTTTTATATGTAAAAGGTCTTAAGCATAATCTATTGAATGTTAGTCAAATATGTGATCAAGGATACACATTAAAGTTTCATACAGAAGGTTTTGAGATTAGAAGAAAAGATTCAAATGAGTTGATTTCAGATTCTTAAAGGCACGATCAAAGGATACATTCAAAGATCTGCAAGAGGAGTTGGGAATAATTTCTATTACTTCCTGCCATTGATGTTCAGCATCAATTGATGGGGAGCTGAGTGTTAGCTCTAGGTAGGCCCTTTGTCATTGATGTCAAAGGGGGAGAATAACAGGTACAGATACAAGTGCAAAAATAGGTATAGGGAATAGGTACAGGTTGCTATAGTAAGGGGGAGTTACTGTATGTTTTCAGATGACAGTATGTGTAGGTGACAAGATGTGGTAGTTTCAGGATTGAGGTTGCCATCAATGACAAAGGGGGAGATTGTTGTAAATATTGTCATTGATGTCAAAGGTCTAGAATTTTTGGTGATAAAAGCCCCATTGCATTTAATGATATTTTTAATAGATATATCTTGGCTAATGTGAGTTAATATTTATTTAATATTAACTAATATATTTTTGGTTGGTGCTCACGAATAGTTGTTGGGTTGGTGCTCGGCAAAGGGGTTAGTGCTCCTATGGGTTGGTGCTCATGAATTATTGTTGGGTTGGTGCTTGGCAAAGGGGTTGGTGCTCTTGTGGGTTGGTGCTCATGAATTGTTGCTGGGTTGGTGCTTGGCAAAGGGGTTAGTGCTCCTATGGGTTGGTGTTCATGAATAGTTACTAGGTTGGTGCTCAACAAAGGAGTTGGTGCTTGTGAATATTGTTTGGGTTGGTGCTCATTCATATACTTGAGATTGTTCTCTGTGGTTTTTCCCACATTGGGTTTTTATGTTATATCTGGTGTCTCTCTCTATCTTGTGTGGTTTTTATTGTTTGAGTTTTATTTCATATCTTAAATGTTTGATTAAGTGGAATTTGATTAAGGGAAAGTTTTATAAGATATATGATATATTGATTCACCCCCCCTCTCAGTATATCCCATGCTTAACACCTACATTTTTCTATTATCCTTCTTCCTAGGACTATGTTCTCTATCCTTTTTTCTTAGTCTTCACATTTTTTCTAAGAGGCATTGGAATCACTTCTATGTTGGAAAATATCATTTTCTACGTATACATATTATCACCTTCTCTATATACCTTTATATGATGTTATGTTGAAGTTATTTCTTGGTCTACTAGGCACTTACAAATTTATGAGGCATTGAAATAGATTTGTGGAGCATTAGAGCCTTGGCATGTTTCTCTTTTCACTCTATTTGCTTGAGTGGAGGAGTTGGGTGCTTATTTTTTGGTCTATGTCCTATTGGAAGAACCATTGACTATGTGAATCATAGAAAATTGGACATTTACATTGAAATTCTATAGGCTTATGCTTTTGTGTCTTTTTATGGGTCTTCAAATATAATTTTTGCATTGGAAGGTAAGTGCAACAAGTTTCTTTTGGACTGAGTAGTGTAGGAGATGAGTTGGGAGGATCTAGAAGCCTTATTTATCTTGCTCAGCCACTTACAATGTGAAAAACAAACAAAAGTCCACCTATTATTCTCTTAAACATAGTTGTCCATTCATTATTTTCTTTACAAGCTATATTATTTTGCCTCAAGAGGAAGCATTATTCACTTGCACGCATATCAGGGTCACCAAAAAAATTAATTTGGTTTACTTTTCTATGTTTGTTGTTTGATTTTAGTTATAATGAGTGGTTGGATGCTACCTTCTTTTCTGATTTGGTCACTAAAATCATCTTATAGTGTCTTTTTTAATGTTTTTGACCCATTTACGAGAATTTGTAAAGCCTCTAACTTTTAAACCGTAACTTGGATTTGAGTTTTATTTTTTTCAAAAGTATATGGTTTTAAATTATATATGTATTGTTTTCATTAATTTGTAAAAATGCACTAATTTTATAAAGTGTCAAATTATGTCGGGGGGAGGGGGGAGGAGGTCCTTAATACAATATTTTGGGGGGTTGTCTCAATACCAATTTATGCACTCTTTTGCATTCTTTCTGCTCTTTGGTGATTCACTAACATAGCTTATACTCTTGGTATTGACCATTGTGATCCTTTAACTACACACAATTACCATACATGGAGACCTTAAATGGAAACAATCATAAAATGCAAAGGATTATGGTCCCTAATAAATGAAAGTCAACCATAGTTTACACAAGATTTTGAAATATTTCAGTGCCAATGTAAGTTTGAAGACTGTATAGGTTTAATAAGGACTTATGTGAGTGATAGTTTATTATTTCATTTGGATGGGTGGGTACCTCATTCAAAATATGGTCTAAGCTAAATATTTTATTTGGTAAATTAGATCACTTGATATCCATGCATCTTGAAGTGGAGCTTACTTCACTCAATCCAAATGACTTTGCCTCTATTTTAGACTATCTCACTAAGTTTAAATATTTTTTGACATAGTTGAAGGGGAGTGAATGAGATAAGAAATATAAAGAGTGTGTGTGCTTGATTTTGTCTAAGTTGAGTGATCCATTCTAAATATTTTTTTTATCTTTTTTCTTTAGCATGTATGCCTTAGGTGTGACATTCAAGATGTCAGATTTAGAGTTATTTTATGATAGACTTACTAGGGAGGAATCCAAATTGTCTCACCTTGAGTCTTTCACCTCTCAAAAATCATTAGTAGCATTACATCCTAAGAACAAGGTAAAAGCAAAGATTAAGAAGAACCCTCCTCCTCTATCTCAAAATGCATATAAGCCCAACACCAACATATCTAAATCCAAATCATCTTCTAAATCCAAGAATAAGTCTAACCTATAATTCTCCTATTATGAGGGGACTAGTCATGAAGAGTCTAGGTGTTATGATAGAATGAAATCCAAGAGGATGTCATTAAGAAACACAATATTTATATCTCCACTCCTTATCAATCTCATGAGCATGGGAAAGCATTTAATGTAGTTAGGAGATTACAATCACCTATTTTATATAGTTGGGTTCTAGATTCTGGTGCTTCACAGCATATGAATTCTTCTAAGGAGTCATTTGTATCTCTTGGTTTGAGTTATAATTCCAACATTAAGGTTGGAGATTCTTATTTTATCTATGTTAAATGAAAGGATGGCATATAGCTAGATGGTGGACACATCACTAATGCATTATATGTTCCAAACATCACCACCAATATGATTTCAATTGATCATATTTTCCATTCTGGTTAAGGCAAGATAGTGACTTTCACATCATAGGGTGTTAAAGTTTGAGCTTTGTTAGAGAAAAACAAACTTATTTCATAGGGTGTTTTATATCATAGTTCTCAACTCTATTATTTTGAGACTTTTGAAGATACTCCTCTTTTAGGTACATGTTTGGTTTCTCATGTAGATTATGAGATTAGGATTTAGCATGAGATATTTGGACACCTAAACTATAGATATTTAAAGGAGTTGAGCACTCATAACATGGTAGAGGATCTTTCTATAGTTTCATGTCTTGGTGGATTTTGTCTTGGTTATGAATTATGAAAACAACACCAAGATCCATTTCCTAAGGGTATGTCCATGAGAGCTTCTTCACCACTTGAGCTTGTGCATAGTGATTTGATGGTATTTTACTCCTTTCAATGGAGTTAAGTATGCACTTACTTTCATTAATAATTTATTGAGGCATACTTGGGTTTATTTTCACAAGTACAAGAGTGATGTGTTTACTCACTTCAAATTATTTAAGGCTTTGGTCAAGAAATAATCTTCTAGTTACATCAAGAAGCTTTGCATATTCAACGGGGGGAGTACTTCAGTCAAGAGTTATCTAATTTTTTGGTAGTTCATGATATTATTCACTAGCATTCTATTACTCATACTCCACAATAGAATGGCTTAGTAGAATGTTATAACTAAAATTTGAAGGATATGGCTAATTACATGATGCATTCATAGGATTTACCTCCTATCTATTGGGTAGAGGTAGTTAATTGTGTGAACTACATTCAAAATTGCACACCACATAGATCACTTAAAATTTTGACTTCAGAGGAGGTTTGGTCTAGAACCAAGCCTGATGTCTCATTTTTTTGAGTCTTTGGGATCCTTGCTTGGGTATTTGTACTAAAGAAGAAAAGGAAATCATTAGATAAGATCAAACCTTTGATTTTTTTAGGGTATTGCGAGGACATGAGAGCTTATCATCTTTTGGATCTTGATACTCATGATGTTCATTTTTAAACATATGTATAGTTTGATGAACACTTCACATCTTATGACTCCTAATCTTGTTCCATGCCTCATTATTTTGATGATTCATCACCTCCTATTGAGGATTCATTATTTGAGGAGCCAATTTAGGAGATTCTTGAGGAGGTTATAGAGGTTGAGGATATTCCTCACACTAATGTTTCCACTATGCCTAGGTGGGCTCGTACTATAGTTTTTAAGATAATACCTTTCATTTAGGATATTCCACCCACTTGACATTATCATGAACATTCTACTAGTACTATATTTCTATGTTAGGCATTCTTTGAAGATCCACAATCTTTTTTATAGGCTTATGGGATACAGGAGTAGGATGATGCAATGATAGATGAGTATTCTTATTTGATGAATAATCACACTTGGGATTTGGTTAGGTGCAAGTGGATTTACCACACCAAGTATGAAACTAATGGGTCCATTTATAATTATAAAGCACATATTGTTGTAAATGGGTTCTCATAGGTCAAAGGTATTGACTACTCTAAGACTTTTGCACTCATTTCCATGATGGATTTTGTTCACCTTATACTTTATCTTACTACATCATAGGGTTGGCAAGTGTATCATATGGATGTTAAGAGTCCTTTTTTACATGGATAATTGCATGATTAAATTTATAAAGAGAAAAATTTTGGGTTTGTTCATTATTCTTCTCTTGTTTGTTGACTTAGAAGGTCTGTTTATGGTCTCAAATAGGCCCCTCAAGCTTGGTATGAGATGGATTCATTTCTTCTCTCCATTGGATTTTTTTGCTACCAGTATGATCCTACATTGTATATTTAACATATTAGGGAGGACATTGTTATATTGGTCTTGTATGTTGATGATCTGCTTCTCACAAGAAGCTATTCTTCTTAGATTTAGACTATTTATTAAGCACTTTCAACATAGTTTGACATGGCATATCATGGTTTTTTACACTTATTCTTTGGCTTACATATTTCATAGTTAGATACAAGGATTTATTTGAGTTAAAATAAGTACACATTTGATCTTATTTAGCATTTTGGCATGGCTGATTGCAAGCCAAATCCTTCTCCTTTTTAGTCTAGAGTGACTCTCACTTGCACTTATACTACTCCACTTTGTAATCCTACATTGTATAGGTAGTTGGTTGGGAGTCTTATGTATTTGACCCATACTCACCCCGACATTTCATTTGCAATTGGGATTGTATTTAGGTTTACACATTCCCCTCATGATAGTCATTAGTAGGTTACCAAGATGATTTTACAATATTTGTGAGGCACTACTCATTTGGATTACACTACACCAAGGGTCTTACTCAGTTGATTGGGTACAATGATTCAGATTGAGCAGGTTCTCTTGATGAAAGTCATTCCAATTTTGGATACATATTTTATCTTGGTTATTCACCTATTACTTAGTTTTGTAAGAATTAGTATACTATTACAATTTCATCTACAGTGGTTGAGTATAGGGCAATAGTCATAGTGAGTCAGTAGGTTCTTTGGCTTCATGCAAGATTAATCAAAGTGTATTTCACATATATCTCAACCTATTTGAGTACCAATAGACAAAACACATTGAGGTACATATGTACTTCATTTTTCAACACATTTCGGATGGAGTTCTTAGCTTGGAGTACATTCAGACTTAGCATTAGGTTATAGACATCTTCACAAAGCCTTTTGTATCACCTCATTCCCTTGAGGTGCATGGTATGCTTAGGGTTTCATAATTTATCCTTTGGGGGTGCTAATGAGGACATCTTTCTTATACATTTCATGGATAAATATTATACATTAGTACCTTATCAGGCCTAGTTATCATGACTCATACTATGGATATGCCACTATATCTATTTTGGCTATTATTAGCCCCTAGCTTCACTTGGGGGAGGAGGGGGGTGTTAGAATATGTATTTATCATGTTTTCTAGTTATAAATATGTATTTCATCCTTTTTCTAGTTTATCATATGTGAATATTTATCCCACATTGCTTAGTTAGGCTAGTTATTTATTTTTCCTTGCCTGCTTATGTAAAGGCTTCCTATTGTACTAGTATCTCATTCTAAATGACATTTGACTTGCCTTATTTTGCATCTCATTTGTCTACAACTTCCTTGTGTGATTTTTTTATTATTAAAACTTCATAATATTGGGTTAGAATGCCTTTGCCATTATTAACAACACCATCATATCATGGGAGAATTATATAGAGTTTGATCTGTCTTCAAAGTATTGGTATGTAAGCAACACTAAACACAAGGGGTGTTGAGTTCAATCACAAATTGTACTACTAATCCTTTTTACCTCATGATTTAATTTATCATATTGGTCATTTACATAGGGTTTTGACGAATAATAATAAATGCAATGGAATGCATGATAGATCAAGGGTTCCTGGCTAGTAAAACATGGCACACATGTGAAGGCAAATCTACCACATCAGTTATAAGAGTTATACTTTATAGGATGTCAATACTCACTAAAGACACTATCATGCCATGCCCATATTAAAATATAGTGGCCTTATCAAAATATCAATTGAAGCCCTATTTTATATTTTAAGTTAGTCAACACATTCACATAATCATTTTCATAGTTGTACCTATAGTCCTATGCATCTAATTTCTAGCTGAATTGTATTTATTCAATACTTTCCTATTTTTAAGGCCAATATCTCTATCCTAGTTACACTTATTTTATTATATACACTAAGTGAGCTTAGGAATAATTGGGGGACTTGCATCCTCTCATTTTAGGATTGCAACTGAGGCAATCCAGGGCATGAGCTTTAAGCATGGGGCTATATTAAATACCCTACTTTTAATATATATTGAAGAGATGTAGTGCTATCACTAGAGGTTTAATATTAGTTTTCTCACTAACTCATAGAAATTATACACTTTTGTCTAGATAAATTGTAACATATTTAATTTTAGAGCTCTACTTTGCTTCACTTCTCTATTTCTAAAGAAAAGGAAAGATTTTTTATTCAAAAATAAACATGAAAATAGAGGGAGGGTAAGTCAAAAATAAATCCTTATGATTAATGGAGCTATACATATGCTTCTAGGAATAAAACATGCCTAGATACAATCATACCATTGTATGCTAAGTTTCATGATGGCTTGGACTTTAGTCACATAGGGAGAGAGTCTAAGGAGTAAAGGAAAATTATTAATTCTAAGAATCATTTAATGAATGAAATACAAATAGGTTTGTAGTTAATTACACACATATCCTTACAAAATTTAAATAAAATAAAAGGAATCAAAGAACCTAACTAAAATAGTGGAAGCACATCCTAGTTAACACATAACTTTGCATAAAAACATAAATTACAATCCTATATCAGTAGTGTTAATCCATTAATGCAAAAATAAAGTGGTAGAACTTCAAGGCAACCATATGCATTTACACAGAAAATCAATTTTGTGTTATTTTGATAAAATTTGTTTGTAGATAGATTCAACCCTTCTAACATACTAAGTAGTAATTTATATAGAAAGGAGAGATGGATCTTGACTCTAGGAGGCACAATATTCCACTCTTGGACATCATGACACTTTTCTAATGGCTTTGATTTCTTAGTTGTTTTAAAAAAACACAAATATCTTGTTATAATGCTTTTGGGGCCCACCTTCATGTCTTGAATCTACTTTTTCCCACATCTATTTTACTCAAATCATGACACTTGGTCTTTCTTCTTTTTACATTAGGATTGAACTTAAAACTTTATACCATAGGCCCCTATTTATAATGAATGAGTGAGATTCAAATGCAGGGCATGATCTTTCTCTTTCTCTTAGTCATTGATCTTTGGAACATGTGCCTCTAGGACTTTGGTTGTGGTTTATTGAAATGTCAACAGATGGCACAAACATGTTAATATAAGGGATCACATGCTCTATTTTTTCTTTTTCTCTATCTTCAGGCTATAAGTTAATGGGATGCTTCCATATGGACAACCCTTGTTTGATATATGATCACCTATCCATGAAATATGTGCCTCTTTTATTATTTGTAGATGAGAAAATCATGTCATGTGATCTCACTTATACGTATGCCCATGACTTAGCTAATTCATTATTTTTGTTTAGAGGAATGATATGGAGACAAGTGAAAATATATATTTAATCTAAATTCTTGTGGAGTCCTTGCCTTAGTCATTTGAGTTGATATAAGTGAGTAACTAAGATGAAGACACATGGTATAATCTTGGTTGATCAGGGGCTCAAGTGAAAATGACCTAGAACCATTTCCTCATAACCATGAAGAAGAAATATCAAGACATGTGTCTCAATCCTATGGACTTGGATAATTATCCAAGAAAAATAATTATTCATTCTAAAAATATTTTGTTGGGAAGCTAAGTGTTGACATGTGGACTGATCTTGGAGCTCAAGGCCTAGCCATTAGAGTTTGACCTATAAAGACTTGGTGGATTCACTATTTTTATCTAGAGGAATGATATTGAGACACATAGAATGGTCTCATTAATTTTGACAGTCAAAAATTCATTGCATTATCCATTTTAATCAATAGAAATGAATAACTAGGATGAGGACATGTGGCATAATCTTGGTTACTTGGGTGCTCAAGTAAAAGGACTTAGAACCATTACCTCATAAGCCACAGAGAAGTGAGTTGAAGACACATGTCTCAATCTTTTAGACCCAGATACTTATCAAATAAAAGGAATTTTTTATTTTAAAAATAATTCATGAGGAAGCTAGGTACTAACATGTGGAATGATCTCTAATATCAGGGTCTAGATATTAGAGTTTGACCCACTTAGACTTGGCCATTTGAACTTAAATTGTAGGGTCCTAGCTACTCTTAAATTTGATAGTTATTTTATGTGTAAAAGAGACATATGATGATATTATATGCAAGTAAACTTTGGTAAAATGACTAAGTATGAAAATTAACTCATATTACAAGGGATATTTTTGGGTTGGATCAAGTAATATTTAGAAGGGTTGCTCTTTGAAGCCATAATAATCTTGAGAAGAACAAACAACTTTGGGTAAAAATCAAGTTAGCTCAATTAGTATATAAAGCCAAAATATAAATTTGATGAACATCATAAAACTAAAATCCAAACATATGCATATAATTACTTTAATAAACATGTCCATTTCAACCTTTAAACTCATGTACCAATTGAATTACTAGAGTAACTATGGGAACACTCAATCATTTTAGAATCATATCAAGACTCATTATGAATAAAAAAAGGTAGACTTAAGATAATGAATTCAAGCTTATACTTGGTCTGATTCATTTCACAATAAAACTTGAAAATGGAATTTAATCTCAAAGAGAGTCCTCATTAGAAAATTTTAAATTGGGGCATGTTGGTCACAATAAATGGCAACTACTATAGAGAAAACATTACCTCAACATTTATAATCTAGACTATGGGCCTCTATTACTTAACTAAAAGATAAACAAATAAATATCACTTTAGATGAACTTAGATGAAAAGAGAGTGATCAATTATACTTGAACAAACAACATACTAGGTCTTGATTCCTTCAAAAGGTCATTTTATGCAAAGAGTGATTATGTTGTTATTTTTAATCCACTAGGCAAGCTTAGACATATCTTAGGTACTTAGAGATCCTTGAAAGGTAATTTATTTTACAAATTTGGATAAGTAAAAGAAGGCTTTGGCATTACTCTACTAACAACTAGGCATCTATAAGCCTGACAGAGGTGCCTTTGGTCCCACTTAATACCTTGCTCCATTACCATCCAGGGTAGAAAGCCTATGATGGAGGTTGCCCAAATCATCCTTTCTTGGGAAGAAACTTGAATTTTCATGATATTCATACTTCATTTCATTTTAATATTTATTTTTCTTACTCCATGAGGGTTAGGGACCAATATAGCCAAGGTGTAAGAATGGTTTGATGAACTTTTTACACCAAAAATTTCCTTTGCTTGCTTAGTGATTTGATTATAATTAATAAGTTCCTTTTAAATGGGGTGATTACCTTTATTAAAATATGTATTTTTTCAATTCATGTAGTTATGAATTAGTGACTCCTAATCCTTTGAGTGTCTCAAGAGAAGTTCCTTTGCTTATCATATTGTTCAATAATGGGGGTTTTCATTTTGCTTTCCACTTTTTGGACTATGTTTTTAGTGCCTATTTGAATTGATCAAACTAGGGAGCATGGGGACCACTATTTATATTGGGCTTTATCTTATGAGAACTATATTAGTTGTTTCTCAATCTAAATCATGGGAACAAGGTAAAACTAATATAAAGTTAGAAGGGGTGAATAAGATATAAACTACAGGAATCCCCAAAGCAAATAAATGCAGTCCAAAATAGTATAAAATAGGAAAAATAAATTGAAATAATGACAAAACATAAGCAAACACACAACTAAAGTAAACTAGCTAATCTAATCTAATATTTACATCACCATCCTTTGCCCAAAGGGCTATTCTAAAATTGCATTGGAATGGATAAGTGAGAAGTAATAATTCAAAAATTATCTATTTATGGGGAGTGGTAGGTCATTCCCTATAAGATCTTCCAATCAAAATGTGTTTTTCCCCATCAACTCAAAGACCTGGTATGGGCCAGTTGAGAGTTGGTCAAGTTTGGAGTGTTATCCTTTTTTCTCATATGTTTTGTCCCATAACAAGATTAAGTTTGATATCTAAAGGGACTTTATATTTTACCTCTTAATGAACCATATCTTAACCATCACTTGATGTTTATTAAAAAAAATTAGAGCCTCTTCTCATGCATCCTCCAATTGGATAATGTCTAGTAGCCTTGAGTTTACCTTCTTAGTTTCCTCCATATACTCTTCCATAAACTTGTAATTTGTAAACTTAGGGGTCATTGGGAATATGGGATACAAACCATATACTAGTAGAAAAGGATATATTTTGATGGCTTGCTTATATCTAGTGTAGTCAACACAAAGCATATTTCAATATTGAATTATAGTCTCTAGGATTATTTTCTATAGACTTATTGATGGCATCGATCATGTTCTTGTTTATTTACTCAGCCAAACCATTCCTTTTGATTATTAGTTTTATGATAAACTCAAGGTAATATCATTTTCATAATCACATTTAGTAAGGATGGATGACTGAAATATGGGTCTATTGTCATAGACTAGTGAGGCTAGGGTACCAAATCGTGTTATTATGTTTTCCTCAAAGTAACTTGATGACGTCCCTAGTTATGTTGTTTTTTATTTTCACTGCCTCTATCCATATTATGCAATAATTAGTAGTTGTAAGTATGAATTTATGGTCAACTGATCAATTTGGGTTGATGACTCCAATGAAGTCAAGTCCCCATTGAGTAAAAGTATGATTTTATATCACAAGATGCAAAGGCATTACAACATGAACTTCCTTCTTGGTGAAGTTTTGGAACTTATTTCATGAATGCATATGGGCATGGACATCTCTAAGATAGTGGGCAAATAGTACCCAGTGTGTATAATTTTTTGCATAGTTGTCATCCCTAAAGGATGGCCACTACCCAATTTATCATGGAAGATAGTCATGAATTGCTTAGATTCTTCTTTAAATAGACATCTTATATAAATTCCTTTGTAGTTATTTGTATAGATAACAACTGGGGAGTTATCTATAGAAATGACTATAAAGGAATTTATATAAGATGTCTATTTAGCATGTAGTGGGCTGCCTTTAGCTTAATATCTCTTTTTAGTGTTTGATTGGGTCCTAGAAGAGGATTTTCATAAAGGAGGTAGTAGACTATTGGATCATACCATTCTTAATGGACCATTTCATATCGATCCAAGTACACCATCATGATTCTTGGGTCAATTTCAGTGATCAATTGAGTAATACCTTGGTCCTTAACCAACTTTATAGGTTTTATCTCAAGATTATACTCTTGCAATTTGGCCATTCATCGACCTCTACGTTCTCCTAGCTTATTCTGCCCCAACATTAGCTTCATGGCTAGGTCTAGAAGGATGGCTTACACCTTGTTTCTAAGAATATAGTTCCTAAATTTATTCACAACCTTGTATAGGGCATAAGCATGCTTTTCTAGGGTAAAATAATTTATCTCTACATACTTCAATTTTATGCTCATGAAATTGATTGGGTTTTCATCTTCATCTAGCTTTTAGGTGAGCACTAGAGCTAGTATGTACTTTGACGTGAAATAATAGAGGTATAATTCCTTCATGTAACTGAAGATAATTAAACCAATTCCTACATGATGGATTCCTTTATTTCTTAGAAGTCTTCCCTAGCTATAAGAGTCTACTCCACCTTTACTTCTTATTTCAACATTGCATTCAAAGGTTTAACAATTTTTTAAAAATGAGATATGACTTTGTGTAAAGAGTTAATCTTACCAAAGAATGACTTTAATTCCTTTTTAATATTAAGCAAAGGTATTTTATAAATCACAATGGTACACTTAGATTCAATATAAATACCTTCCTTCATGATGATGTGACCAAAAAACTTACCTTTAGTAACACCAAATACATTTTATTTGGGTTAAGCAAGATACCATACCTTTTACACCTTTTGAATATCTTCTAAAGATGGTAAATATGATTAGACCTATGTTTTGAAAAAATAGTCAAGTCATCCATGTAATAATAGTTCATTTAGCTATCAAACCTTTGAAAGCAAAGTCCAAAACTCTTTGAAAGGTGGATATTGCATTAATAAGGCTAAATGGAATTCATTTGTAAGTGAAGGTTCCCCAATTGGTTTTAAATGTAATCTTGGATCGTTCTTTTGGGTTTACCAAAACTTGATTATATTTTGAGAATCCATCCAAGAAGAACATCATATGGGATCCACTTACCATCTATATTACCTCATCTAAGGAAGGTAAATTATATTTATATATATTATAAGCTTGATTATGATTTTCAAAATCCATATACAGTTGGATCTCTCCAGTTTTTTTATGAACTAGCACTAAGTTATCTACCTAGGTAGAGTGATGGATTAAGAAGATGATCTTAGCTGAGAGGAGTTTATTGACCTCTTTATGAATAAGTGTTTCCAAGATTGGGTTCATAGGTCACTAATTTTATTTGAAGGGATTTTGGTTCTACTTGAGTGGGATAGTGTGGGTTATTACCTTTGGGTCAAATACCTTAAGGTCTCCATAAGCCTAATAAATAACATCTTGGTACTATAGCAATAGGTTTTTGAATTGTTTAAAATCAACATGAGTGAATTTCAAACCAATATGAACATCCTAGGGCTAGTCTAATGATCCTAGATTAATAATTATAGAATTTTTGTCTAAGTGTATTGATATCTTAGGTTTGTGTGTGGTATTATCAAGGTTAAACACTCTCTCAATGGAGATCATCCCTTTTGGAACTCAATTTTCTTTCAAGTTCATAATGTCATTTTGG
The DNA here is from genome assembly GCA_037957365.1 of Torreya grandis. Taxonomy (NCBI): domain Eukaryota; kingdom Viridiplantae; phylum Streptophyta; class Pinopsida; order Cupressales; family Taxaceae; genus Torreya; species Torreya grandis. The sequence goes on along the minus strand of JARHVA010001472.1, from coordinate 2,092,514 downwards.
TCACATTATTCATTTTTGGGGTCATATCTTTTTGACTCATCTATAACTTGGGTCTCAAATACCCTTGAGTTATAATGTGGTGGTCATCTTTAAAGACATGTAATTTCTTTATGTTATATGGTATTGTAGACATGGGATGAGCTATACTAAAAAAAATTAGCCTTGAGTCATCTAGTAGTGTCACTTTTATAGTAATAGTTTCTAATGAATTAACCATCTGATTTTATTATATAGGAATGGGGATGATGTTGAAATGATTGAACATTTATATCAAATCCCATACCCTATGTTTTTACTTCCTCAAATAAGATATCTTACATTGTAACTTACTCTTGACCTGGTTCACTACTAGTTTAGAATATCTAAACACTCTCAATTATTTGACCCTATGTTTCAACTCAAACTATAGTCTTAAGATCAAGACTTCATATTATGATAGGTTTTTGGTGCATGGGAACTAGAGACTATAAGTATCTAGGTATTGTATCCATAATGGGTCAATTAGAATAATTTTTACTCCAAACCCTTGTTTAGAATAGGTCCCATAAAAGTACATGTACCATAGACATGGTAACTCAGGATCTTTATCAACTTGGGTTTCAATACATTTTATAAATAAAGTATAGACATGTGTCACAGGATACTAAGTTCACTCTTTTATTAATTGCATTATACTCTATGATCATGTGTTTCATTTTGGGTTCTCTGTCAACATGGATTTGATTGGCTACACCTCTCCAAGGTAACCATATATGGGAGAAGTTTATAGCCATGTATTTGTTTAAGGTTTTAGACCAGTCTCTACTGATCAACATCCCATAATCCTTTGGGATCTCCACTACTTGAATATCCATAAATTTTTGGACCTTGGGCTTACATTCCATCTCACCCACTACCTTGTCTTCAAATTTATTTAACTAGACAACTATTTTGTCTAACTTAATAGGTGTTAGTCCCATTTTTTAACAAATTTCATCAAGAATGACATTCATAAAGGCCCCTAAGTCAATTATATAGTTATGAATACTCTTCCAAACATCATAACCATAAGGAGGAAAGGAGAGATCTTAGCCTTACTCTTGTGTATCAGCATGTTAGTGTGCATAATTTTGGGTTTGGGCTAATTTGGTTTATTTGTGGAGGAATTTAGAAGGAGATCTTTTTGAATAGTGATCTAGGAAAGCTCATGCAAATTGATGTTTGCCTTGATTTTATTGATGTCCTCTACTATTTTGTACCCAATCTTGTTAGTGGTAGGCTGGGTATCTTTGGTTGGCTTAGGATTATTTATTTTTAGGGGTGGGAGATCATTCCTTGTTCTTGGATTAGGAGGATTAGAACCATTTTTTAGAGGGGTTAACATGGTAAGGGTATGTTATTATGTCTAGTTACTAAGAGCATAGTTACTACTTTGGAATTGTTTTAAATCATGTACCTCATTGGTGGAATCTGCTAGTTCATCATCTTCATGGTTGGGGAAGTCTAATGTCTCTAGTACCATGGTAATGCTCAAGGATCTTGGAGCATTAGAGGTCTTAGTTTGATTGGTATCATTGAGGTGGTTTGGAACTACCTCATACTTTTCCATCTCTTTTTAGAATATGTCATATGTATAATAGAATTTGATGTTATCAATTTTGCCTTGTTGGGTTATATTATGCATGCGTCACCATTTAGGTCAAGCCAACTCATAAATGTTGATCTTAGGGAGATTTTTAGGTGAGGGATCTCATTAATTTTTATATTAATTATGGAGATGATTGTACCTTTAGTAGGTGAATTTATTATTTGAACTCTCACCACCATTGTTTCCAACCTATCTCTATAGGCCCAAGAAGTCATTTTTGAGCTTATATAACATGCACTATATAAAATCAAACTCATTCTTGGTGGAATCTTGGAGCACACTTTAGATGTTGTTCATAGTGGGGATAAGTGTTGTATTATGAGCTTTAGGCCTTGATTCATTATTGAGTGAGATAAATAACCTAGGGGTTGATTAGGATCAGTGTGCCTTAGAGGAAGCTAGTTTATCACTAGCATAGGATATGGCATGGGTATATTCTATATAGTGGTAAATAAAGGGTTCAAATCAAGCATACTTGGTAGATAATTTAGGATGGTGACTTCCAATAGACCTTGAGGTTTAGTTACCTATCTATTTTGATGTCCTTACATAATCTAGAGGCAAGTCTACCACTAAAGTATCTCTAAGTAGAAACATAGCAGTCCAAGGATCTAGTGTGTTCTTATACATTTTAAGGGCTAGTTGGGCATCTAGTTTATACAACATAATGATTCAACTATAAAAAATTTTAAACCTAGAATTAAATTTTATTATGGGTCATTGGGTTCCCTTTTAGTGTAGGCAAACTTTTGGTATAACATACTTGAATAGATGACTTACCAAAATTGGGTGAGGAACATGTTATTAAATTGGTCCCAACTTATGATATAGCCTTTGGGTAAGTTAAATAACTAATGATATGCCACATCCATCAAATTGAATAGGAAAATCTTATAGATAATATCCTCATATTTGATATTCATAAACTTGAGAGTAGTTTTATATGAGGTTACATGTTCCTCAGTGATACGCCCCACCCTTGGTGTGAATCATGGGATGTATATTTATAGGTTCTTAAGGTAAATCATGGATAAATCCAAGAATGTATATAATAGACCTAGATATCCATGCCCTAGGTATATCCATAAGTGGAGGTATGTTAGGGACAAAGTGAGAGGATGAGCTAATAGGTGTAGCCATAGGTCTTGGTCTCACTCTAATAGTTCTAGTTCTCCTATAGAATTTCAATGGGGATATTATTAGAGATCCAAGACTCACTCAAGATTTAGTGATGCACATAATATGCTCTAGGTTATTTGTAGGTAGGCTAGTAGCTTAAATCCTTGTTATAAAATGAGAAGGGGTGCCCACATTCTAACACTAGTTATGGTTCAAGCCAAGATCTCAGTCCTAGCTGCACCTATTAGATTAGATGTAATAAGTGAGCTCAAGAATAATTAAGGGAATCACATCCTTTCATTTTAGTATTATATCTAAGACAATATAGGGAATGCAATAAAGGTATGAGGATCCATTGAATTTCTTAATTAGAACAGATCTCCAAGAGATGAAGTGTTACCACCAGAGGTCCAATACTAGTTTTCTTACTAATTCATAGAACTTATACACTTATAACTAGACCAATTGTAACATATTGAATTTCAAAGCTCTAATTTGCCTCACTTCACTATTTTTAAATAAAAATAAAGATCATGTATTCATAATTAAACATCAAAATAGAGGGAGGGTAAGTCAAAGAGAAAGTCTTTTGATTAAATAGGCAATACAAATGTTTCTAGGACCAAAATATGCCTAGATATAGTTACACCAATGTATGCTAAGTTTCACGATGGCTCAGGTTTCAATCACATAGGGAGAGAATCTGAGTAAGGTAAAATCCTCAAATTTAAGAATCATATAATGAATAAACTACAAACATGTATGTAGTTAATTACACATATATTTATAGAATTTAAATAAAGCAAAAGGAATCAAATAACCTAACTAAAATAGTGTAAACACATCCTAGTTAATGCATAAAATCACAAATTATAGATTTATATAATTATTACTAATCCATTAAAGTAGAAATTAAGTGGAAGAGCTTTAAGGAAACTAGATGCATTTACACAAAAAATTAATTTTGCATTATTCTGATATCATTTGTTTCTAAATAGAGTCAACCTATATGACATACTAGGTAGTGGTATATATAAAAGGGAGAGATGGGTTATTTTCTCTATTTTCAATCCATGAGTTTATGGGATGCTTCCATATGGATAACCCTTGATTATCTAGATGATCATATGTATTTGGAATATGTGCCTCTTTTTTTAGTCACAAATGATTAGGATCATGTCATGTGGTATGATATTACTTATCTGGATGCCTAGGACTTGGCTACTTCACCATTTTGATCTAGAGAAATGAGATGGAAACATGTGGAATGATATCACAAATTCCTTACCTTATCCATTTAAATTGATAAAATCAAGTACTCAGGATGAGGACATATGGCATAATATTGATTTCTCAAGTGTTTAGGTGAAAATAACCTAGAACCATTGCCTCATAATCTATATAAAAGTGAGATAAAGAGATGCATCTCAATAATATGAACCTAGATACTTGTCAAATAAAAATACTTAATCATTCTAAAAATCCTTTGTGAGGAAGTTGGTGTCAATGCATGGAAAGATATTATATATTAGGGTCTCTCTGTTGGATTTTTACATATAAGGACTTGGCTACTTCACTATATTGCTTTGAAGGAACAAAATGGAGACATGTGGATTGATATAGTTAATATGGATTCTCATAAAGTCCTTTCCTTAGCCATTTGATTAAATAGAAGTGAGTAATTAGGATGAAGACATGTGGTAAAATATTGGTTATTTGGGTGCTTGGGAAAAAAGGACATAGAACCATTACCTCATAAACTATAAAGAAGTGAGATGAATACACACATCTAAATCCTATGAATTGGATACTTGTCTAATAAAAATATAATCATTCTAAAAACATTTCATGAGTAAGTTGGGTGCCTACACATAGAACAATATTAGAGATTGATGTTTAACCATTGGAATTTGACTTGTAGGGACTTGGATGTTAGAATTTAAACTATAGAGACCTAGTTACTCTTAAATTTGATAGTTGCTTATCCCAATCTAATGTCATTAACGTTAAAGTATGTTGTCATTAATGTCTAAGATGCATCTACTGAAGATGCATGTATTGGGGTAAATTATAATGTGAACTTATATTAGTTCGAGATTAATAATAGTGATTTGTTAATACAAATCACATAACAATATTATCAGGAGAAATTATAGGAGTATGTTAATTATTAATAGTTAAGTTATTTGAATAGCTAACTATTTTATATTAAATAGTTATTCAACCATTGTTATGTATTGTAATGTTTCTAATTAATAAATATGTGTTGTTGAAACTAATTAATATATGTGTAAGAGCCTTTAGCTCTAGCTTGTAATGGGCTATTTTCAATATTTGGTATCAAAGTAGGTTCTTCTTGGACCTCTCTGTATCTTCCATTCACTTATTTGATGCATCAAAATGGTTCATATAGTAGATTTACAAGTGCAAGCCACTTGAAATATCCATTATTGTCCATTCATGCCTACTTGCACTCTATCAACCAGTTGCAGTGAAGACCACATGCATTTGCTAGCTACACCATCCACCTGCACTACCCTCTTCAAAGCTTCTATTTTGTCCATTATCTCCACTATATGTTCACCGACTCTGTCTATCATCTCATCCTATAAAATTAAAAAAAAATGATATATATCATCAATATGTGTGTGTGTGTGTGCGCACGCACGTGTGTTGTGTATTTCATTTTAACTTATATATATAGTTTGTAGGTTTCTAATGTATTATAGGTTTCAAGAAGTTTTTAGTTTTTTAGCAAAGGAAGAATTCAATATTCAGAGCAAAACCATAGGATATACTTGGGCATAATTCCTTTATAACAACATTATTTCTTTCATTGGGCCTCAGATCTATTCTGGATAGACTTGGATCAAATATTATACACTTTTATTATTTTTTTGCTTGTCATACATCTCTGTAAGATATTTTCAAAATATTATTTAGAATCAATACTTCTATTCATAGATCACTCCCACCTCAGCTTTGACTTAAACTTGATTATGTGCTGTGGATCAGAATCCACACCAAATAGGTTCAACCTCTCCTTTGGAGAGTAGATCAAACCCCTATCTCTATTACATATGACATTATTCTCCTCTGCATTGAGATCCACCACTCTGCTTAGCATTATCACTACCATCCATGCCCTATTTCAAGCACAAAATTAACATATTAGCCTCCTTTTTGCATCATCCACAGCTCTATTCCCTCTACATGGTGAACTCCACTTGAACTTGCCTACTCCATAGTGGCCTTAGTGAGCTAACTTCTCCATCAGTGAACTAGACTTGCTTCCTCTCTTCTTACCTTGAATAACATATTCCCACATAGTAGAAGTCAACTCTAGATCAACAAACCCCATGCATCTCAATTCACCCCAAGGTTTCCTCCTACATCGTCATCCTTTAAAGATCCAAAAACTATTTTTGGTGAAATTCTACAATATTTAGTATTTTTAGTTATTATTTCATGGCCTAGTCCTTTATTTTTTTTAGGTGGTATATTTTTGTAAAACTTGTGGTCTCACCTTTTAACCATTTAAAAGTAGTTTTTAGGATTAAATGGTTTTTTATTATGAAATGTGGTTTTAGGTATTTGGTTCATGTTATTTATTAGGTTTAGTTTTTATATTTTTTATTTTTTATTTATTTTATGGTATTAGTTTGTTGTAAGTTTATTTTATTTAGATTTAAATAAGTTATTTTTATTACTTAATTTTTAATATTTAACTATTTTCTTTTTTGGTTTTATTTTATTATATTGTTTAATAGTATTCATTTGTTTTAAATAAATATAGTGAGTCATAAGTTTTTCAAGATTTTTTTTTATTTTATAAGTTTTTATATTCTTTAGTATTATGTTATATGTTTCATTTATCATAGCTCTTTTATATCAATAAAGGTATTTTTAATAAGGTCAATTTTTGTTATAGTTTTTTTTTTATCATGTCTTTTTGAGGTTCTTAGTGTCAAGTTTGTGCAAGCTTCAAATAAGTCTATGTTTAAAAGGATTTTATAATAAATCTCCATTTCAATGTAAAATTTTCATTTAATGTAATGGATGCATTATCAGTTGAAATTGATGTCCATAAGTTCACATTAGGGAGGGTATGTTGAGATAAATTATAGCGTGAACTTATATTAATGTGAGCTTAATAATAGTGATTTGTTAATACAAATGACATAGAAATGTTGTCAGGGGAAATTTTAGGAGTATGTTAATTGCTAATAGTTAAGTTGTTTGAAAAACTAACTATTGTAGACTAAATGGCTATTCAGCAATTTTTATATATTGTAATGTTTTCGATTAATAAAGATGTGTTGTTGAGATTGATTAATTTCAATGTAAGAGCCTTCACCTCTAGCCTATAATGGGATATTTTCAATAGCATGGTGTGTGTAGCTTATATGCCTGATATGAAGGCTCAATATAGAACACAGTGAGATACGAAGATCCTTAGTCGACCTCCAAATATCTATGTAAGTAGATCCAAAGATGTTCCATCGAGCTATGAAGATGTTCTGGTGAAGCTTTAAAGATCTACCAAGAAACTCTGAAGATGTTTTGATCAAGCTCTAAAAACCTTTCCAATCATGCTCTAAAGATGCCTAGCTATAATTTGTAGATTAATATATCAACTCCAAATATATCTATTGTATATATAGAGATTTCCCCTCTTTAGATATCTTCTTTTAAACATTACTATTAATAGTAATAGTCTAAAATGATCTAATAATGTCTCTCTATTGAGAGATAATTTTAAATCAACCTGATGATTCTTCTAAGGTTGATTTTAAGTTTCAGGTCAAGGTAAGCATGTTTTGAAGTACTAGTCTTTGAATATAAAGTGTCTTGAGAAGCATAGTCATATCATGAGCATGTGCATGGTGAGCATGAAGTAGTATGTGTAGAGGTATGATATTATCTAAGGATCATTAAATTCATGTGATCAAGGTGTATAAACATTAAGGAGTGCTTCAAGGTCAATTTTCAAGCTTCAATGCTTGAGAAATCTAGTCATGACACTAGTCATTGCATGAAAAAACCTTGTGAGAAGGTATGATCTTGGTGGCCTAGTAAGATGAATGAACATAGGCATAAGAGGATATATAAGGTTTTTTGAGCATGGTTATGAGGATTTTTATCAATCAAGAGAGTCTTAGGGTAATCATACATGGGTAAGACATATAAACCTAGTATGCAACTAGACCACCTCTAGACCCTACTTGGCCTAATGAAGCAACATGAGTTATTGATAAGACATATGAAGAATAATTGATAGTGTTTGATCATGATATATATTTTTTGAGTTTTTACATGAGGTGTTGAGATCTTATATAGTGGTTAGTAGGTCAGCTTCAAGACCTATTATGACTAGCAGGTCAAAGGCTTAAAGAGCAAAGAGAGAGATGGTGGCTAGATGGGGTATCAAGATTAGTTTCCAAAGAAAGTGTGAGTATGTGTGAATTTAAAGAGGTATTTAATATTATTTCAAGTATGTTGACCAATTTTTAGGTCAAAATTTTAAGTTTAAGTCAAGAAAAAGTGTTTTGAGGTCTCTCATGTGCACAAAATGAACAATTCTCAATCTGAGAAGAACTTTCAAGTGTTCATTGGCATGTGTAACCTCTACATAATAACCTAATATATTCATGGTATATGGGTAAGTTTCATATATAAAATTTAAAATCATTTTTTTATGGAATTAAGGGTTAAGCTTTATGATTGATTGTTAAGACTGTAAGATGGTTTAAACCCTTAAAGAACCCTAATAGTGACCTGATGTGAAAGAACTTGTTTTAAAGTGATAAAATTGGATTGGTTTGGATATTTCAAATATATGATAATGAATTAAACTCTCTCAATAATCTCTATGTGTGATTTATTTTTTAGGAGAGTGAGTGGACCCTACAACAAAGTCCTTGTTTTTAAAAGATTTGTTATAGCAAGTAGAGTTGACCGAGTCAAAGTTGATAATTAGATGAAGGTTGAATATTGAGAATTTTATATTATGTTTATGGTGATTTATTCATAGGTTATATCCTTTATGGTTTCTAAAATAGTCATACAAGTTGACCAATCATTAATATACCTAGTGGTGCAGACAATGAGAAACTTAGGTAGAAGTGAGAAGTTGAATAGGGATGTGCTAACATGGACTAGGGATGAATCCAAGTGCATAGAGATGTTTTTCAATACCTTTAATACATTTTAATTATGGGTATATGTTTTTAATTTTAGTGGTAATGATGAAAATTTTTCTCTTAAGTTGACCTATCTAGTGAAGATGAGACAGTGAAGGTGCAAGGTTGTGAGATTGGTCTACCAGACTAATATTAGCATATGACCATGTTATATATCTATATTATAATGATATAATGATCATGTAATATCATTCACATGAAAAATTATATTTTTAATGTGTCTACATAGGTGTTGAAATTCAAAATCACTATGACTGGTCTTTAAGGCAAACTGACAATTTTGGGTAAGCAGGTTATAGCGATGGGTTTAAGACTCTATGCTATGAATTGATATATCTAATGCACAAAATGATTTTGTTTTATAATTTAATTATATATACATTATTTTTATAATCTTTTAAGTCAGTTTAAGAGGTTGAAACATTGAATCCAAAATGGCTTGTCTGGCTAAATGAAGCTTGTGAGAGAGAAAGTCAATAGATTGGTCTACAAGACCAATAGTTTCCATTAGATATTATGATATTTTTATTTGAGTTTATTATAATTATATTATAATATAATTTTCATATATTTAAATCCATTTAGTATTATTAATCAGGTGTCATAATTTCATGTTTTCTTGACTATATTTTAAAGTCAATTGGCAATTCTGAGCGAGCTTCTTGTAGAGAAGAGTTTGAGCCTGTATACCCTAAGTTGAAGCAATTTGTATAGTTTTTTATGACTCTGAGGTCATGATATTTCTTAATATATTATTTTTTTCTATTATTTTTTATAAAATTTGTGTTTATGCTTTGGTTATTTAGGACATACTCTCTAGGTATGCATAGACCTTATATGATCAATACTAATGATGTGCTCCAAGTAGTGGTTTGAGATAAAAAGTGTTATGAAGACAAGATGAGATTAATATGGGTATATTGGAGTGGCATATGATGTTTTCCTACCTTATTATGTGTTTGAATATTCTTCAAGAAGATCAAAGGGTAATGTGTGCTAAGTAGGCTTAATAAAATTAGGTCCCTATGAGACCTAAAGGAGAGATAAGGCCTAATTGAAATAGGTCAGACCTAAAGGGAATCAAATCACATTTGATACATGTCTAAGATATGTATTAAAATCCATTTAATGTCTAGCCTAATAATATAATAATGTTTGTTTGACTAAGAAAGATATGATCAATGACTTGTATAAATACTAACCAATTTTAGGCCTATTTTGAGGAGTGGTGAGTATGAAGAGAGTAAGAAAATAATATAACACTTGTTAAGTATAATAAGGTCTTATATACCATCAAAAGAGTATACAATATTAGTGATGAAGATTTGATAGAGTTTTTTCATAGGAGGATTAAGGTCATATGACCTAGTCAAGTCAAGAAGAGGGCTATTTAAGTGTAGAAGGCTAGAGGCTAATTTGAGAGGGATAGAAGTGTGTGAAGAGATGAGGAAGAAGATCAGCATATGTTGTATGATAAACAAGGTATTATGATGGTAATCAATTATTTTAGGTGGATAAGTTGGTGTTGATTCATCTAGGGGGTTGGTGCCTCCTTTCAAGTTGATATTTGATAAAGCTTAGCTGAGTTAGTACTTATCTAGTTAGGGTTGGTGCTCCATGTGAAGTGGGTGATTCACTAAAGTTAGTGTTTGTCTTATAAAACTATAAATTCTAGTTTTATATATCCTTGTTTATTAACATGGTGTATCATCACGTTATCATGTCATCTCTAACATAATGGCTTCCATTCTTAATTATTTTAAATAATTACATTTACCTCACCCATTTACCTTTACCATATAAGTTAATTAAGCTATTTCTATAGTTAAATAGTAACTAATATTATTTACCCATCCAACCTCCAAACAAACTCATCCAACCTCCAAACAAACCCATCTCATGGTTCAAACAACCCAACAACTTTAAAATCATTATTTACCCCTGTAAGCAACCCGTCTAAATGGCCAAAGGATTAACTTCACCCTTTTTAGGAAAATTGACATTGATTCTCTGAGATAGATGTTTATCTTCCCAGAATGATGTCGATCTATAAATATACAACAAGCCTCCATGGTTTGGGATGGCACTTTTGGACTTTGAAACTCTATTGGAATTATCCTGGAACCTACGTACAGACCTTATCAACATTATACTACCTTTTGGAACCTTTATTTATGAGATTACAAAGAGATTTTGAAGGTTTCTAGGCCTAATTTTGTGGTGTCCTTTATCTACACGTTTTCAGCCATCCAAGGTTAGTATTGCATGTTAATTTATTCCCATTTGAACTTTACAATATTCTACACCTCTATGCCATTATGTACATTTGATTTTCATCATTTTATTAATATTGTAAGTCTTTATTATCTTTTATTTTCATAGTTAATAATACGTCAATCCATTTGAATTGATGTTGCTCCTATAAGATTGCCATTGATCCTTGATAAACTATTAAAATAGCCTTGAAGTTTATTTTCATAAGATTTACAATCCTCAAAACTTATTAAAATATGCATTCTATTTTTTGAAAATCTATCTTTTACATGTAGATGACTTTGCCTAGATTAGCACATGATATTGTTAGCATATATTATCTCCCCATTGTCCAACAACCTTTATTCATTGATCAAAGTGATATTGCATTTTAATTAGGTCTTTGTATGGTGGTTTTCACACCTAATAAAGAAAGCATTAATGAATAGTTAGTTGTAATTCAAGAAGATGTTGATATAGCTACAGAATTCTAGGATGATTACTTTGATCATATTAATCTTTTTATAGATTAGATATATTTATTGTTGTCTATTTACATCCTATACATATATATCTTTGTAATTTCATTTTTATTTATAAACTTAAATGTTAAACATGGGCTGACATCCACCTAAAGAATCATATCACTTCTTGGGACTAGTTTCTTACCAGGCAGCCCATTCATCTTTTTATTAATTCATTTTCTTTGTGAGTTAGTGTGATTTGCAAGTCATTCCTCCCTAGCTAAAGAGGAGTTCCCACAATCTTGATCAATGGTGCATAACCAATCTTCATCTCTAGGTAATCTTTAAAACCATACATTTACTTTATTTTTAGTAGCTAATTAGACCACATTGAAAAAAGTGAAAAAATACTAAAACATTCTAGGATGCTCGGTGGGACATCAAGTATTATCTTTCTTATTAAAATTCAAAAAATTTGAATTTGATCTCTTTCCCTTTATTTTTGTGAGTTCATCCAAAGAACATCAAGTCTACATTTTATTTCATTGTTAAGGTTAAAATAAATTGCATTCATTTTTTTTTTGCTTAAGTAATTCAAATAGAATAATCTAAGTGATAAATTCATTGTAGTCATCACTCTTTCACACACAAGCCAAATAACAATCACAACAAACTCATCTAAACACTTGACATAAGGAAACTAATGGGGATTTCATCACCTCACAACAACCTTCGTCCTAATGATCCCACTTGGATTTCACCACTAAGGGGAGGACCAACTCAGTTCTCTAGCTGAGTATGATCTCTAGACTATCGGTATATCTTGGCTAAGCACCTACACTAGTTGTGGGATTATGACATGAGGGGAGTAAGCCCCAAGTACCAAGCCACATATCAATACTAATACATATTTCCTTTGAGCACCAAAATAAAACACCCAAAACTATCCTTAGATTACCATTTTCTTAGGACCCTCATTATCCTTTTTTCCTTTATTTCTTCTCACATCTTAAAATTAAAAAGATAAAAAAAATTTGGGATGACTTTAATTTATGCATCTTTCATCCACAATTAAAAGTGAGATAATTCAAAAAGAAATTATTGTTTTGTTTTTGCTTTTATTTTTTGTCTCATGGTTTTGACAAGGTAACAGTCAAAGAAAGAATCCAAAGTGGGTGTTACGTCCTCTCCTATGGAACATATGCCTAGTCCCTCCTTTACCCCTAAGTCCTTTGATAATCATGTGTTCCCACACTTTTATTCTCAAGGAGATCCTTCATTTACTAAAATATTGGACAATAACCCTATTTCTCTCAATTACTACCTTATTAATTAAACAATACACAGTCCTTCTTCCTGCCATACCCAAGATTCTCAGTATTCATATGGGATGCCTTTATAAAGAACTAAAAAAACTGAAATATTTACCACATCCATGGTGTCCTTTTTCACCGACTCTCTTCCATCTAGCTATAATATCCAAATGATGCAACCTTTAGAAAGCCAACCACCCATATTATCCACCACTTATCCAACCCTCATTACTCTGACTCAAAATGCTTATCTACTCAGCCTATATCCACTATTCCTCCCCAAATGTTAGTGTTGTTAATTGCTATAATTTTTCCACCCATCAAAATGAGTTTAGCATACAATTCTCAAGCTTTGTAACACACACAACAAATCCCTCTAATACAACCTCCCCAATAGTATGTTTCTTTGACTACCCAATACATGGATTCATCACAACCATTGGTAACCATTTACTTCCAATATTCCACATAGAAGAATATTCCACTACAAATCCCACAATACGTGGTGCCATCCCAACAAATTATGTCCACTACAGTTGGATACCCTTCCTCATAACCCCTGTCTACTTCCTTTCCAAATTATCAAACTCCTTAGCAAGGTGTCTTAGGGAATGTGCCTCATAATAACAACCAAGTAGACTTCATAAACATCCTTATGAATAGGATGGCTAATTTGGAAGCCTCCACCTCCAGACACAATACTATGTTCACATATGAGAAAATTTATAATGAGCCTATCCACCCATCTATTCCCATCCAACTGTATCCCTCACAATGGGAACTTCCCAAGTTTAATAAGTTTTAGAATAAAGAATATCCCCAATAACATCTTAGAGCCTTTCAACATGTGTGTTACCTTATAGCACATGACAATGTGTTACTACTTAAGATATTTCCTATGTCACTAGCAGGGGCTATATTAGATTGGTACAACTCCATCCCTCGGCATTTTCTCTTTTCCTTTGGGAAATTGGCCCAAATTTTATTAGAACACTTCTCAATCAACATTGCTCAAAAAGTGACTATCACAGATTTATACGCTATTCAATAATTTGAAGATGAATCCATATCATACTTTGTAGCTCATTGGCATAGCCTAATCAACTAGTTAACCTTTTCCTTTCCATAACCTAAATTAATTAAAGTATTTTCATGATCTTGTGCAAACATATCTCATCCATGTTAAAAATTCAAACCTTTAAGACTTTTGATAGAGCCTTTACCATGGCACGTAAACTTGAAATTCATGGCATTAAAGAGGGAAAAATTAAGTCACGCAATAAAAACTTCAAACCTAACCCCTCAAAAAGAAATAACAATAATCCTAAACCAAAAGGGGCAAAAAATGCTATTATTCTAAAAACTTATCCCTCTCCAACACCCAATCAATTAGGACCATCCACTTCTCAAACACATCCACCTAGGTGCCTTACTCATTTTCCCCCTAAGAAATATATGTCTTTAGGAGAGCCTTACACTTTTGTATTAGATAAACTCCTATAAGCAACCATTCTTGAACTCCCCCCAATCAGACCAATTGATGATATGTGTCCTAAACCCACCTAGTATAAAGAAGATGAGTTTTGTGCTTATCATAGGGTAATAGGACATGACATAGAATGATGCCAATCCTTTAAATGATTGGTATAGAACCTCATTGATAAGGGGGACCTTTAGTTGGACAATCCAAATGCTCCTCCCAACCAATATTTAGATATTTTTAGATATCCATTTCCAAACCATCCATCCACATCAAACACATTCCAAACAAACCTTGGATAAACACAAAATCAAGCTACACATATGATTGATACAATCTATGACTAGTTATTACCTAAAGAAGCTCCAAAGAAATCTTCAGTCTTGGATCTTCTTATGAGAGATGATTTTGATATAATTCAACCTAAAATTATTTAAAAAAATCCTAAAACCTCTATATATCTCCCTGATCTCATTACATGGGGTTGTTAATGTGAAACATCCCCTTCATCTTCCCAAAATGAATCTCCTAAAGTGTAAAATTAAACCACTCCTTAGGATGTCATAGATAAACATCTTGATACTTATAGAGTCAAACATTCCACCCCTTTGGTCCCTGGTGAACCTATTCATAGTATACACTAATATCACAATATAATGGGATCTTATCATTTTGTTTGATAGCAAGACCCTTTGAAATCATCCTATATCACAACACCTCCTTACCTCAAAGCTACTAAGGGAAAGGGTAAAGCTCCTATCATCAATAGCTAGGACAATTGTCTTGGTATTCCCCTAAAGAAAGCCTTGGTCCATTCCAAAGTCAAGGTCAATATTTTTTAGATGTTAAAAGACAAAATCCTTAGTCTGAATACCCCCTATGTTCTCAACACACAAAATATCAAAGGGCCAACCCCTTTTATATCATCTGTGTCATCTATTTTAGGTCCTCATCTATCTTCCAAAGTGATTATCCATGTCATAGGTTCTTCCATTCAAACACGTGGGAAAATACAAAGTCTCACTCCATTATTAAACACACCTCCATCCCAATATCCACCATCTTCTACTAAAGAACCATTAGATAAATTTAAAGAAAAAGTGCCTAATGTTATCCCTATCATAAAAGCTAAACCTCAAAATCAAACAATCAATACTTTGCCAAAGAGATTGCATAACCTATTATAAGATCATAAAATGACCCTTTGAAAGGATCTTATGTTGTAATCTTAAAATAATTGTTGGATACATCCCTCATAATTCTACCATATATATGACCCAATAACCCTTACCTCTAAAGACCTACTTAGTATAGGAGTTGTGAGATATGTGCATATCATAGAGTAGCTGGACATGATATAGAAAATTGCAATGCCGTTAAGGCCATAATCCAATAGCTAATCCAAGATGATGATCTATTTATTGATGATCTAAATGATAATACTCCTAAGTAAAAAGTCAACAACCCAAATATTCTACCCACCCATAATTATGCAAGTCTTATAACTGATAAAGAGTCAATGGCTTCTTTGGACCCTCCATTATCACACATCGATGTTGTCTATGTAGCTACCTTCTCTCAAAATCAAAACCCCAATAAAGCTAAGGTTTCAATTATAGGAGCCTCTACCCATAATACACCTAAACCATCTATATAAAAGCCTAAAGTCTCTATTACAAGAACTACCCTGATCAAAGCCAAGGAGTTGGTACCAATCTCCATATTAAAACAACTCCACTAAATACCTGTAAAAATGTCATTATATGAACTTATCAAAAACTCTCCACACCATCGACAAGCAATGATAGAAGCTCTCCAAGCTATTGAGGTATGGCCAGATGAGCATCAACCATTGTCAACATTTATAGGGGCCCTCCAAATGGTGTCGATTATTAGTTTCACTAATTTTGAGGTCATTCTTTTATCACCTGAAGATCAAGATCCCCCACTTTTCATCATAGCTCAAATAAATAAAACTCAAATTAAAATATTTATGATCGATAATGGGGCCAGTATCAATATTATTTCTTCACATGCTTTATAATAGTTACAATGACCAAAAACTATTGTTTTCCAATCCCTAGAAATTCTCTATGCATTCAACACATGGTAGTACCCATAGTAGGAATGGTTGTCCTTCCCATTTTTGTAGGTTCTCTTACCCTCCATAAACTCTTTTATGTCATAGAAGGGACATTCCAATATAAAAATTTATTAGGATATCCATGGATTTGTGCAATGCAATGTATCCCCTCCACCATCCATCAATGCCTTAAGTTTGAACATGAAGGCCAGGTCCACATCATCCCCATCGATCTTCATCCCTTCAAATCATGTAACTTCACTTTTTGACCAAATGATGTCATAATACCCTTGCCTGACACAATCCCATCTTCATCTTCTAATCAAGCCTCAACTAGCACAACTATTACTACTTCAAAACGACAAGCTCAGGAGTCCATTGATTCCATGATGCAACATCTTTCAATGGGGGAATACGAGCTATTAACCCTTAACATGTTACCCACTCCTAGGGAATATGGCCATCTTAACAAACAACCCATGTATTCACCCAACCTAGGTGAGCTCATCTTATTTGGGCCACCTTTCTTTTGTACCCAATCAATATATGGTGGAATCAATCAAAATACCCTAGGGCCTGACAATGGCACCCATGTTAAACCCTTTACATCTAATTTCTCATTTCTTAATAAACCCTAGTTTGCACAAACCTACCTTTATCGTTATGCCTGGAAAGGCTTTGATATGGGTAGATATGAGCACGGTCCTCATGATGTCGCATTAGGAGATTTCTAAAAACCACATGGAAATCACGGCTTAGGCTTTGAGAAAGATTCTAAATCCTCTTATGAACCTGTTCTTCTACCATTTGGTAGAAGAAGTGCAATCTTCATCATCTGATACCTCTTCCTTGACCAGTGACATTGTATCCATCCCTTCTAATTTTTTTTTTAATCAATTCAATCTCCATAGAACCCTTCATCTTTCATCACAGTGGTGGAACCCAAACCATCCCTTTAGCATATCTTAACTTAATAGGACATGATACGCTAACCATCCATGTTCTTCAATGTCAAAATGATGAGTCAATCTTGACTTATTTGGGCACTAAAAACTCTTATCTACACAATTCTCTTCCATCTAAAACATTTAGCTTAATAAATGAATCCACTTTTGATATTAATATTGGATCTTAAGAAACCTTGAGAATTGTTAAAATTAGCAAATCCTTCAATCCCCAAGAAAACCAAGATTTGACCACTTTTCTATCAAACCATTGCAAGGCCTTTACCTGGTCTTATAGTGATATGCCTGGTATTGACCCCATAATAGTTATCCATAATATCATCACCTTTCCTGATACTAAGTTGATAAAACAAAAGCTTCATAAAATGCATCCCCATGTCACACTCCTAGTAAAAGAGGAACTACAATGCCTCTTATCTGCTAACTTTATTCAACCCATTGATTATCCTTGGTGTATGTCTAACATTGTTCCAGTCACTAAGCCTACAGGAGGACTTCACATTTGTATTGACTTTCATGATTTAAATCTTACTTGTCTAAAAGATGACTTCCCTCTCTCTAACATAGACCAATTAGTGGACCTGACATCTATCCATGAAATGTTATCCCTTATGGGTGGTTTTTTTTTGTTACAATCAAATACTTATTGCACCAGAATATCAACATAAGACTACATTTATTACTTCTTGGGGGACCTTATACTAACATGTTATGCCCTTTAGCCTAAAGAATGCAGGATCCACCTATGAGTAGGCCATGACTTATATATTTCATGACATAATCCATAAAATTATCGAATACTATGTAGATGACCTCTTTGGGAAGTCAAAATTCCACAAGGATCACCTATCTATACTTAAGGTTATCTTCGATCATCTGCTCCAGTATCATGTGTGTCTAAATCCAAAAAAGTGCAATTTTGGTGTCTTGATGGGTAAACTCTTGGGTTTCATTATCTCTATTCAAGGAATAGAAGTGGATTCCAATAAAATCAAGGCTATTATAGAAATGCATCCTCCATTAAACCTTAATCAGCTACATAGTTTATAAGGCAAGCTCCAGTCTATCCATTGTTTTATCTCCCAATTATCTAATTGGTGTTAACATTTTCACCATATATTAAAGAAGGATAGTCACTTTTTATGGGATTCTAGTTGTCAAGAAGCCTTTAACACACTCAAAAACTATCTTTTATCACCTCCAGTCCTCACTCCACTTAAGGAGGGGCAACCTTTCTTTGTTTATATCTCAACTACTAATCATGCTCTAGGTGTTATGCTTGCCCATCGAGATGAGCATTATAAAAAATAAGGTGTTTATTATATATGTCATACCCTCATAGAATATGAAACACATTATCCACATATTGAAAAACTATGCCTAGCATTGGTTCTTGTAGCCTCTAAGCTTTGTCATTACCTACTTAACCATAAGACATGTGTAATTACAACTATCAACCCCCTTAATTTCATACAATCTAAGCCTTATCAAAATCAATGAATGGACAGATTGATTATGCTTCTAGCTGAGTTTGATCTAGAATTTATCCATTAAAAGTTTGTTAAAGGATAGATTATTATTGATGAGCTGGATAAAGCACCTCTTAATGATAACTGACCAATCAATTGTGAGTATCCTAATGAATCTATCACATCCACTTCCCAATTAGTCCCAGAATATCAACTGACTCTATTCTTTGATGGGTCCAAATATGGGTGTGGAGGTAGCATGAGAATTATATTAATCCCTATTAAAGGTATTCCCATGCCTTTATGTTTTAAATTATACTTCGATTACACCATCCATAGGCCTTCAAACTACCCTTGTATTAGGGTTTAGATCCCTTAATATCTATGGTGATTCTCAACTAGTGGTCAATCAAATTAATGGTATATATTAATGTAAGAATGATATCCTCCAAAGATATAAGACCTTAGTTGATTAGCTCTTATCTACTTTTGAATGTTATTCCATCCAAACTACTCCTAGATCAACTAATAATTTTGTTGATACTATGGCATCTCTTGCCTCTTTTATCCCATCCTCGTCTCAGGAGTCCAAGCTATTTATCCTTATCCATCAAGTTAACCACCCTTCCTACATGAGAACCGATATTCCATCTATCAATAATATCAAGGAAAACCTAGAGGATCCATGGTATGCATAAATATTTACTTATTTGTCTACAAGACTATCTTCTCCCCATCTATCCAAAGGTACCAGGCATGTCTTCCAACAGAAAGCTACCCACTATACTATATTGGGGGGTGTTCTTTATAAGCATGGTTTTGATGGCATTATTCTACATTATCTCTAAAAACATGAAGCTACCTTAGCTATCTAAGAAGTAAATAATGGGTTATGTGGTGGAAACTTTAGTGGCCGCACAATCACTAAAAAAATCTTACATCTAGGCTACTATTGGCCCGCTCTGAATCAAGATTGTTGTACATGCATTAAGAGGTGTGTAAAATGTCAATAGCATGTAAACTTATCCCATGTCCCTAGTAAAGCCTTATAAGTAGCAAGGGACTTCTGGTCATTCTCCCAATGGGGGCTCAATCTTATCAAGCAAATCAGCCCTAAGTCCTCTCAATGTCATGGCTTTATCATTACCACTACACAATACTTCACCAAGTGTGTGGAAGCTATGTCACTTATCTCAACTAAGGTAGAAAATAATGTGGAGTTTATCCTCACATTATTTGTTGTTTTGGAATTCCATATAAAAGAATAATAGATAATGGAAAATCTTTCAATAATAAGAAAGTACAGGCACTATATGACTCATTTAAAATCAAATTAAGTTTTTCTTCACCTTACTATCCTCAGGCTAATGGTTAAGCAAAATCATTTAATAAAACCCTAGTCAAAATCCTAACCAAAATTATCAATGAAGCTGGAAAGGATTAGCATCTTCATATCCTTTTCACCTTACAAGCATATTGAACTAGTATTCGAACCCCTACATATGCTACTTATTTTTCCCTAGTCTATGGTATGAAAGTTTTATTTCCTTTAGAAGTCCAAATTCCCTCTCTTTGTGTCTCCCTTAAAGACATCATTTTTGATGATGATTTTCATCAGGAGCATTTATTCCAGCTCAAGCTCTAAGATAAGCATCATGTGATAGCCCTTGATCACCTTCATATATATCAAGAATGACTAAAATGAACATATAATCAACATATAAGAGAATGAGAATTTAACATTGGAGACCTTGTACTTAAATGAAATCAACATGTCACTAATATGGAATGAAATAAAAGGGGTAAATTTGCTTCTAATTGGCTTGGACCATACATCATAACTCATAAATACAGATCTAGAGCATATCATTTGGCCTCTTTTAATGGTAAACCTGAATGAAAACCTCTTAATGCATTACCTTTATGCCCTTTCTATAGTTAATAGATATTGGCTCATCTTGGTTAGTTTATCTCAAATATTATCATATCCCCTTATCCTAAAATACCAAATAATGATATGAGAGTTATGTGGTTATCCGGTAGACACTATAACCTGAACCTTGAATATGAATACCTTGGCTCTATACATAGCATTCTCTCATGGATAAGTTTCACTTGTAATGGAAAAAGCCCCAAATCATTATTTCCCTTATTAATTAAAGGCTATTAATTTTCCAAAATAACACAATCACCTCATGTAATGAACTCATAGAAACTAAGGTATCTTTCTATGCCAAACCTCGCATTACTATCTTTGGGATCCAAAATCAAGTATGCTGTGAAAATCAAAAGTATCAAAATGGGTTAAATAAATAGATTGATCCCTCAAAGGACATCTATAATCAAAGGCAAATAACAAATTGATCCCTTGAAGGATAGTTGTGCAAAAACATTAGAATGTAGACCACGCCCTTGAAGGATGGCTACCAAGTAGAAAACTAATTGCATTGATTAGTTTTCAAATTATGCTACTTAAAAGCCTTAAAAAGCAACAAAGCGATAAAATAAATTGTCAAAAGAAATATCCCAAGAAAGCTTCTTATATCTATCACCTTTCTAATTGTAGGCTTCCCATATTGATCAGTCTATGCATTGGCATAAAAATGATACCTAAAAGATAAATCCTAATTTTGAAATATGGTGTGAAGAAGGTTATCTCTAAAGCAATCCATCCCCTATACTACCAAAAGCTTATAATCCTAATAAATGACCAAGGTTGAAGCTCTAGCTAACTAAGGTTGTGTCAATATATCTTATCATCTAGCTAAGGATGCATAGGCCATATGTATGAGAGGTTCTCTTTTGGTTATGTTCCAAGTCAATGCCAAGCAAATCCATAATCTATAATCACTAAAAGTCCATAAATCCATAGCAATAAATCATTAAAAGATATCTATAATCCATAATCATCATTAAGCATAAATCCATAATCCATAATTTATTTACATTCAATCATCTAAGAAACCATAAGCATCCACAAGGTTAATAATGGTCTATATCAAAAAGTAGCATAATCCATTAGTAAAAACCCATCTCATGATATAACATTTGAAATCAAAATAACATGTAAAATCTATAATCCATAATCCATAAAACATCCATAGCATATATGATAGCAATGATCAAAATTAAAATTTATAATATCTAAGTCTATAATCCATCACATCAATATCCATAAAAGCACTACATATCCATATGTATCATTAAATCCATAAACAAACATACATAATCCACCCATAAACATAAGCAATGTCTATATATATATATATATATATATATATATATATATATATATATATATATATATATATATCAAGTGTCTATACAAATGTCATAATATGAATGAGGTGGGGCTCTTAGCCCATACAATACAATCTACTCAATAAAATCAATCCTTCTAAGATGAATGTTATCATCTCCTCCATCATCCCCTCCTCGACCTGCTATGCTCCCTGTACTAGCAGACCCCACAAGAGTCCTCTATGATCTGCTATGGCTAACCTCATATGAAGAAAATTGAGGAACATTTGGTAGCCATATCTATACTAACCTCTCATAATAGCTCATCTTATCAAGCAAATATTTTACCTCTGTAATGGTACCATATCTATATGAGTAGCACTAGATCTTGAAATATCTAGAGTTGGTCTCTCTACCAAAGTAGATCTCATCTTCTCTAGCTTTGCTAGGTACCTATCTCACTCCTATATAGCCTAATAATGCTAACATCTCAAGCTATAAATATCACCCTATAATGTGGTAATCTGATCTTTTAAAGTATCATGGGCTATATGTGCCCCTGTAGCTCTACCCTCATACTCATACACTCAACCCTCAGTGTATCTCTCTCAGTGACAATTGTAGTAATATCTATAGGACCATGTGTGGGGGAATCTTATAATGGTACCTCCTCCATGTGTACATTAGGGTCATCTTGTAACGGTATATCCTCGATGTATACATCAAGATTATACTACTCAGCCTTTCCTATGTCCTTACCCTTCTCCCTCACCTCTTGAATGACTACCTCATACTAAGGTCTCACATCTCTCTCCTATCTCCTCGCTACCTTAACTATAAACCAAGCTAAATAATCATCAATGTAGACAACATCATCTAGGTCAATAACTATAGGCTCTTCCTATGGCCCCATGAAAACCATTGTAGTATCAGGGATAGGCCAGTCTAGCTCTATATCATCCTACCTATACAAGCGTAGGGATAATAGAACATCTTGTAATAACCCAAACTAATAACGGACCCTGTCAAAATAGAATAACTTGATATGCTCAAGCCATCATCCATATACCCATATCTCCTGGAAAACATCCCATATCTCCACATCTAAACTAGGCCACATTGGGAAGCATACATAAGGCCTCCAAATAACATTCCCTATCTACAAGCTATTAAACACCTATCTATAGTGTGTTAGATCATGCACTATCTTATCTATATGAAAAATTACTAGGTCATCATCTCATTGAAGGAATCCTACACTATAATCCATGTCTTCAAATCTAATCCATGGGGTCCTTATGGGGTGAATCACACAAATGTTCTCATATGCCCAGCAATGTAATACAAACGTAATATCAAGACCAAATCAACACTAGGTGCGCCAGCCCCAGAACTCCCTATATATCTACCCCAATAGTGTGGGTACCTAAGTAAAAATAGTAATAAACTCAACCATGTCTACTATAACTCTAGTGAAGCTCCATGGTAGTTTCCTTCCCATAGAATTAGGTAACAAATATCAAGTCAATATCAGCATCATCATCATCAGCACTGGTCACTCCCCAAGGTCCTGGTCATATAATGGTTAGAATGAGAACCCATCAAAAAACAATCTAATATCTAATGCATCCTTATTATATATTCATACCAATTTTTTCAATTGCCTAGCCTCATCAATAGTATACACAGGGGTGCCCAGAATCAGTAATCATAAAATCTGATGGATGTCCTCTATCATAATGGTCATCTCACCAGTCAATAACCAAAAATTATTGGTGGTATAATCCCACCACTCAAGTAAATCCACATCATATTGATGTCCCGATGGACATGGTGATAATGGTGAATCCCTCCAAATCCTACAACCTCTAGATGGGCCCAGTCCTCATCACTCATAAAATCTCATAACTATACCAATAACAGAGAGACCCTACCCCTCATCATCAATAGCTCTCATGCCTGTCAAAAACATCTTTTTGGTCAATAAAAATCCTAAGTTTTCTATTATCAAACCTTCATTATGGATTTCTATCAATCCACTAAGGATTGATGCTGATTTAAAAAAATCAACAGTGATCTTTATAGATCATGATTGATCTACATGAAGCATGTCGATTCCCTTCCCTAAAAAATTTCCCCATAGACCTAACATTTTTAACCTACCCTCTCTCCCTCCCTCCCACATATTTCTAAAAACATAACAAAAAAAAAGAAACAAAACAAATATCTTAAGCAAAAATAAACACATTAAATTTTGTTAAAAAAAATCATTATGCCTACCTCATAGTGGAGTCATCATCATCATCATCCACTCTCGTTCACCTCCATCATCTCTCATGTATGATTAAAAGGTTAAAAAGCATCAAGTTTTTCTCCCAAATTCTTGTTCAATTGATAGCCAAATGAGCCTTATGCCATGTCGAATGCCTATTTATAGTTGTTTCCATAATTAGTGTCGATTACTACAAATCGATATTGATCATTTTGGATCGATGTCAATTGTCCTGGCTTGTTTTGATTTTGCACTTGTGGACCATTTTACATGTTCCCAATCTAGTTCCAAAGCCCCATATTATTGTATTTGCTATAACTATCCCATTTTTATGTCATATTACCCTTTAGATTTGAGGATTTTGACCCTTTGTTAGTTCCCCAATCTCCTTAAGGTGTACCCTTTTTTTTGGTATCTTGCCATTGTAAGATCTTAAGGGTATATTTTATCCCAAGAACATTCATATATAGGTAACATATACACCATACGCAAACTGGTTGTTATGGTTTGCCATTTTATCCTTTGTTCTCTTGCTAGCCTTTATTTAATCTCACTCATTTTAGCTATGGCATTTTGTTACTCAATTAGCTCTTTGGGGCATTACTATTTGTATCACTTTTATCCCACTAAGTGTAACCTTGAAACTCCCTTGAGCCATTTGCACTTCCAATTGTCCTTTGTTATCTTCTACTTTTCTATTTCCACTCACCCAAATTTGTTTTTACCTTCCATATTTTTAAAACCCATCATCCATTCCATCTTACTTCTCAGTTCTTGGTTTGAGGAGGGATACCTCCTCACAATAAACTTAGGGAAGTAGGTACCTTATAGTTTTTGTCTCATGGCACGCTACTGCATACTACTTCACAAAAAGGGGCAAATGTAGATGCTAGTTTTATAACCCTTATGTATTAACACGGTACATCATCACATTATCATGTCATCTCTAACATAATGGCCCCCATTCATAATTATTTTAAATAATTACATTTACCTCACCCATTTACCTTTAACATATAATTTAATTAATCTATTACTATAGTTAAATAGTAATTAATCTTATTTACCCATCCAACCTCCAAACAAACCCATCCCATTGTTAAAACAACCCAACAACAGTAAAATCATTCTTTACCCTCGTAATCAACCTATTTAAATGGCCTAAGGATTAACTTCACCCATTTTGGGAAAATTGATGTCAATTCTCTGAGATCAATGTTGATCTTCCCAGAATGGCATCGATCCATAGATATACAGTGAGTCTCCATAGCTTAATATGACACTTTTAGACTTTGAAACTCTATTGGAATTATCCTAGAACCTACGTATAGACCTTATCAACATTCTACTACCTTGTAGAACCTTTGTTTATGAGATTACAAAGATATTTGAAAGGTTTCTATGCCTACTTTTAAGGTATCTTTTATTTACGTGTTTTCATCCATCTAAGGTTAGTATTGCATGTTAATTTATTCACATTTAAACTTTACAATCTTCTACACCTCTATGTCATTGTGTACATTTAGTTTTCATCATTTTATTAATATTTTAAGTCATTATTATCTTCTATTTTCATAGTTTAGTATTTTAATCATAATTAACGTTGATCTATTTGAATTGATGTCAATCTATCTGAATCGATGTTAATCGCATAGGATCCCCATCAATCCCTACTAAACTATTAAAATAACCTTGAAGTTTGTTTTCATAAGAGTCACAATCCTCAAAACATGTTAAAATCTGCATTCTATTTTCTAAAAATCTATCTTTTACATGTAGATGACTTTACCTAGATTAGCACATGATATTGTTATCATATTTGATCTCCCCATAGTCCAATAACCTTTATTCATTGATCAAAGTGAAATTGAATTTGAATTAGGTCTTTGGACTGTGGTTTTCACACCTAATCAAGAAAGCATTAATAAATAATTAGTTTTAATTTAAGAGGATGTCGATACAACTATAAAATTATGGGATGATTACTTTGATCATATTAATCTTGCTATAGATTAGATAACTTTGGTGTTGTCTATTTGCATTTTATCCATATATATCTTTGTAATTTCCTATTTATTTATAAACTTGAATGTTAAACATGGGCTGACATCCACCTAAAAAATCATATCACTTCGTGGGACTAGTTTCTTACCAAACGACCCATTCATCTTTCTATTGATCCATTTTCTTTATGAGTTAGTGTCATTTAACCTCACTATCACCTAAAAATACTCATGAAACTCTCAAAAACCTTCCTTTGTTCAAATCATTTGTTACACTCATGACTTTTCATAAGACACAAATTTTCACTTGAGTTTAAGACATGAAACTATGAATAAGGGTTTACACTTTCAAAAACAAACTTAGATACTTTGTACACAAAATATATATACTATCACATATTAGTTACACCTACATAAACCCACTTGATAGATCAGAGAAAGTGTAAGAGGTCATAAGACCATGTTAGACTAGTGGGAGGTTTAAAGCTTGTAGCCTTTTTTGACTGAGTTTCCTCCATATTTTCCCTTATGTTATTGATATTATAAAAAATATAGGTGATCTGAGTACCCATTAACAAGTATAATGACATATGTGAAAATGGATTATGACTTCTTTGTATGGACTTGTCCTTCGATGGACTGTAATAGACCTAATTAGAACTCCAAAGGCTTTATTTAGGTGATGAGATAGAGAACTGAGTGGAATAAAGGATCAGTATTGTCATAAAGGTATAAATCTGCATAATAAGATTATTCAACATTAATTTTGATCAACCTGCAACCCTATACCATCCTCAAAGCCTTACTATGATAGTCTGTGTAGACCTATAAGGTTAGGTTATGAATAGAGTTTGGAAATTTGACCTACATAATGAGGGGTTTGAAACTTATGATAGTGAAATAATGTATGGAGAGTTTACAAATTTCAAAAATTGACAATTTTTCACTGTACACATTTGTTATACTAGGAGGCCCTAATTTGGGCCAGTATGCATAGAAATTAACCTAGAAAACAAACCATTGATTGTCAAGACTCAAAATAAATTGTATTTGTCTTATTTTACCTTACTCTATAACCCTAGGCACTCACATTGGATGAAACAAGTCCTTAAATTTGACTGTCATTTTATGAGCTTGCTGCCCTATATGTTTTATGCATGCAATCTATAGAAAAGTGATAAGAAAACACACCAAAGTTGTTAATTTTCATTTCAATATCCTTCTCCAAAATCTCTTACATTATATTCCTCCTCTTGGGTTGAACAAACCAAGTTATAATCCAACAAAACAAAACCAAACTAATAGTTTCCTTATTCTAGCTTCATGCAAACCAACGCCTAGAATAGGGCTAACAAACTTTTTCTAACGAAACAAGATCTTAACAAGCTATATATTGTTCCAATAGACTTATGTGACCATATTATGCTTTATATAACCATTTTTTACAATAAACCATAACCATTTGGCCTTTATACAAGATTTAGGCCTTATTACAAGATGAAAGAACATAAAGCAAATTTGAATATTCAAATTACCTAGTTTTAGAGGGAAATTGACTTGACCATAACTAGATACTATAACCTCTACCAATGACC
This sequence comes from Torreya grandis, assembly GCA_037957365.1. Classification (NCBI taxonomy): domain Eukaryota; kingdom Viridiplantae; phylum Streptophyta; class Pinopsida; order Cupressales; family Taxaceae; genus Torreya; species Torreya grandis. Next base: position 2,064,428 of record JARHVA010001472.1, on the reverse strand, counting down.
TTTAGAACACTACTCAAAAAAATTAAGATGCTCCTGCATCATTTTCTCCCAAGGGGCAAAAGAGGCTATCTTCACTTGTTATTGTTCTTCATCAACTCCTCCACAATTGTGCCTAGCTTGTGGATGTCATGTTCAGTCAACCATATTGCATCTTCAACTGGTAAGTTCTTCCACTTGATTAGGTACTAGAGATACTCTTTGTCTCTTGTCCTCTTCACCACTTTCTTGTCCAAAAATGTTCTTAATCTCTTTTGACACTTCTTTGGGTAGTTGTTTCCATTGGAAGGCTTCATCAACTTCCATTTTTGACTCTTCAACTAGTTGTTCTCCCCCTTTATATGGGTATATGTCTAAAACATTGAATATTGGAGAGATTCCAATCCCTTTTGGTAGTTAAATCTCATAGGCATTGTTGGATAACTTCTACTACCTTGTATGGACCAATTTTCTTCACTTTCAGCTTGTTGTACTCCCTCTTAGGAAATATTTGTTTTCTAAGGTGGGCAAGAACCAGGTCTCCCACACTAAATCTGACCTCTCTCCTCTTTTTATCAGATTTTAACTTGTATTTGATGGTACTTTCTTCAAGCTTCTTCTTTACTTGTTCATGCAAATCTTACATTGCATTGTCAAACTCCTCTACATCAGCACTTCTTGCTTCCATCTTGCTTAGATTTATTAGCTCATATACACCTCTAGGATGCATTCTATACAAGATTTGGAATGGAATCATTCCTATACTTTTTTTAGGAGAATAATTATATGAAAATTCAGCTAGTGCAAGTATAAGATCCCATTGTTTTGGTTACATACTTACCAAACTCCTCAAGATGTTACCAAGGCTCTTGTTGACAAATTTAGTTTGCCCATTAGTTTGTGGATGCTACACTAAGATTAATCTCAAATTTGTGCCAAAATTATTCCACAAGGTCATTTAAAAGTGCCCAATAAACTTGGTATCCTTGTCAAAAACAATTCTCCTAGGGAGCCCATGCAACCTTACAATTTCTTAAAAGAATAGATTTGCTATGATAGTAGCATCACTTGTCTTTGAACATGGAATGAAATGAGCCATATTTGAGAACCTATTAACCACTAAAAATATAAGCCCAAGTATAAATTCCATACTTATTGAATCCCAAGGCTTGTTGGGAATGGGTAGTGGCTGGTACAAACATGTATTTTGACTACTTTCCTTAGCATGTTGGCATGTTTTGTACCTTTCAAAAAACTTCTTGACATCAGCATTTATACCTACCCAATAGTAATGAGCACTCAATTATGCTTATGTCTTATTTTGTCCAAAATGTCCTGCCAAACTGCCACTACGTTTCTCCTTCAGCAAATTCTCTCTCATTGAACTCTTGGGTATGCAAAGCTAGATACCCTTGAATAGAAGACCCTCTTAAATCATGAAGTATATCCAAAGACTCCTATCATCCCCTAATAAATTCTTATAAGATTCACAAGGTGCCTTAAAATATAGATCTTCTTTTTACATCTCCTTCAACTCTTCAAATCCCAAGATGCTTACTTGAGACTCTTACATGATTAGATTCCTTCTAATTAAATAATATGAAACCTTGTTAGATTGTCCTTTCTTATGAATAATAGTAATTTTGAAACGTTTTAATAACTCAATCCATTTGACATGCTTTTGACTCAACTTACTCTAATTTCTAATGAACTGCAAAGCATAGTTATTTGTGAACAAAATAAATTCTTTAGACCAAAGATAGTGCCTCTACTTAAAATATTGTACAAGATCATAAAACTCCTGATCAGAATTTTAATATAACTTCTTAGCATCACTTAGTTACTCACTAAATTATGCTATGGGTTTCCCATCTTGACTTAAGAAAACACCTATGGCAATTCCACTAGCATCACATTCCACTTGAAATAGTTTATTGAAATCAAGTAAGGTTAGGATTGGTTCTTAAGTTACCTTATTTTTAAATAATCTAAAAATATTATCATTATCCTTATTCCAACAAAAACTTCTCTTATCACCCTTGATTGTATCTATCATTAAAGCAACAATCCCATTGGAATTTCTTATGAGCTTCCTATAAAAGCTAGCCAAGCCATGAAAGATTCTCACCTCAAAGGTGCTCCTAGGTGTAGGACACTCAAGTATGGATTTTATCTTCTCCTTCTCCATCTTTAAACCTTCCTTTGAAATCACAAATCTTAAGTAGATAAATTATATCTTCATAAAATTGCACTTTTTCACACTAATTAGTAATTTCTCTTTGTGTATTTTACTCAACACTATCCTCAAATATTTCAAATGATCTTATTTAGTTTGAATAAACACCAAAATATCATCAAAATATAATATCACAAACTTACCAATAAATTCATTGAGTACTTCATTCATTAGCCTCATGAAGGTGCTTGGTGTATTGGTTAGCCCAAATGGCATGACTAACCACTCATAGATTCCATCATTTGTCTTGAATACTATTTTCCATTCATCCCCTTATCTTATGCTAATCTAATGGTACCCAATTTTAAAATCTATCTTGGAAAAATATGTAGCTCCACTCAAACAATCAAGTAAATCATCAATTCTAGGCAATGGGAATCTATACTTGATATTAATCGTGTTGATTGCTCTGGAATATGTACACATCCTCTAACTCCTATACTTATTATGACTTAACACTATAGTAATATCATAAAGACTTAGACTCTTTCTTACCAATCCTTTGTTTAAAAGCTCTTGGACTTGTTGCTTGATCTCTTCATTCTCTCTTGGTGTTAACCTATATGCAGCCTTGTTTGGTAGATTAGTACCTGAAATAAACTCTATATGATGGATAATACCCCTCAATGGTGGTCATCAACAACAACATCAATGTATTCATTCAACATGTCTTGAATCTCTAGAGGTAAATTAGTTAACTTGGTGCTAGTGACTACACTTCTTAGCTTACCAATCACAGCAAAAATTACCTCATCCTTATTCATTTGATGTAGAAACTCCTTACCGCCCATGATCATCACCTTATATTATTGTCCTACCATAGTAACAACCTATTATTTCAATGGTGTGAGTGTGTGTTTGATCACATCCTTCTTAAACGTGTATGTATTGTTCCTTCCATCATGCATGGCCTTCCTATCAAACTGCCAAGGCCTTCCAAGCAATATATGGCATACATCCATGGGCATAACATCAAATTAAATCTGATCTCTATATGTTATAATCTTAAATTATACTTTACATTGTTCACTTACCAAGATTTTGTGTCCCTTTTGCAGCCAAGAGACTTGATATGGTGTAGGATGCACCTCCTTCTTCAGGCCTAGTTTCTCCATCTCAGTTGACACCAGGTTATTTTTACTTCCACTATATATTATGACCTTGAAACACTTTCCCTTGCTATTACACATTATCCTAAACAAATTTTTCCTTTGTGGTGGTTCCCTAATTTCTTTATTAGGATTCAATAATATTCTTCTATTTAAAAGAGACTCACCTTTTGGTACATTTTCATGAATTATTGTTGATCCTTCATCTTATTCTTAACCTTGGGCTACATGTACTCCTCTTTCATGGATTCTAGAATATTCTATGGACATGCATATGCTCTATGGCTTGCATACTTGTTGCACTTGAAGCATTTTCCCATAAATCTTCATCTTCCTCTTTGATAGCGCTGATATGGCCTCCTTCCTCTTGATGTATAGTTACCCCTTGAACTTTGTGAGCTGCTAGCTTCCTCTTGTGATGTTTGAATCTTCCTTCTACCTCCTTGAGATACTCTTACTCTAATGGATCTACCTCTTCCTCTTATAAAGGAAGTATGTTTCCTAGTAATTTTCTCCTCAGGGTTCAAACCAAACTGGTATGCTTCCTTAATTGTCTTGGGAATGAATAGGCTAATCTCATCTTAGATGATAAACTTCAAACCATTAGTGTATCTTGCTACCTTTTCCTAATCATCCTCAATATGTCATGATCATATTTTTAGCCTATAGAACTCTTCAGTGTATTCTCTTATAGTCATGTCTTTTTGTTTCAAATTTTGTAATTGCTTGAAAAGATTTACTTGGTAATATAAAGGCATAAATTTACCTTTCATTTTTTCCACCATTCTCTCCCAACTTTTGATCTTTGGATTGCCTTTCCTCCTTTCCTCTTGTACTCCATCCCACCATAGGGATGCATGGCTCTTCAACTGAGTCATGGCATACTTGACCTTCTTGTCATCTTCCTCTATCCTTTCATACTCAAAGTACTTGTATAATTCTTTGATCCAATCAATCAAATCATCTACATTTAGATTACCTTCATGTATTCAAACCTTCATTTTTCACTTTGTATTCACCTTCATAATGGCTCTAATCAGCCTCTCTTCAATTGTCTCTTCCTCTACCACCAAATCCTCCTCTGGTGGTTCTTCTTCTCTATCACTGACTTCTCCCATGTTAGCACCTCTCCTTTAAGCCACCTCTGATTCTTACAATCGATCCTTTAGGTTCCTAAATTCTTTTGTTGTCACCATCTGACCTACTAGGTTTTTGCCTCTAGCTCTACCTCTGTTCCTTACTCTCATGGCCATCTTGGAACTTTACTTCTCTTTCACAAATCACTTTGCTTCTTTATTTGGACCTTAGATTGTGCAAAATCCCCAATGCTCTCATACCAAATTGGTGTAACCTCACTGTCACCTACAAATACTCATGAAACTCTTAAAAACCTTCCTTTGCTCAAATCATTTGTTACACTCATGAATTTTCATAAGACATGAATTTTCAGTTGAATTTAAGACATGAAACTATGAAGAAGGGTTTACACATTCAAACATAAACTTAGATACTTTGTACAAAAACTATATATAATATCACATACTAGTTACACCTAAATAAACCCACTTGATAAATAAAAGAAAGTGTAAGAGGTCATAATGCCATGTTAGACTAGTGGGAGGCTTAAAGCTTGTAGCCTTTTTTTACTGAGTTTCCTCCATAATTTCCCTTCTACTATTGATATTATAAAAAATATAGGTAATCTGAGTACCCATTAACAAGTATAATGACATATGAGAAAATGGAGTGTGACTTCTTTATACAGACTTGTCCTTTTATGCACTATAACATACCTAATTAGGCCTCTAAAGGCTCTATTTAGGTGGTGAGATAGATAAATGAGTGGAATGAAGGATCAGTATTGTCACAAAAGGTATAAATATGTATAATAAGATTATTCAACATTAATTTTGATCAACTTATAACACTATACCATCCTCAAAACCTCACTATGATAGTCTGTGCAGACCTGTAAGGTTAGGTTATGAATAGAGTTTGGAAAGTTGACCTACCTAAAAATTTAGGGTATGAAACTTACAATAGTGAAAGAATGTATGGAGAGTTTACAAATTTCAAAAATTGACAACTTTTCACCAAACACATTTGTTATACTAAGAAGCCCTAATTTGGGTCAGTATGCATAAAAATTAACCTACAAAATAAACCATTGATTTTCAAGACTAAAAAAAAATTGTATTTTTCTTAATTTACCTTAATATATAACCCTGGGCACTCATAGTGGACAGAATAAGTCCTTAAAGTTGACTATCATTTTATGAGCTTGTTGCCCTATATGTTTTGTGCATGTAATTTATAGAAAAGTGATAAGAAAACACAACAAAGTTTCTAATTTTCATTTAAATCTCCTTCTCCATACTCTCTTACATCATATTCCTCCTCTTGGGTTGAACAAACCAAGTTAGAAGTGAACCAAACCAACAGTTTTCCTAGTCTAACTTCATGCAAACCAATGCCTAGAATAGGGCTAGCAAAACGTTTCTAACAAAACAAGATCTTAACAAGATATATATTGTTCCAATAGACTTGTGTGACCATACTATGCTTTCTATAACCATTTTTGACAACAAATCATAACCATTTAGCCTTTATACAATATTTAGGCCTTATTACAAGATGAAAGAGCATAAAGCAAATTTGAATATTCAAATTACCTAGTTTTGGAAGGAAATTGACTTGACCATAACTAGACACTCTAACCTCTACCAATGACCTTTAAAACACTACTCAAACTTGTGAAGATGCTCTTGCATATTTTTCTCCCAAGGGGCAAAAGAAGCTATCTTCACTTGTTATTGTTCTTTATCAACTCCTTCATGCTTGTGCCTAGCTTGTGGATGTCATGTTCAGTAAACCATGTTTCATCTTTATTTGGTAAGTTCTTCCACTTGTTTAGGTACTAGAGATACTCTTTGTCTCTTGTCTTCTTTAACACTTTCTTGTCCAAAATGTTCTTAATCTCTTTTAACACTTCTTTAGGTAGTTGTTGTTTCCATTGGAAGGCTTCATCAACTTCCATTTTAGACTCTTCAGATGGTTGTTCTCCTCTTTTGTATGGGTATAGGTCTACAACATTGAATATTAGAGAGATTTCAATCCCTTTTGGTAGTTTAATCTCATATGCATTGGTGGATAACTTCCTTACTACCCTACATGGACCAATTTTCTTCACTTGTAGCTTATTGTACTCCCTCTTAAGAAATCTTTGCTTTCTAAGGTGGGTAATAACTAGGCATCCCACACTAAATCTGACCTATCTCCTCTTTTTATCAGCTCTTAACTTATATTTGATAGTACTTTCTTTAAGATTCTTCTTTACTTGATCATGCAAATCTTGCATTGCATTGGCAAACTCCTCTGCATCAGCACTTCTTGCTTCCATCTTGCTTAGATTTATTATCTCATATACACCTATAGGATGCATTCCATACAAGATTTATAAATGACTCATTCATGTACTTATGTTAGGAGAATCATTATATGAAAATTCAGCTTGTGCAAGTACAAAATCCCATTATTTTGGTTGCATACTTAAGATGTTACCAAGGATCCTATTGACAATTTTATTTTACCCATCAGTTTTTGGATGGTACGCTGAGTTTAAGCTCAAATGTGTGCCCAAATTCTTCCACAATGTCCTCCAAAAGTGCCCAACAAACTTGGTATCCCTGTCAAAAACAATGCTCCTAGGGAGCCCATGCAACCTTACAATTTCTTAAAAGAATAGATTGGCTATGTTAGTAGCATCACTTGTCTTTGAACATTGAATGAAATGAGACATCTTTGAGAACCTATGAACCACTACAAATACAGAATCATGACCTCTTTGAGTTCTTGTCAACCCAAGTACAAAGTCCATACTTACTGAATCCCAAGGCCTGTTGGGAATGGGTAGTGGCTGGTACAAAACTGCATTTTGACTACTTCCCTTGGCATGTTGGCATGTCTTGCACCTTTCAAAAAACTTCTTGACATCAGAATTCATAGCTAGCCAATAATAATGAGAACTCAATTGTGCTTGTGTCTTATTTTGTCTAAAATGTCCTACCAAGCTACCACCATGTTTCTCCTTCAGAAAATTCTCTCTCATGGAACTCTTGGGTATGCAAAGTTGGTTGAACTTGAATAGAAGACATTCTTGAATCATGAAGTCTATCCAAAGACTCCTATCAACCCCTACTAGATTCTTACAAGCTTCATAAGGTGCCTTGAAATCTGGATCTTCTTTGTATATCTCCTTCAACTCTTTAAATCCCAAGATGCTTACTTAAGACTCCTGCATGATTAGATTCCTTCTAATTTAAGCATCTACAACCTTATTATATTGTCCTTTATTATGCTTAATATCAAAATTGAAACTTTGTAATAAATCAATCCATTTGACATGTTTTTGACTCAACTTACTCTGATTGCCAATGAACTGCAAAGCATAGTTATCTATGAATAAAATAAATTCTTTAGGCAAAAGATAATGCCTCCACTTCTTAAAATATTGTACAATAGCATATAAATCCTGATCATAAGCTGAATATCTCTTCTTAGCATCACTTAGTTTCTCACTAAATTATGATATGGGTTTCCCATATTGACTTAAGATAGCACCTATGGCAATTCCACTAGAATCATATTCCACTTGAAATAGTTTATTGAAATCAGGTAAGGTTAGGATTGGTTCTTTAGTTACCTTGTTTTTTAATAATCTAAAACTCTTATCAACAACCTTAGTCCAACAAAAACTTCTCTTATCACCCTTGATTGTACCTATCATTGGAGCAACAATCCTACTAAAATTTCTTATGAACCTCCTATAGAAGCTAGCCAAACCATTTAATATTTTTACCTAAAAGGTGATCCTAGGTGTAGGAAACTCAAGTATGACTTTTATCTTCTCCTTATCCATCTTCAAACCTTCCTTTGAAATCAAAAATCCTAAGTAGATCAATTCCACCTTCATAAAACTACACTTTTTCACATTGATTAGCAATTTCTCTTTGTGTAGTTTACTCAACACCATCCTCAAATGTTTCAAATGATCTTCCTCAATTTGAATAAACACCAAAATATCATCCAAATATATTATCACAAAATTACCAGTGAAATCATTGAGTACTTCATTCATTAGCCTCATGAAGGTGCTTGGTGCATTGGTCAGCCCAAATGGCATGACTAACCACTCATAGAGTCTATCATTGGTCTTGAAGGTTATTTTACATTAATCCCCTTATATTATCCTAATCTGATGGTACACAATTTTCAAGTCTATCTTGGAAAAATATGCAGCTCCACTCAAACAATCAAGTAAATCATCAATTTTAGGCAATGGGAATCTATACCTGATAGTAATCTTATTGATTGCTCTAGAGTCTATACACATCCTCCAACTCCCATCCTTATTATGACTCAACACTATAGTAATATCATAAGTAATTATACTCTCTCTTACCAATCCTTTGTTAAAAATCTCTTGGACTTGTTGCTTGATCTTTTCATTCTCTCTTGGTGTTAACCTGTATGCAGCCTTGTTTGGTAGATTGGCACCTAGAATCAAGTATATATGATAGATAATACCCCTAAATGGTGGTAAATCATTAATAAAATCATCTAAAATAACATCAATTTATTCATTCAACATGTCTTTAATCTCTAGAGGTAAATCAGTTAACTTGGTGCTCGTGACTACACTTTTTAACTTACTAATCACAACAAAATTTACCTCCTTCATTTGGTGTAGAAACTCCTTACCACCCATGATAAGCACCTTATACTATTATCCTACCATAGCAACAACCTATTTCCCTCAATTATGTGATTGTGTGTTTGATCCCATCCTTCTCAAACGTGTATGTATTGTTCTTTCCATCATGCATGGCCTTCTTGTCAAACTGTCAAGGCCTTCCAAGCAATATATGGCATACATCCATGGGTATAACATCAAATAAAACCTGATATCTATATTTTCAAATCTGAAATTATATGTTACATTGTTCACTTACCAGGAGTTTGTGTCCCTTTTGCAGCCAAGAGACTTGATAAGATGTAGGATGCACCTCCTTCAGGCCTAGTTTCTCCACCATCTCAGTTGACACCAGGTTATCTATACTTCCACTATCTATGATGACCTTGAAGCACTTTCCCTTACTATTACATGTTTTCCTAAACAAATTTTTCCTTTGTGGTGGTTCCACAATTTCCTTATTAGGCTTCAACAAGATTCTTTTCATTAAAAGAGACTCACCTTCTTCTGGTACATCTTCATGAATTATTGTTGATCCTTCATCTTCTTCTTCACCTTCGGCTACATGTACTCATATTTCATGGCTTCTAGAATAATTATATGGACACTCATATGCTCTATGGCCTACATACTTGTTGCACTTGAATCATTTGCCCATAAATCTTCCTCTTCCTCTTTGATAACCTTGATATGGCCTCCTTCCTCTTGATGCATAGCTACCTCTTGAACTTTGTGAGATGATAGCCTCCTCTTGTGATGCTTGTATCTTCCTTCTACCTTATTAATATACTCTTCCTCTAATGAATCTACCTCTTCCTCTTGCAAATGAACTATGTTTCCTTGCAATCTTCTCCTCAACTTTCAAAGCAAACTAATATGCTTCATCAATTATCTTGGGAATGAGTAGGCCAATCTCATCTTGGATGACAAACTTAAAACCAGTAGTGTATCTTGCTACCTTTTCCAAATCATATTTAAAATGTCTTGATCTAATTATTAGCCTATATAAATCTTCAGTGTATTCTCTTATAGTCATGTCCTTTTGTTTCAAATTTTGTAATTGCTTGAAAAGATTTGCTTGGTAATCTAAGGGCATGAATTTACATTTCATTTTTACCACCATTATATCCCAGCTTTTGATCTTTGGCTTGTCTTTCCTCCTTATTTCCTCTTGTACTCCATCCCACCATAGGTATGCATGTATCTTCAACCAAGTCATGCCATACTTGACCTTCTTTTCATCTTCCTCTATCCTTTCATACTCAAAGTACTTGTCTAATGCTTTGATCAAATCAATCAAATCTTCTACATTTAAATTACCTTCATACATTTGAACCTCCATTTTTGGCTTTACATTCACCTTCATAATGGCTCTAATCATCCTCTCTTTAGTTATCTCTTCCTCCTCCACCAAATCCTCCTATGGTGGTTCTTCTTCTCTATCACTGACTTCTCCCATGTCAGCACCTCTCCTTTGAGCCACCTCTAATTCTTGCAATCTAGCCTATACGTTCCTAAATTCTTCTACTATCACCATCTAACCTATTGGTCTTCTTCCTCCATCTCTACCTCTATTCCTTACTCGCATGGCCATCTTGGATCTTTGCTTCTTTTTCACAAATCACTTTGATTCTTTATTTAGATCTTAGATTGTGCATAATCCCAAATGCTCTCATACCAAATTGGTGTAACCTCATTGTCACCTACAAATACTCATGAAACTCTTAAAAACCTTCCTTTATTCAAATCATTTGTTACACTCATGATTTTTGACAAGACACAAATTTTCACTTGAATTTAAGACATGAAACTATGAATAAGGGTTTACACATTAAAACACAAACTTAGATACTTTGTACACAAACTATATATAGTATCACATACTAGTTACACCTAAATAAACCCACTTGATAGATCAAATAAAGTGTAAGAGGTCATAAGACCATGTTAGACTAGTGGGAGGCTTAAAGATTTAACCTTTTTTGACTGAGTTTTGTCCATATTTTCCCTTATACTATTGATATTATATAAAAGATAAGTGATCTAAGTACCCAGTAACAAGTATAATGACATATGAGAAAATGGAGTATGACTTATTTATACAAACTTGTCCTTCTATGGACTTTAATAGACCTAATTAGACATCCAAAGGCTCTATTTAGGTGGTGAGATAGATAACTGAGTGTAATAAAGGATTAATATTATCACAAAAGGTATAAATATGCATAATAAGATTATTCAACATTAATTTTGATCAACCTACAACCCTATACCATCCTTAAAACCTCATTGTGATAGTTTGTGCAGACCTATAAGGTTAGATTATGAATAGATTTTGGAAAGTTGACCTACCTAATGAGTTAGGGTTTGAAACTTATGATAGTTAAATAATGTATGGAGAATTTACAAATTTCAAAAATTGACAATTTTTCATTGTACACATTTGTTATATTAGGAAGCCCTAATTTGGGTTAGTATGCATAGAAATTAACCTACAGAACAAACCATTAATTGTCAAGACTCAAAAAAATTGTATTTGTCTTATTTTACCTTACTCAATAACGCTGGGCATTCATGGTGGAAAAAATAAGTCCTTAAAGTTGAGTGTCATTTTATGAGCTTGCTACCCTATATGTTATATGCATGTAGTTTACAAAAAAGTGATAAGAAAACACACCAAAGTTGTTAATTTTCATTTCAATCTCCTTATCCATAATCTCTTGCATCATATTCCTCATCTTTGGTTGAACAAGCCAAATTAGAAGCCAATAAAACCAAACCAAACCAACAGTTTTCCTATTCTAGCTTCATGTAAACTAATGCCTAGAATAGGGCTAACAAACTTTTTCTAACAAAACAAGATCTTAACAAGTTATATATTGTTCTAATAGACTTGTGTGACCATAATATGATTTATATAACCATTTTTTACAAAAAATCATAACCATTTATCATTTATACAAGATTTAGGCCTTATTACAAGATGAAAGAGCATAAAGCAAATTTGAATATTCAAATTACCTAGTTTTAGAGGGAAATTGACTTGACCATAACTAGACACTCTAACCTCTACCAAGGACCTTTAAAACACTACTCAAAATTTTGAATATGGTCTTGAATCATAGTGTGATTTTCATGGCATTCCTCCCTAGCCAAAAAGGAGTCCCCACAAGCTTGATCAATGGTGTGTAATCGATCTCCATCTCTAGGTAATCTTTAAAACCCTACATTTACTTTGTTTTTAGTAGATAATTAGACCACATTGAAAAAATTAAAAAAATATTTAAAAAATTACTATAGTCCATTTGTGCTATAGTCTATTTACATCATTAGTGGGTTTTCTTCCCCTTGAGGGTTTCCCACATACATAGTGTGTTCATGTGTTTCATGTTCTTGTGGATTGGTGCTTATACTTGCTAAGATGTGCATGCTTGTTTAAATAATTAATGATTACTTAAGTAAGATTGTTTAATAAATTTTTTTAATACTAATTCACCCCCCTTCTAAGTCACTTAGCTTCTAACATTTGGAATCAGATCTTGGTCCTTAAAGTAGGTCTAAAACCTTAAAGAAATCCTAGAAGCAAGGATGGCTACTCAACAAGCTCAAGTTGGTTTCTATATCGATAAGGACCTATTATTCAATGGATCTAATTATGGCTTTTGGAATATTAGGATGAAGATATATTTTATGTCTCAAGGTCATGATATCTGGTAGTTAGTTTTGTATGGCTATAGTGTTCCTCATATTCCACCAACTAATGCAACAGGTAATAAAGCTAGTAAAAACAACTCCAAGATATCTAGCAGTTAGTTTTGGATGGCTATAGTGTTCCTCCTATTCCACTAACAAATGCATTAGGTAATAAATCTAGTGAAAACAACTCCAAGGAAATGAATGCCATTCTTTGTGGCCTATTAGAGGCATAGCTTGTAAAGGTAATGCACTATGAATTAGCTAAAGAAATATGGGATAATTTTAAGACTATCTATGAAGGATACACCAAGATGAAGGTGTCCAAGTTATAGACCAATTGAATATAGTTTTAAACCCTAAATATGAATGAATATGAAACCATTGCATCTTCCCTATTAAGGTTTCATGAAGTTGTCAATGTCATTAGAGGATTGGGAGAATAAGTGAACGAAACTACTATTTTTCAAAAGTTTTTGAGATAACTAACTCCTAAATTTGACTCTAAGGTGTTTACATTAGAAGAGATGCAATATTTGGAAAAGCTAGATATGGATGGGATTCCTAGAATTTTGGTTACCTATGATATGAGAACTAATGAAGGAAGACCTCCCAAGAAAGAAAATATTTCAAAGTTGAGAAGAATTTAAAATCCAAGAAGATCAATGATGAGGAAAGCTTAGATATTGATGATGATTAACTAATAGCCATGTTTTCAAGGAAGTTGAGGTTTGGATTTGGTACTTACAAAGGTAAGTTTCCCTTTAAACGTTTTAACTATGACAAGATTGGTCACTATGCATCCAAGTTTCCTAACAAGGATAAATCTAAGCGTGATGAAGAACATGATGAACATCATAGAGATGACAAGAAGAACTATAATCTTGATTAAAATAAAATGGATTTTAGGAAGTATGAAGGTAGGAAAAGAACTTTCAAAAATAAGATAAGCTTCTACACTAAAGAAGATAACTCTTTTGATGTGACTCAAGTGAATATGATAGTGATGGTGGTAGTAATGAATCTAAACATGACAATAATGAAACCTTGTTCATGACCATAGAATCATAAAATGAGGGTTGTTCAAATGGGAAAGGCCTTATGGTTGATGTAGAATTAGATGAAGAAGAAGAATAAGATGTGAATCTTGAGGCAAAATTGGTAAGTGCCCTAGAAGAGTTAAAGTTTCAAAGAAGAAAGAATCACAAACTAAGATCACTAGTTAAGGACTATGAGGATCATATTGGCTTGTTTGAGGAAAGATTGAATAACACCTCCTAGAAGTATGATGATATAATTAATCAAGTTGAAACATAGATGGATATAGTTAATGCAAACCTAAAGTCTAAAGAGGAAAAATGCATCAAGTATGAAACTTAAATAAAATACTTGAAAGTTGAATTAGATCAAGCATATAATAAGGTGAAGAGATTTATGAAGTTTGAAAAGAGAATTGAGGATATAGATGATATCTTGTGTAGTCAAAAGTCTACAAGTGAAAAGATAGGTCCTGGTTTCAAACGAGACCAAAAGGAGGCACCTCTAGTCAAGGAGAAGATTGTTGAAGACAAAAAGGTCAAAATTAAAATACTTATCAAATAGCCTAATGTTATAACGTATGTTATTTATTTCAATGGTTAATGTTTTATATGCAGTCAATTTGGTCATAGAGCAAGAGAATGTAGAAGACCATCCAAGAATGAGTACTCATGAAACTATGGAAGGAATCACAATTCACATTAGTCAAATGGTATGTATAAGATGGTTTATTACAGTTGTCATAATGTAGGACACATTGAAATATTATGTCCTAACAGAGTTATAAGGTCATCAAGTCAAAATACAAAGTTTGAAGCCCCTAGAGTGCAAGAAATAAAGCAAATTAATGTATGAAAACCAAAGGTAGTAAAGATAAGTCATGATCATTCTACAAGCTCAATTAAACTGCTTAATTTGATAAAGCATTCCTTAGGTGTGAAATCAAGTTAGGAATGTTTATTTTTGGTTCACATTGATGATCAAATGGTTGATGATGAGATCAAGCCTATAGCGCTAATCAAGCCCAAAAGGATATTGAATAACATTCAATCTTGTGAGAGCATAGAGATTTGGGAATATCCTAAAATGGTATTGTTTTAGTGACCTATAAAAAGGGGTGACTCCATTAGGCTTCATGGAGACACTCATCAGTAAGTGGAAGTATGGTGGATTCTTGTTGAGCTTTGATAGGTGTTGTATGGTATGAAGACATGTTAAATATTATTGAGCCTGAGTTGGAAGTGTGATCTTTTGGAATTTTGAGAGGTAAGTACTAGTACTAAGGTACTTGATTTATGTTGTAGATGGTCTGTGTGTATTATTTATTCATATGGTGAGTAAGTTGAGAAGACAAAGATTGATCATGGTTATGTAATTATGTATGATCCTTCTTTGTTGAGTTGTTGCATTTATTGATATATGTTTCATCTAAAGGAGAGCTTGGTAACTCTAAGTTCTTTGTCAAGAGAGTGGCTACATTTATTATGTAGATAGAGTTAAGCATGGAGTTAGGGGGAGCACGATCTCTAAAATGTTTCATGATTCTATTTATTGAGAGTTGTGGGAGAGATTTGAGTGTTATATATGCATCAAGATGACCTTAATTTCATATAGGACCAAGGCACATATTATATTATCTCAATTTGAATATCATGAAGAAGACAAGTTTTGACAGAGGTCTGTCATAGTGAAGCATGCAAGCATAGACCTCATTAACAAAATGATGCAAGGAAGGTGTCATGATGATGTCTATGCTATGATGTCTTGAGAAACATGAAGGAGAAATATTGATGCAAGAATAACATATAAATATGTTATATGGACATGAAATGATTGATATTTTCTTCAGCATGAAAGACTAGATTGTTCCCTTGGAACAATATTTTTGATAACAGATATACCTAATTGACATAGTGGATAAGTGTTGATTACAAATATGTTTTATACTCATAAGCATTAAGTTTGGTTATTCTAGGTGTTTCAATATGACCTTTGGGTCATGTGTCATAGGTCTATATGCTCAATATGACCTGGTTGTGTGAAGTGAAGGTGATCAAACAAGATAGAAGTTTGGAAGATAATGAACTAGGAGTTTTATAATCCTAATGAATAGTGAACTAGTACAAGAAGGGTTATCATAATGTATATGGATTAGATATGGACTATGAAGCTCAAATAATATTAGAAGAGATTATTTTCATAGTGTATGAATGGATAATGACAAATTGAATGATATCTTTAAGGTGAGATTATTAAACATTGTTTTCTCAAATTAGTGATCAAGATTGATATCAAATAGCATCTTGCATAAGGTATATATCAAAAGTAAATTGATATAATTGGTAGATTATATTTGGAAACTATTAAGTGCATGAAAGATTTGTCAGGAGTGAGGTCATTCGTGAAAGAAGTTTATGAATATTTTGTGCCATCTAGTGTCTTTAAGAGGGAGTATCTACTAAGGGGGAGAAAGAGAATTTATAAAAGGTGTCTATAACAACTGATGATCCTAAGGTGAGTACTTTATTAGCATTTCATTATATGGTTTCTTGAAATTTAGGTTCAAGTATCAGATAATATGTTTATGGAAGACCCTTTGTCATTAATGTTAAAGAGGGAGAAAGACTAGTTTGAGGGAGAAGAGATTGATGAGACTGTAGTGTGTTTTGCCTGATATTATTCATGGGGAATTTGTTGGCATAGTGTTATCATTCATGTAAATATAATGTCATTAATGTCAACTTATGTTTTCATTGATGTCTAAGATGCATGGTGTGTGGGGTATGAGATTGTATGCCTGATATGACGACTCTGCATAGAACACGGTGAGCTATGAAGATCATTAATTGAGATCTGAATATCTGCATAAACAACTCCAAAGATACTCCATCAAGCTACAAAGATGTTCTAGTGAAGATCTAAATATCTTCTAAGTAACTCCAAATATGTTCTGACAAAGCTATGAATACCCATCCAGTCATGCTATGAAGATGCCCAGTTGTACTCTATAGATTAATATAGTAACTCCAAAGATATCTACTGTACATATACATATTTTCCCTCTTTAGATATCTTCTTATATAAATTACTATTCATAGTAATAGTTTAAAATAATCTAATAATGTCTCTATATTGAGATTAATTTTAAGGAAACCTGATGATTCTTATGAGGTTGATGTCCAGTTTCAGGTCATGGTAAGCATGTTTTGAAGTACTAGTCTTTGAATACAAGGTGTCTTAAGAAGCAAAGTCATATCATGAGCATATGCATGGTGATCATGAATCAGTATATGTAGAGGTATTATATTTTATAAGGATCATAAAATGCATGTGAGAAAGGTGTATAAGCATCAAGGAATGTTTCAAGGTTAATTTTAAAGCTTCAAGTGCTTGAGAAGTCTAGTCATGACACTGGTCATTGCATGAAGAAACCTTTTGAGAAGGTATGAGCTTGGTGGCCTAGTGAAATGAATGCATAGAGTCATAAGAGGTTGTATGAGGTTGTTTGATCATGATTTTGAGGCTTTAGATCACTCAAGTGAGTCTCAAGGTAAGCATACATGGGTATGACCTACAAACCTAGTATGCAAGTAGACCACCTCTAGACCCTGCTTGGCCTAATGAAGCAACATGAGCTATTGATAAGACATATGAAGAATATTTAATATTTTTTGAGAATGAGAGAGACTTTTTGAGTTTGTAAATGAGTTTTTGAGATCTTGGATAGTAGTTATTAGGTCAGGTTTAAGACCTATTATAACTTACAAGTTAAAGACTTAGAGAGCAAGGAGAGAGATGGTGGCCAGATGGGGTATCAAGATCAGTTTCTAAGGTAATTATGAGTATGTGTTAATTTAAAGATTCATGTTGTTTCAAGTATGTTGACCAAGTTTTAGGTCAAATTTTTAAGGCAAGAAAAAGTGTTGTGAGGTCTCTCATGTGCACAAAATGAAGGGTTCTCAACCCAAGAAGAAATTTCAAGTGTTCATTGGAATGTGTAACCTATGAATGAAAAAATAAATATTCATGGTATATGGGGAATGTTCTTAAATCAAATTTTCAATCATGGGTTGTTGTAATGAAGGGCTAAGCTTTATGAATGATTGTTAAGACTATAAGATGGTTTAAACCCTTGAAGAACCCTAATAGTGACCTGATGTGAAAGAACTTATTATAAAGTGCTCAAATGGATTGGTTTAGCTATTTTATCTATTTGATAATGAATTAAAATCTCTCAAGAATTTTTAGGTGTGATTTATTTGTTGAGTGAGTGTACCCTATAAAAAAGGCCTTATTTCTCAAAGATTTATTATAGCAAGCATATTTAACTAAGTCAAAGTTGATAATTAGATGAAGGTTGAAGATTGAGACTTTTATTTTATGTAAATTGTGGTTTATAATCATTTTATATCCCTTAGGGTTTCTATATTTATCATACAAGTTGACCAATTACTAACAGACCTAGTGGTGCAAACAGTGAGAAAACTAGGCAGAAGTGAGAAGTTGATTAGGGATGTTCTAACATGTACTAGGGATGAATTAAAGTGCATAGAGATTTTTTTAAATACCTATAATACATGTTAATTTTGGATATATTTTTTTTAATTTAGTGGTAATGATGAAAATGTTGCTCATAAGTTGACCTATCTAGTGAAGATGAGATAGTGAAGGTGCAAGGTTGTGAGATTGGTTTGCAAGACCAATATTTACATATGACCATATTATCTACATATTTTATAATGATATAATTATCATATATTATCATCCACATGAATCAATATATTTTTAATGTGTCTACATAGGTGTTTAAATTCAAAATCACCATGACTGGTCTTTAAGGTAAACTGACAGTTTTGGGTAAGCAGGTTATAGTGATGGGTTTGAGACTCTATGACATGATTTGATAAATATAATTCACATAATTGTGTTTTTTTATAACTTAATTATATATACATTCTTTCCAAAATATTTTAATTTAGTATAATAGGTTGAAACATTGAAGCCAAAATGGCTTGTCTGGCTGAGTGAAGTCTGTAAGAGAGAAAGCCAATAGATTGATCTGCAAGACCAATAGTTTCCATTAGAGATTATGATATTTTTATTTAAAGTTTTTATAAGTATGTTATAATATCATTTTCATGTATTTAAATCCCTTTAATATGATCAATTAGGTGTCATAAGTTCATGTTTCCTTGACTATGTTTTGAAGCCAGTTGACAATTCTAAGTGAGCTTCTTACAAAGAAGAGTTTGAGCCTATATACCATAAGTTGAAGCATATTAATAAATTTTTTATGACCCTTAGTTCATTATGTTTCTGAATATATTATTTTTTTCCATTATTTTTTATCAAAGTTGTGTTTATACTTCATTTATTTAAGACAGACTTTTTAGGTATGTACAGGTGTAGACACCTAAAATGTGTCGACTCTCCCTTGGTCCTAACCCACACTTTATTAATTTAAAATAAACAACTTATTTTAAATTATGACATCACCTCAACAACTCACCTAGGACACCTCACCCTTAGACCTTTTCTCACCCCATGAATCACCTAAGACCTATTCTTACTCCTCCCTAACCTCCTAACTAACTCTCATGTGTATTTAGCCTGACCTTTGACTGTTCACCAATGGACTATGCACTTGGTGGATGGAGAATGGGCTTCTTATCCCTTTTACTCATTCTCCACCCACTGATGTCGGTCAACTTTCGGCCAATGCCGGCAGAATCGCCAATGTCGGTTACATAAACCGACTTCTAAATTCGAGTTATGGGCTCTTGGACTCTTGAAATTGACTTCCTCTTGAACTCTCTCTCTCTCTTCCTCTCAAAATCTGAGACATCAACAGGCATCAAACTTCAACTAATGCTCCCTTGGCCACAGAGACTCTACACCAGTTACTCCAAATTGGACTGAGGCATTGCACGAGGACCTGGACATCAGCTGTAACAGGCACAAGTGTTCGACATTTGGTTCTTCATCTCACCAGAGCTAAGTATTTCTTCTGCCCTTTCATTTTAGTATTTAGAACACATTAGTAATTAGTCAATTTTCTATCTCTAAATACTACCAGACCAGACCTGACCTTCAACTAGACCTGACTTTCTTCTTGGAGAGGCTATAAAGCCTTCCTTTTATCTTGACCCTTTTTGACAACCTATCATCTACCTTTGTCCTTTTACAGACCTTATTTGTCTCCCTACAACCCTGCATAGACCCTTTTAACTCCTAAACTCCCTCTAACGACCATGGACACAAACCTGAGACCTGTCCAAGGACCATTGCCCCTACTGACGTTGGCAGCCTAACCGACGTCGGCAACTGACCAACCGATGCCGGCAGACTAATCGACATCGACAACTGTGACAGATCGACTGCAAATAAATAGGTACACATTATCTAATTTCCTCTTTGTTAGTCATTTGTCATTTCTTTATTTTTGACACTTTTACTTATAAATAGTGGACTATCATCCCTCAAGGAAGTCTTTGCACTTCTGGGATCGAGCATATCGCTTGGCAGTCCACCATATATCAATCTAACATTTTTTTGTTCAGTCTTATTCTCTCTACAAGTGTCTTCCTCCACAGCCAAAGAGGAGTCCCTACAATGTCTAAATACGATGTGCAACTTCATCTGGGTATCATTTAACCCCTAACCATTATCTTTAGTTTCTCTTTTCTTCTGTATATTAAATAGCAAAAAATGAGTAGAAACAACAGGCCTTATATGAACAATACTAATGATGTGCTCTAAGTAGTGGTTTAAGATAAAAAGTGTTATGAAGCCTAAATAATATTATAATATGTTTATTTTATTGTAATATGATGTGTTGCTTCCATATGATGTGTTTTAATATGCTTTAAGAAGATCAAAGGGTAACATGTGCTAAGTAGGCTTAATGAAATTAGGTCTTCATGAGACCTAAAAGAGAGATAAGGCCTAATTGAAATAGGTCAGACCTAAATGGACTCAAATAATTTTTGATCCACGTATAAGATATTCCTTAAGATAATTTTATGTCTAACATAATAAGATAATAATTTTTGGCTGACTAAGAAGGATATAGTCAAGTGATTTGTATAATTACTAGGTGAGTTTAGGCTTATTTTGAGGAGTGGTGAGTATGAAGAGAGTAAGAAAATAATATAACACTTTTTAAGTATAATAATGTATTATATACCATTATAGGAGTATAAATTTTTAACCTTTAACATAGGTTTTGCATATGAGGATCAAGGTCATATGACCTAATCAAGTCAAGAAGAGAGCTAGTTGAGCGAAGAAGGCTAGAGGCTAGCTTGAGAGAGATAGAAGTGTGTGAAGAGCTGAGGAAGAATATCATAATCTATTGTATGAGTAAAAAATAATTCTAAATTTTATCAATTATTTTGGGTGGTTGAGTTGGTGTGAGTCATCTAGGGGGTTGGTGCCTCCTTGCAAGTTGGTGTTTGCCAAAGCCTAGCTGAGTTTATTCTTAGCTAGTTGGGGTTAGTGATCCACGTAAAGTGGGTGATTCAATAACTTTGGTGTTTATCTTATAGGAATATATTACATTTGCATCATCAATGGGTTTTCTTCCCCTTGAGGTTTTCCCGCATATATATTGTGTTCATGTGTTTCATGCTCTTGTGGATTGGTGCTTATGCTTGATATGATGTGCATGCTTGTTTAAATGATATATGATTGCTTAATTAAGATTGCTAAAGAATTTTTTTGAAGATTGATTCACCCCCCCATCATTCATTTAGCTTTCAACATGGTCAATGTGCAAAAGAGACATGAGGTAATAGTCTATGAAAAGAAAATTTGATAAAATTACTAAGTATGAAAAGTCACTCATATTGTAGGGGATCCTTTTGAGGTGGATAAAATAATTTTTGGAAAGGTTGTTCTAAGAAGCCAAAATAATCTTGAGAATAACAAAAAACCTTGGGAAAAAAATCAAGTTAGCTCAGTTTGTCCATAAATCCAAAATCTAAATTCTATGAATGTCATAGCACTAAAATCCAAATAGATGCATAAAATAAATTCACTCAAGGTGTCCATTTCAACCTTTATACTCAGGTATCAATTGAATTACTAGAGTAATTGTGAGAACATTTAGTTTAGAATCAGATCAAGACTTTATTCTGAATTAAAAACTTAGACTTAAGACAATGACTTCTATTTTAGACTTGGATTGATTCATTTCACAACAAGACCTAAACATGGTATTTAAGCTCAAAGAGGGTCCACATTTGAATTTTCTAAAATGGGGCATGTTGGTCACAACATTTCCCATTTTAGCATCTTTATAAATTTAGCAAGTTTCAAATCATTTTATTTCATTTATTACATATCTATAACATTTTTATTTTACACAACAGTTTATCTAATTAAGATCTAACATTTTCTTAAATTTAAAATCTTTGATAAAAAATATTAGTGAACCCATCTATTTATTGAATATTTCAAAAACTAATCATATATTTCCTAGGGTTTCTGTCATTTTTTAATTTCCAATTATTATATTAGGGCTATCGAATTTGGTAAAAAAATTAGCAATAGTATTCCAAGTCTCGATTTCATATTTGGTTCAATCTAAACAAGTTGTTTCTACCTATCTTAGACAAGGTGTTGGATTCAATATTACTCAATTTGAGCTTTCTTAAATTTTCATTCATAACACCATAATGGTAGAATGATTTAATAGATTTTATGAAATAGATAGAATAGAATTAATAAGGTACCTTGAAAAGAATAAATATGTTTAAGATGTATTTATAAAAAAAATTAGAGAGGAAATGAATAAAGTAGTTTAAAGTTAAGCATCTGATACTTATACTACTATGGGTTCTTTACCCTTTTCCACATCTTTTGATCCAACTTTTGTACCACCATTTATTATGGGGGAAACTCAAAGGTTTTAGCAGATTAACATGCTAATTCCTACTTAGTCATTTTAGACACCAAATTTGGTTACCACACATTCTCCTTCCCTAATGTACAATCCCTTATGCATGAGATTCACTCTCTGCAAACTAATGAGTTACATTTGTAACAATGAGCTTTGGAACCAAATCAAGCACTTAATTCACAAACTTTGTTGCATACACCATTTTGTCAACATATTATAGAATATCCTTTACCAACTAATTATATGGCACCTAAGCCTACATTTTATGATTAAAAAAGTGATTAGAGCAACATTTGAGAGGAATTCATGTAGGATGTTTCAACTATGCATCCAATGATCAGTTATTAACTAACTTATTTTTGAAAAGCTTAAAATATTATTCACTAAGATGGTTTTATTATTTACCACATTGATTAATTCATGCATTTAATCCATTAGAAAATGTGTTTCTCACACACTTCTCAATCAACATAAGTGAGAATATTTCATATCAGCAAATTTATCAACTCAAAAATAAATTCAATGAGCTTATCACATAATATGTCTTAATATATAGAACCATCCTATCTAAAATGAAAAATCCTATGGTAGATAAGTAGTTTCAATAAGTATTCAATCAAATTTTACTTCCACCTTTGCACGAGTCCTTTATGTCCAATAATTTTCCATCATTCAAATATGTTTGTCATATAATTAAGGAAAGAGAGGTCAAATTATTGGCAATGAACAAGCTTAATCATGAAACAAATCTTGTTTCTACTTCTCATGCTAATAATCTAAGTAATCCACCATACAAGGTGAGACCAAGTGAGAACATGATTGATCAAAAGGCAAAAACCAATGTAATTTCACAATCTACTTCATGTATTGTATTATCAGCTCCTCCAAGGAGATAATTTACCAATTTACCAGAAGCTCCTTACACATTTTTACATAATTTATTGGAATGCAATGTCATATCACTCCCTCTCATCAAATAGGTTGTTGTAACTAAGCCTCTTCCTAAATTATTTGATTAGAACATTTTTTTTATTATCATAGACCACTAGGACATACAACCAATAAATGCATGGGGTTACCATACAAGATTCAGGACTTGATAGATAAGAACATCATTGATGCAAGAGTACCTACTGAAATTACACAACCATAACCAAGTTAGAGTATAAAAATGTATCTATTCGGTGATCCTTTCCCTAAGCATATAATTCAAGATCAACAAAAACATATGAAATATATTACAAATACAATTCACACCCTATAGCAATTTCTTATCATGTAGAGGCACCCCATCCCTTGCATGGAATCATTGGTACATTTATTGTATCAATTCCATCTAGGCCACTCATCACATTTTTAGAGATTGAGATTGTTGATAATGAATTTGATTTACACTCATCATAGCTTATATTGATCATCAACCTATACAGAGTGTCATGGTTGATAATGGGTCAAGTGTTAATATGTGCATCATCACACTTGTCTCTCATCTTGGATACATATATAGAGATATATATCATTCAACAATAGTGATTAAAGCATTCAATGGGTATATTCAAAGTTATATTGGTGAGATCATAATACTAGTATAGATTAGTCCAACACATGTGGCCACCAATTTTGCAATAGTTTCTAGTGTAGGGGTCTTTAATATGTTATTGGGGTGCTCTAGGATTTAATAGCTTCACACAGTACCTTCTATAGTTCACATGTGCTTAAAGTATATATTTGGTAATGAGGTTATCATAGTTCATGGTATTATATATGAATACCCTCTCTAACAAAATATCAGTGTTCATACACAAAAAAATTATTTAGCTTAACCTAATCAATAAATTCAACCAAAAGTGGCAACCCTTCTAAAGAGACCTATCCTTAAAATGCCACTCAATCAATGTTTTGTTATAGATTATAAAATATCATCTCCCACTTATATATCAATATCACATGTAGATAATAGTGTTCCATGTGGTAAATAATATAATCATAAATAGTTAAATCATCATGTATATATTTCATCATCATATAAATGTAATTGTCATTGAAGCATGTATGTAACATATTGAATGTGAGACATACAAGAGTCATGTGTAGATAGATTTTACAATGAAGTATGTAGTAAATTAACCATTTTTAAACTATATTATTCATTAATATTTTATGATATGTATCATGGCACCACTAATCAAATACAACAATAAAATATTGCATATAAGGCCAAGGGCCATAGACAATGGACATGTTCAAATGTCACACAAGTAAATATTGCATAGAAGGCCAAGGGCCACAAGCAATGGACATGTTCAAATTTCACACATACCAAGACTAAATATCATAAATATGTTCAATAAATTTTTACACAAGATCCAAGTGACACACACAATAAAAAATAAATGTCTATTGTATCATGCAAGAAAGTAAACAACATCGAAGGAACATAGAACAAGTGAAAACTAGTTTATTCCATTCATATGTGTCAATGAAATATCATATAAAAGTAACATATCCATGTAAAAAAATATAGATATGAGAAACTAACAATACACTTATAATATATATCGCTTGAGATGGCATTTGAGGTGATATAGAAATATGACACAATATAATATACTATGTAGAATTAGATGCCACAAGCATAGGCATGGCCACTAGGTAGAATGGAATCCAACATCTAATAATCCATGTATAATATATAACCTACATCACACTCATATACCTTGTGAAATGTATGTGTGTTTATGAAATAATATTTTATCTACCAAAATATGTGATGAATAACATTTATAAAGAATTTAACTAGCAACTTAGGTCATGCTCAGGTCCATATTTTTTATTTTGTAAAAATATTTTAAATGTTTTTATATTTTTGTAATATTTTATTTTTATTTATTTTTGGTATTTTTGAAATGAAACTATCCTATTAGACCATAAAATAGAGGACATGGTGCATGCTTGGATCATACATGTTGAGTATGAAGTTTGTGGGCAAAAAGTGTTACATTAGATGTATTTAAATCTAGAAATACATCAAGTTTCATAACATAATTATCTATATTTATAGAAAAGGTGGAAGATTTAGTGGAGTCTATTTTATAGTAGGAGGTCTCACTTCATGTGTTCATTGTGGAACACATTGGATTATCTGAAGTATTTCCTTAAGATGCACTATAAAATATTTTATTTATTTGAACCTTGAGTAATTATTTGATATGAATCATTTTTTGAGGAGGTGTACCACTCTCCTTAGAATTGATTTTATATAAATATTATATATTGGTGAAAAAACTAATTCTACACTATCTTCTTGAGTAGGTACCATAATTGTATTTGTGTTGTGCTCTTGAATAGGTACCATAACCAATTTTGGCAATTATGGGGGAGGAGGAGGAGTTTCCACTAACTATAAATGGTACTCATAATGAATTCCTTAAACTTTGATTGCTTCATTAAAATGTATATACTTGAGACATAAATGTATTATAGATGGTATTAAGTGGATCTTTTGTATCCAAGGGCATCTTAATAACATATTAAAGACATATTTGATTAATAAGAATAGAAATAGAGTGTCCATTATTTCTAAACCAACTTGGAGAGTAGCATTATGTGCCTAAGAGTGTTCTATGTATGTACATCGAATGATTTGATTATTCTTGATGTATCTTGTATATATTTGTCCTTAATTTGTCACCCCCATAGATATTATAGATAAGGATTGGTTTCTTAAGGGTGCCAACTAGAACAAACTCTATATATCTTATATATCCACCCTCAATTATATATGGTTGGTTTAGTTTCCCCCTAAATTTACATTCCATGTGGGGGATCTATTTATAATGCAAGGGTAGTTCCCAGATAGATATATAGGCCTCCTCACCAAGAGTTTATTTTCCTTGCCCCATATCCATATTCATATATCTAGAGGTGAAGGGGGAGGGGGTCAAGCACCTACACCTATTATACTTTGTGTATCCAATACTGTGAATAAGTGTCATTATACATGCATTTTCACTTGACTCATTGTTGATCATGAATCTTTGTTTGAATGAATTAACTAAGAATCATAGAGGGAGTTGACCATCCAAATGAAAACAAAAAATATGAAACATACTAATCATCATTTATAATTGCCTTTTGATGCTAAATATTTGGCTCTATATTCTTATAAATAGTGACACCTATATTGGTTATTTTTTATATTTGTGGTTGATATTTTGTAAGGCCTTTTGATATATTTAAAGTATGCTTTACATGTTCATATATTTGAAATGAATCTTTGTAATTTTTCATTGCTACCCATGTCCATGTAAGGTAAGATGTAAATTTATCATAGACCATATTTCCTTGCAGCTTGTTCTATTGCTTTAAAATGTAATAATCCCTTTATATTGAAGTTGTGTAATCTATTCTCACAATGTGTAATAGTAAATATCTTTATTTCCATTAATACCATGATAAGTTAAAAATTCCTTACATTATATGTACTCCTAATGATGAAGAGAATGATAGTAATTAGGAGTGAGAGTTATTGACTTTTCATCTAAAAAATGTATGTAGAATATTATGTGGTCGATCTTTGAATTTATCAAACTGTAATGGTTGCCTTTTATGTAAAGTAGATTTATTCACATTATGCTTTGTAAGATTATTATTTCCATTTATTGAGTACCTTAACTTGATATTTCTTGATGTAACAATTTATGTTTATTCATCCATCCTATGGGAGACTTTAATTGGATTAATTCTTTTAGATGTTAAATTTGATTCCATTATTTTATTGATAACTTCCTTATTATGTGAATATGACCTTGATTAATTTGTATTATTATCCTTATGTGTTGTATAATTTATATCATATGCATATTTGAACATGTCCATTTATAATTCCTCAAAATAAGTAAAAAATTTATGCATGGTTGTTTCTTTGAGTGGAGATAGAGTATGAATTATTTTTTTAAATCTAAGGGTTAATAATTTAAAGAATGCAAAGTTGTTCTAAATTGTAAAATGTAATCTTGAATAAACTCATCATGGCCATGATGCAAACCTTGTATATATTCTAATGTGAATTTAGGCATCATGTGTTTATGATAATCTGATAGGAATACATATTATAATCATTTGAAATTAGGTAAGGATCCATTAGGTTCACTATAAAACCAATATGAGGCATCTATTATGAATATTCTACAAAAATATTTTAATAGAATGTGTCCATCATTACCCCATTATCCAAAATAAAGGGTATATTAAGTTAAATGAACACAAGTACCTCCATGACCATCAAATAATGGAATTATGGGCATAAAAAAATATTTTAGGTATGAGTATTTGTATACAACTTAGGTAAGGGGTTATCCTAAAATAACATTATCTTTGATATTGGCACAACATGATCGAGTTTGAAAAGTGAGATCAAGTTCTTGTCTTATAATATCACCAATAACATGCATCATGGACACAATATGGCTAGCAGGGATAGTAGTAGTTTGGAAAGGATCACTCACATGTTATAATGGAGATTCTACTTTTAACATTGGTATGAGATGATCTTGATATATATCATTTCATTGATTAGGATTACATTCTAAGACATAATTAGTGCATTCTTTAGAATCATTAGATATATTATCATGTTTAATTTGTATATAACTAGAAGCATCACATTACTTCTCATTGGATTATTTTGACTTAGGAAAGGAAGGTGAGTCCTCACAATTATTGTTATCATTAAACTTGCATCCAATGGATAGAGGATGACTATTTTTAGAATTAGCACATAATAATTCATTATCATCACTTTGTAAGTTTGTATCAATATTATCACTTTTGATTATATATCACATTCATGTTCATCTATATCTATTTCATGAGAAATAGAAGGAGTACCATTAAATGTTATAGCATTATTCATTACTTCCAATGGAGGAGAAATATTCATTATCATAATCTTGTACATACTTATCCATGTCTAAAAGAGAATGTGGGGAAACATATGCATTTACATCATTTATATCTTCTATAGAGAGAAGGAATAACATATTCATTTGTATCATTTTATATTTATAAGCAAGGACTATGATTTTTTGGCTTATATTTATTAAAGTCATGTAATTTTGTAATAATCTAAAATGTAAACAAGGTGCACTAACTATTTATTCTTCAAATTTTGATCCTTTGAGACATTAAAAGAAAAACATATTCATTATCTCTATGCTCTCTTTTTTTTTGCTTTATAAAAAAAAGGAAGACAAGGAGGAATAGAGGAAATTGAGTTTTCAACATCTAAATTAGTATTTTCAATTTCCCTTCCCTATATTTTTTACTATTATACCAATAATATTGATGTTTATAATCATAGTCATATATATCACAATCATACTCTTCATTAATGTAATAAGCATCATAAATTTTGCAAGTGTAATCATTAGTCCATTCATTATCATAAGCATAAGGTGTAGCATTGTTAGAAATGACTAAATCTAAAGGATGAACACCATTAATAATTGCATATTTAGAATCTATTTTTAAAAAATTAATGCATAGTAAAATAAATTTGAAAAACACAAAGATTACTACTAATAAATAATCAATCCTACCATGAATGAAAGGATGGCAAGAGGTGCAACTAAGTACAATGTCATTATTTTATAGGCTCTCAAATATATTGACCCTAGTTGTAAGTAAATATGTCCTCAAGGGCACTAACTAAATAATATTCCACCATTAATTTAACCTCACTATCTCATCTCTAGGGTATGTTGAGAGTAACTTCCTAGACCTAACTACTTATCAATACACTACATGAACAAATAATTGAAGGCTTCATATGGTTGAAGATAAAACCTAGGTGTTTCTGATACACCATGAGGTACATAGAAAATAAAATCCACGTATAATTTTGTCTAATGGATTGAGTATTGGTACATTATCCCTCACACCATGACTTAGGTAAAACTAAAGACTATTTTTTTTAGAATGACAGCTACTATGAGTTCTAACATTGTCAGAACATATTTTTTAGGGGAAAAAGGGTAAGGGAAAACTAATGAAAAAAATATTTTTATGCAAAGGAGATAAGAATTAAATATGAATCCTTGAGGTCAAAGAGAAATTATATTTAGTGTCTATAAATAATGAATTCTAAAACCCTAGAACAAAGATCAGAAAAGAAAATTAATGCCAGAAATAAAATGTATATGTTCACCAATATATTTTACATTATTTTTTTATAAAATAGATAAATTTTAATGTGTTCTAATAGGTGTAAAACTAGAAAATATCATAATTCGAAAGATGTGTTAGAGTTTTTTCTCATGTTTTCTAGGTTATATAGATAGATTTTGTCTTTTTCCTAGTTTTTCCTTTTGTGGATTTATCCCACATTGGTTAGTTTGATTTACTTCTTGTTTGTCCTTGCATATATATGCAAGGCTTCTAATTTGTAACATATAAAAGTTATTTTATGGATATTATATGATATTTCCTTTGTCTTTACATATCATTTTTTCACCTATTACAAATTTTATTGTGATATTTTTGTTGTTAATACTTCATATATTAGGCTTAGAATGATTTTATTGGTGTTCCTTTCATGGTATCAAAGTTGGAGGTGTTACATCCATCCATTTACGAGTTTGTTGCTACAAGGTTTTATCCATTTATAAAAATTTATTATTTATAGAGTAGAGGTACCTATAAATATTATATCTAATTATTTTTGTCCATCTATCAAGCCATGTAGATCCTAAGCTTTACCATTAGGTACTTATTTTTATAGACCCATGTTTAAGTTTATTTTGGAAGCTTTTTAGGCAATTTGTGCATGTTTCTTATGGTTTTAGGCTATATATGCATCAAAATATAAATATGAAATCATAGGAAAATAAAAATTTGAATTTTATGACATATAGAAAAAATTATAATCTCCAAATATCAAGTCATATAGACTTTCTACTCAAAAACCTACTTGCTGGTCTACTAGGGATATCTACCACTAGTTTGGTTTTCTGTCACCACAAGCAGTACAGATCTAATTTTTTAGATATGAGACCTAGTAAAATTATATAATAGTCCTATATTTCCTACCATATAAATTTAAATCATTTTGGATTAGGTTGTATAGGTCTATTGGAATCTTGAAGGTTACTATAGCAATCTATCTTCATCATATGGATAGTTGTTCAATTTTCTTCTAGTTTGAAGCCATACAATATGTAATTTTAGATATGATTCTTAGATAGGATAGTATTTTAGGTATAATTTAATCCTATAATATTTATTACCACTTTACATAAATTTGTACCACATTTTGAGACATACCAATAGGGCCCATTAAGCCATTTTTTTTGGATCTTATAAAGAATCTTCCTGAAGCTACCTTTCACCTATTTGTTGACAACCTATGCTTGGTTTATGTTAAATAAATAGTTGGAAATAAATTTTTTGAATATTTTTTCCATATTCATGAAGTTTTAAATCATTTTTCTATCCTTAGTCAATTTAATTATTGTGAAATGTTTACTTATTTGACCCATTTTAATGATGGAAAACTTGTAAAGGCTATAAATTTTGAACCGTGACTCAAAATTGAGTACTATTTTTTTCAAAAGTGTATTTATTTTAATACTCATCCATTGCATTAATTTATATTTTAAAATTCACTCATTTTTAAAGTACCAAAATTGGGGGCTTTACACTTTTGAGGGAGTTCATTAATTTCATTGGGAGACGTTAAATTATAAACAAGGGGATTTATTTTTTTTAGAGGGTTATTCTTATTTACTTTATCTTTATTTTTTGACAATGGATTCCTACTTATTTGATCCCCTCAACACATCCAAGTATGTTATTTTTAAGATCAAAATTAAGATGCACTTACATCCGAAAAGCATGTGGAAAATGGTGTTTGATGACATTTCCCACTTTACAAATGAGGAAGATCTTGTCTGGATTGAATCCATGCAAGATGAAGATCTTTGTTTGATTCTCCTCCATGTTTCAGATAGTTTTCAGTGTTATGTCACATGTGCCACATCACCAAAGGAAACTTAGGACACTATTTTAGCCTTATTTTAGAAGGATATTGAGTCTTCTAGGTCTTTGGCACCCTCTTTTACTCCATCTCCTTTTGTTCCACTTCCCTCTCCTCTTGTTAGAAAGGATTTATCTTTTGATGATGAGACTAATGTTGTTCAATAATTGAGTCTTGATAATGACATGGGTGAGGCATTATTGGCACTTACTTATTCTCATCCTAATGAGGATTCATTCTTTACTATTAAGATGAATCAGGATTCCTCTTCATTTTGTGAGGACATACTTCTTGATGGTGATCTAGATGAGGCATTCTTACCTCCTACACCTCTCACTACTCCATCTTCAATTATAGTGAGGACTTTTATTTTTAAAATGGTTTGTTTGAGGCACCTATTACTCCTCATATATTTTTTACTCATATTCATTTCATTTATTGAGAGGACATGATTCTTAAAGATGCGGCACCTTCACCATCACTTTTGGAGATCATGGACAAGACACCTTCATGGCTTCCTAAGGATGATTTTTATTGTGCAATAGTTATTATTCCTTCATCACCTACTCCTCTTGTTTTTGAGGATATGTGTTTAGATAGTGATTTTCATGAGGAACCTATTATTGTGGAACATTCTGATTTAGATCTTGTTCATTCTCCTGATACTACATTTGTTGTTTGTCTCACTTTTGATCCACTTACTTATGTGCTTGGTTCCTTTGAGAAACATACTCTTTGATTTGTATCTTGTATACCTCACTCTATGGGATACACTCATAGAGTTCTTGGTAGA
This sequence comes from Torreya grandis, assembly GCA_037957365.1. Taxonomy (NCBI): domain Eukaryota; kingdom Viridiplantae; phylum Streptophyta; class Pinopsida; order Cupressales; family Taxaceae; genus Torreya; species Torreya grandis. The sequence goes on along the minus strand of JARHVA010001472.1, from coordinate 2,031,895 downwards.
CTCTTATAGGGTATTGCATCTCCTATTGGCATTAATATTTCTATACGTGATGCCTCTTTGGGACATCCTATTTATAGTACTCAGGAGGAAAGTACATTAATGGAAATAACATTTTATTTTTGGGACTATCTCACCACCTATGTATATGGCTCCTTACATCCTTTCCATCCATGAAAGATATATAATATTGATCTTCATGTGGGGTAAATAAAGTTGTCCTTGGGGGGAATCCACATGAATTTCTTCTTTCCTTTCCTTCTTTTCTCTCTTTTACATCATTTGGGGGGGGCAGTGGAGCCGGGGGGGGTTTTGTTCCTATAGGTTTTATTCATTTATCCATTTCATGGATATATTGTACATGAGTACCTAATCAGGCCTTATTTTCAAGACTCATATTATGGATATACCACTTTATTTTTGCCTATGTTTAGCCCCTATCTTCTTGAGGGGATGTTAGAGTTGTTTTTCATGTTTGCTAGGTTTTATAACTAATTTTTATCTTTTTCCTAGTGTGTCCTTTTGTAGATTTATCCCACATTGGTTATTTTCACTTCTTATTTTTCCTTTCCTATATATGCAAGGCTTCTCATTTGTAACATATATTAGTTATTTTCTAGATATAATATGATATTTCCTTAATCTTTGCATATCATTTTTGCATATTTTACAACTCTTATTATGATGTTTTTATTGTTAATGCTTCATATCTTGGGTTTGGAATGATATTATTGACATATAAAATTCACATATAATTTTTTATAATGGATTGAGTATTGATGCATTATCCCTCACACCACTTAAGTCAAATTAAAGACTACTTTTTTAGAATGATAACTCCTATGAGATTTAACACTATCAAAACATAATTTTTAGGGGAAAAAAAGTAAGGGAAAACTAATGAAAAGTAAATATGTTTGTGAAAAGGAGAAAATAATTAAATATGAATCCCTAAGGTCAAATATAAATTTTTGTTAGTGTCTAGAAATCATGAATTCTAAAACCTAGAACAAAGATCGAAAAGAAAAATTAATTTTTGAAATAAAATATATAAATTTACCAATATGTTTTACCCTAATTTTTATAAAATAAATAAATTTTAACATGTTCTAATAGATGTAAAACTATAAAATATCATAATTATAAATATGTACATTAATCAACAATTCTGATTTGAATAAAAGCTAAATATGAAAAAAATATATATTTTAAGAAAGCAATAGAAATAACACAACTTAGCTCACACATAGATCTTTGTTGATTGTTTCAAATTAAGGAAGTGAAGATCAATATAAGAGATGATTGTGCATGTTTAGGATAAAGAATAAAAACATAAAATACTTTTAGATAATTCCATTATAAGTGGATAGCAATTCAAGTCTATTGACCATAAACTTATTACAGTTGATCGTAGTTAATGACTAATAAAGGAAGATAGAGAAAGCATAATTTTTTATTTTGATAGATCAAAGTTAGAATAAAATAATATCCTTAGACAATACCATTATAAGTATATAGTATAATAATCCATTTTATTCAGTTGACTTTAGGCTTGTCTTAGTTGACTGTGAAAAAAATGATCATTACGTCTACATGTGTTGAGTAATATGAGATATTAAAACTTGGATTGTACCACAAAAAATTATTTTTTTGTATTTGTTTGTATTTTAAACCTTAAGGGCTCTTTGATAGCTTTAAAAAATTGTAAACAAATGGGATTATAATGGTTTTAGATAACATCAATCACCCCCTTTATGATTGATCATTACTTATACACAATATTCCAAGGGAAATCAAGCCCACGTACTTTTCCCAAGTAGATTAATTTTAAAATTATGCTCCATGACTATGCGTATCAATCTAGAAAATAAATTTAATGCTTGATAAGGATAAATCTTAACTTTTTTTGTAATGATCTTGACTTGTATTATGGATACTCATTGTGAGTGATCTTGGATTTGGAGAGAATAGGGAAAATTTTCTTAATGTGCAATAGTGTGAATGCTTTAGATAAGTGAATACCAAGTGGGGGAGTTAATGACCTATTATATTTATTTATATATGATTAGTTTGATAATTTCCCTTATTTGACCTTCTAAAATGTGTGAGAAGATCCAAAATAATGTTTTAAATTTAGGAAACTAGTTGTTATTTGGCACGACATGTGACTGGACTAAGTGAATAGGGCTATGGTAGCACTCATGTCTATCTTAGATAGACCTATCCTAAAAGATTAAGGGCACCTATCTTTAACTAGAGAGAGTTTGAGGGTAACTTTTAAGCAACTTGAGCATTTGACATTGAAAGTTATATGTATTAGTAATGACAAACAAAAGGTCAAACCAACATATGGATAAATGGCTTAAAATAATGGTGATTAAGAGTCATGTATTTATGCACAATTCAATTGGTTTAGGATGTGTCAATAACTAGCATTATCATGTTCTTGACCAAATATATGTGTCTACAATTTTCATGTGTCTTGATTGTCAACTTTCATGTTTTTTCATGATCAGATTATGCATGATTGTGTCCCAATTTGAATTCAAAGATGATCATATATACACATGTACTCTAAGGTTTGAAACGCATCATATCTCTTTATGATCAATAATTATAAATAGATATTCCTATCACACACTCTACTTTTATGCACACTAAAGGATTGTGGTTGCATACTTTTATAAGAAAAAGATTGTATAAATGAAAGAACATATACTTTTGTTTTAAAAACCCACGTTTCTTAAACATAGAAGCTAGATACATATGTTTTCTTGATGACATAAATGAGTGTTGAGTACCAAATTATAAACATGTAGTAAAGGCCACGATGTGGATTGATTGAGGTAATCCCCTCTACCACTACACCATTTTTTATATCTTCTAGGTGTGGACTTGAGCTTGAGAGAAAAAAATGAATTTTGATATTTGCATGCATCATTTTTATTATTAGAGAGAGGTTTTTGGTCTTTTGTTGTTGATGAATGGTTTTAAAAAAAAATAGACCCATGGATATATTCAATCATTTTAAGAATAGTTTGACCACTTTCGAAATGACTATTATTGTCATGACGTATGATTATGGTCCTAAAAGATTTTGGGTCTTACAAAAATAGTCAATATCTCATATCACTAACTACATTTTAGATGGTCTTATGCTCTATTATAGAACCTATTTTATAGCATTCTTAATATTTATCAGAACTTAAGTATGTAATAAACTAGGTATGTATCTCTACTTTCCCTTTAAATTGTTAATTTTTTAAGGTACTTTCATTCATCTTCCTTTCACAATACACATATGTAGGTCTTTAATTATTGTATTTATTTTATTTATTATATTTTGTTTTATTTACCCTTATTCCACCATTTTATGTTATTGGTGTAGTGTTATAAACACTTTTGTGTGCTCTAGATAAAACATTTTGGTGAATCCATCCTATGTTTAATATTTAACCTTAAGGATTCATGTTATCTTCCTTTTTAGGTTTTGTTGTTGTGGTTATTTTAGATCCAATTTCTCTCAATTTTTTATTTATCATTGTGATATCATTAGCCCTATCTTCTTCCATTTTTTCGTGTTTCTATCTAATGTTAATTAATAATTTTTATCTAAAACACTTGTAACGCAAAATGATAGATTAAGTAGTAGATATATTGATTTAAAATAGTTAATATTGATGACATTCTTATTCCTTATATGGATGATGATAAATCACATGAAATATGAAAATGTAAACATTGTAAATGATCATGATTGTGATGTAAATGTTTGTGATGACAATGTTTTTTATGTTCATGATATATATATTTAAAAATTGAGTTACTTTTATTCTCCTGCCTTCTACCCTAGGTAAATCTATTTATTGTATATTGTTGTATTTAGTTACATTTACCTATTGCCAAGTAATATCATAGTTGGTGTAGTATTTTAAAAATGTATTCACCCTAAAAAATTATATATATATATATATATATAATTTTTTAGGGTGAGTGCATTTTTAAAATACTACACCAACTATGATATTACTTGGCAATAGGTAAATGTAACTAAATACAACAATATACAATAAATTAGATTTACCTAGGGTAGAAGGTAGGAGAATAAAACTAACTCAATTTTTAAATGGTAAAGATAAATGAAAGAGATATGAGGTGATAGATAAATACATGTTTATAGCTTACTTGGATTATGATAGTGACTAAAAATATAGAGAAGAGGGTTTTGGAGTAATGTAGAAGGAACTCCAGAAAACAAACAGAAAATTGTAGTGGTAACTATTTTCAATCTATTTTGAAAAGGCTCATACTAGATATAGGATGCTCCAAAAATTATTGTTCATCTAAAAATGGTCCACCTGATCTAAAAATGGATTTGTAGATATGTTAGGTATGATAATTATTTTAACCCTTCATTAAGAAAAAATTAAAAAACTCTCCCAGTTATACAAAAAAATCACACAGAGATGTCAGAATAATTTCGTATTTGATATAACCCTAATGTGATAATAATACTTGTTAATAGATCCAAGACCAAAGTAAATATTCAGAGTTAGTGTCCTAAGTCCCTTGAGTGGAAGTTTCTCTACATATCATGCATGTTAAGAATCAGGGCTCATGTAGTTATATGCATGTGAGTGACCCATTTGAATGAGTGAGAAAAGACTCCATCTTCTCTCCCTATGATAGTAAATGAAACTATTTTCTCTTTTGATTAGGCCTTCTCTTGGTACAAATATTTAAAAAATAAGAAACTTTGTAGTATCATAATATAATAGATGTGATTAATGTAGTTCCATTCAATTGTTACTTATTTTATCACTTGTTATTGAAATTCCTTAAGATTTATTGTATATATAAACTTTTTGAAATCAAATTAGGGATATATTGGAGTGTAATCCAACATAGGAAAAATGGAAAAATCCAAAAAAATAGGACCAACAAAATGGACAAATTGAAACAAGGGCCAAAGTACCCATAAATACAAACTAACCACTTTCAAAATGTTCCTAAAAGGGCCATACCATTTAGAACTTATGAAAAAGGGTTAAAAACCAGAATTTGAAGAAGAAAAAGAATTAAAAAAAATCCTAAGCATAGATAAACACATAGGAGAGAGAGAGAATATAAGAAAGAGATAGGCACATGGTTATATGGAGAAAAAAGGGGCTGACAAAAATGCAATAGAAAGTTCCAATAAGAGCATATTTCAACTAATGATCCATATACACAAAATCACACTAATAACATTTTACTTACAAGGCATGTAATAATATTAAGGGTTTACAGTATAAAAATGTTATGAATAATAATGGTGTTAGTGGATCTCAAAACATAGAAAATGAATTAGTTAAATAATGAGTTAAATTAAATGTTCAATTTAGAGAAACTACTAAGGACCATCTTGGTCAATTAGATGGCATGTTGTTTATCTTAAAGGAAATACAAGGAAAACTTTTAGCTAAAGAATTTGTATCTACATAAGTATATGTTACAAATTAACTTTAAAATATTCTATCTCACCTACTAGAGGTTATCCTTTTACATTAGATAATGAAGGTAGAGTTCTTGTTACTTCCACTTTTGTTCCTCCACCTACTACTTCTACTTGGGTTACAGTTGATGCTCAAAAATTTACCATTCACTACACATGTTATATGAGCATAGAAATGGTATGTTCTATAGTGTGGGAATTTATATTTAAAACATCCTATGAAACTGAGAGTTTAGATCCTTTTCTATCATAGTTATGATTCATGACTTGTTTTGGAAAAGGAAAGAGAAATAAATAAAACAATGCTTAAAAAGAAAGGCTAGGTGATGCACAAAAATGGATCAATATTTTCCTCTATTTGAATATATATAAAAAATTCTGAAATATACAAGTTATGAGTATACTGCTACAATAAATCAACAATAAAAATAGATAATACTAACCTTAATTCAAACCATAATTGAGTTTAGGAATCCACAAGAAGAAAGATGAAGAGTAGAAAAACCAAAACATATTTTATCAATTACTTCAAAATTATTACACAATTGTTATACTACAAAAATCATTGTTAAATATTATTGCATAAACTAATAGACAAGGATACATATATAAAGAGATTCCAAGAAAAATATTATTAAATATAGAGACTCTCTCTATTTAATAAAAATTAGAAATATAAGTCAAGATGAAGTGTGCAACATGTTATGACTGTAGGAATCCTCTTTTATCCTCAAATGACAACCTCTATCCAAAATAATCTCCACTTGAGCTCTCTTGAATATTCTAATATTAAAAACTTTAAATAATATATTTGTTTATGAATTAATAAAGTAAAAATCTCTCATTATTTTTCATTAATTCTCATTCATGTGTAACTTTATTTTATTTTTTTATATACTAATAATTTATGAAATATTTTTGAAAATTCTTCAACCAATATCTCTCCAAGAACTCATTACCACAGCCATGAAGCTAATACATTACATAGAAAGAATAAACTATATAGTATCCATAAATAAATTATACAATGGCTAAGTTCTCTATCTCTCGAGAGTTCATCAAATACAATGAATGATCCTTTCATATATAGGCAAGAAATATCCATCCTAACTAAGAGATCAAGCTAAGTGATCAATCTTAACTAAGAGATCAAGTTAGAAATCAAACCTAGGACTAAGAGATAATTATCCCTAAAGGATATAAATAACTAGAAATTATCCCCATAACATCTAAGAGATAAATATGTAATATCTAATAATATCTAAAATAAAATAAATGAAATATCCACACATAAGTGGGTGGGAATAACTAAATACCTAGGTGAACATGAGCTAAGGTAAACAACCTACTCTAACACCCTCACCCTCAAGTGAAGATAGGGGCCAAAACTAAAGTGGCATATCTAAAGTATGAATCATGATAATAAGGCCTAATCAAGTACTTATGTATAATATATTCATGAAGCAATCTCTCATTAAGTGGAGAAAGGGAGAAAACCCATAGGAGGATAAAACTCCCCGCTAAATAAAAGAGATGAAATCAGTTCTAGCAACATGGTCTGATGAGGTACCCATATAAAAAAATGATGCAATGTGAATACAAGTGTCCCTATGGATGCCAATCCATCTTACTAGAATATATGGATTTTGAGTCATTTTAATCGCTAAGTCAAGTAAGTATGGTGTTGAATACAAGGATCATTGAACATAAACATTGTACTCTAAAATACTAGGTAGAATGATGAACCTGAGGAAGAATTACCTAAATACTCTCCCTCAATGTTGAACTGGGAGAAGATAGTAATGAAAGTCTCTAAAAAGGTGAACTAAAAATGGTGATAAGTGAGCACAAATATTGGTGGGAATGCCACACTGGTGTTACTACACAAAAAGTCACCAAGAATGCCATTTAGACATAACAATATTCATATAGGTTATAGCAAATAAAGTGCCTAAATAAGATAGCCATGTACAAGGATGAATCTATATAACATTGAAAAAGGTGCAAAATGTACCAGTGAATAAAAACACACAATTTCTAAACAAGGAGCTCAAACATTCAAGAGCAAAAAAGTAGAATTTGCACCACACCCCAAAAAAACTATTTACTAGGTGGAGTGATGCAAAAAAAAATATACGAGTATGTTGAATACACTACTCAAACACAAACATGATGACACTGTATACACCATAATATCTTCATGTCACACTAAAAGAGACTCTCAAACTATCAAAAAAGTGGTATTGAAGATACAAATAAAATCTCTCAAGAAGATGGCTCTAGTAATGATGGGAGAGACTAGCAACTAAAATAATAAAGGGTTTACAAACTAAGGTACACATGCATGAAGGTATACTAGGATGTAAAATCAAACCCCCCATGTCACTTTATAATTTAGTGTGAGTATAATATATCTCAAAAAAATACTAAATAAAAAATAAAGAATATATTGTATATACCAAAATAGTTCCAAACAAGAAGACTATCAACCTATCGAAGAAGTCATCACAAATCATGAGAGTTTCTTCAAAAAAAATAAGAGGAAAAAAAAAGTGTCTCTATAGAAGAAGGTAAGGCACTAATAAATGGGCCTTGATGGAGACATGACACAAACTACAAGTGTGTCAAAGTGCCAAAGTGAAAACTAAAATAGAGCATGTCATGGTCTAATAGAAAAATATGTCAAATGGCAAAAAAACCATCATGTATAAAAAAACACATCCGAAAGGATCAACTTCAAAAAAATGACAACCTAAAAATCACATGCAAAGGGACATCAAACTCAGCCAAAAATGCATCTAAGATAGTGCAAAGTGTAATAGTGGATGAAGAAGCAAATTCCCATAGACACATAGAGGTAAATAAGGCTAAAATAGTAAACCCCCATGACTATTGTATTAGCACCCCTACCCTGCCCCAAATTGGCACTCTATTATTTTATTCAAAATATAATGAAAATAGGAAAAATGGAATAGTCATTGGAAAAAAATCACTTCTATAAAAAATGGCACTCAAAAGTGAGATATCGATCAAAAGTTATTACTATTCCTATTTTTCATCATTAATGGCCCAAAATAAGAGTGCACAAAATATAAATTCACTAAGGATCAAGAAATTAATTACCACTTCATTGAAATGTGGGTATAGAGATTTGATCCCCAAACCTCCCATGTGATAATGGTATGCCAAAAAATTATTTACCACTTCACTTATTGCTTAGTTTGAGAAATTACTTTCAAAATTTGCTTCTAAACCACTTTTCAAGTCAAAAAAAGATAAAAACAAACCATAAATTCTCACACATGTGAGGTATAGTACATGAATCTAGTAAAAATCTTTCAAAAAATGCTATCAATAATTTATTTGGTAGAAACCAAGTGCAGGTTGTCAAAATGGATGAAAGCTAGCTTCAGGAAGACTCCTCCAAGGGAAAATGTAGTGAAAAAGACTGATTTAGAAGTTGTACAGATAGACCCAAGGATAAAAATACCATGTACATCCTATAAAAACTTAGAATATCATTTGTATTTTTGTTTAGAACTGAATAAATCTCTTTGCATGGCCTTAGAAGATGAAACCTTGTTCTAGTTTGAGTCTTTGTGAGGGGAAGAAAAACTACTTGATTTGGCCTGTATGTGGCATCCCAAAATGATATACGACCTGATACAAAATTTTATAGCCTAAAATTAAGATTAAGTTAGACTAATAATACTAATATCTCCAAGAATTAGATCTCCTTTTATAGTTTGTATAGCCTCAAACCAGTAAAAAATTGTATGGTTGTGTAGATGATGAAGATAGACTGCAATGATGATATTCAAGATACCCAAAGATCTATACATCCTACTCAAAAATTCTTAAAACTAGTGTGATATAAAATCTAGGACTGTTAACTAATTTTACTAAATTTTAGATTTAAAAAATCAAATTTGTACAGTTTGTTGTGAGAGAAAATCATATAAGTAGCAAGTATATGCTAGCAGACCAACGATTATATTTTTTTAGAAGGGATGTACAACCTAATCTTGGGTGATTATAAAAAATTAAAAAGGAAATTAAACTTATATTTTTATGCCCTTATGCTTTAATATTTGAATTTTCATGCATCTACTACCTGAAACCATCAAAAAACATGCATATATTACCTTTACAACTTTCAAAATAGACTTAAACATGAGTTTAGAAAAATAAGTACATAATAGTACACCCTAAGATATATATGGTTTGGTTAATGTCCAAAAAAATATAGATCAAATATCCATACAAAACACCTCCCATCAAAAAAGGAATCGTATGCCCTGTAGAACAACATATCCAAGCAATTTAAATGTAAATTTTCAAAATAAAAACATAGATTTTGAAGAATAAAAACTATAACAAAGGGAGAACTTAGACATGTTCAGTAATGGCTATTTGATACTTCTCTAATACCATGAAAGAGTTTGGAAACTCTTCAACCAATATCTCTCCAAGAACTCATTACCATATCCATGAAACTAATACATTGCACAAAAAGAATAGATTATATATTATGCATAAATAGATTATACATTGTCTAAGTTCTCTATCTCTCTAGAGCTTATCAAATACAATGATTTAACCTTGCATATATAGGCAAGGAATATCAATCCTAACTAATATATGTAGCTAAGTGATAAATTTTAAGTAAGAGATCAAGCTAAAGATTAAACCTAGGACTAAGAGATAACTATTCCTAAAGGATAGAAACAACTAGAAATTATCCCCATAATATCTAAGAGATAAATATGTAATATCTCATAATATCTAAAATAAGATAAATAAAATATCCACACATAAGTGGATGGAAATAACTAATACCTATGTGAACATGAGCTAAGGTAAACAACCTACTCTAACAATTTATATTAGTCAGAAAACCATTAATTAAAATAAATTATTTTAGATTTTTACAAAATTAAATATGAGAACTATTTTTTACAATAAAAATAAGGATGACACATAATGGATAAATAAAATATGCTTTCATAAATCCATTGAGAAACATACAAGGTGAGAAATTTAAAATTGCACATAGAGGGCATGTAGACTAAAGCCATTCAAAGGAGTCCTAAGGGGTTAGACAAGAAAATAGCATGAAAATAGAAGATACCTACCTCAAGAGAGTCTAGAAGTTAACTAAATAAAGGGTTTATAGTTTTGGATGACGCATGGGTGGGTGAGGGGAACCTCGAACAAAGGCTAAAGAGAAGGTGTTAAAGGCTAAATTGGTAATAATCAAAGCTTATACGAAAGCATATAACTAGAGACTTATAGATGAAGTGCACAAGGAAGAAACTATACTAAGGGATGAGAACAAGACACTAAATTGAATATTTTTGTGGTGATGTGTAGAGACCTAAAGACTTGCTAAATTGAAGGGGCATACACTAAATAACTCTTTGAGCATCAAATGGCATGTACATACACATAATATTTTCAAATTTTATCGATTAAAGATGCTTTCTATCTTGTAAGAACCTATCGAGTCTCAATATCTCTGAGTACATGTCTTAAGGGGTGTACCAAGAAAGAGGTGGGTATACCATTGGTGCTTCATAGGATTTTTTTCTCTTACTACCACTTTTTATCAATCCAACCATCTCCTAAAAACATTCCCCTAAGCTTTGCCTCCTATTTTGCCCCCTCCTCTAGTCATTTTCTGCCTTCATTAGCTTTTCCATAGCCTAAAATTTTTTTTGATGATTTACATTATACTTTCATCCCCATCAACCTTGTACTATAATTGATAAAACTTATTTAGGGTCTAGGTCAGCCCCTGGCTGACCTAGACCAAGACCTAATTTATTTTTCTCAATAATGATAAAAGGTCGATTGGGTTGACCTTGTCAACCTAAACTTTCAAAAAGGATTAAGGTTAGATTTATCTATATAAACACATTCATTTCACTATTATTAGATAGATAACAATATTTAATTATTCATTTTTACTTCTTTATAATTTTCTCTTCTACCATTTTACTTGAGGAGTCTTAGCTTAGGGTTTTTACTTGGAGAAAAATCTTGTCTTATGGAGAATTCTTGGATGCTTTGGTCTTTCTTAGTTATCCTCACAAACCACAACAACCTCTTTCAAATCACCTTTGTCCAAGGGAAGCATTGAGTCTTGATAGGTTCCTCTTAAAGGTAAGTATCTCTAAGTTTACTTCTCTCTTTAGTATATGGAAGTAGTTTAAGTAATGGCTTTTGAATATATTACTCTCTCCATAAATTAGGGTTTTACCTATACATAACTTAAATAAGATTCGCTTATGCATGTTTAATTTTATGTTTACTAACCCATTTTTTTGCCACAATCATTGGTGATCACTATATTAGACTTTACTTTACTTTTTATTAGTTTAGTGAATATGAAAAACATAAGACCTAGTTAGGGTTACTGTATAGTTTTGCTTGACTGGAGGCTTTGGAACCTTCCTTAGTGAATTTATTATGGTAAAAAATCCCTTGAATAGGTCTAGTGGATCCATCTTGTTCATGACCCTAATTATATAATGTATCCATAATTAGAAGTGCATGTAGGGTTGATCTTCTCTGAGCCAAGATTAATTTATAGATCAGTTTCATTTCCCTTTGCATTCATTCTAGTGAACCTGACATGAATCTAACCCTTACAGGTTTTCTTTCACATCATCATTTTTATCATTTCATTATATTTTTTTATATTTTCAATATTATATCAAACCAATTTGTATAGTTCTAACTTTTTGTGCATAGGTTTAACACATAGTCACTTCAAAATGACTTTGTTCTATTTGTGCATTTCTTCATCAACTACAGGTTACTAGATCGAATAATTTGACATAGTACTCTTCTTCAATTTTAGATTAGAATACACTATCAAATAGGTCAACTCTATCTATTAATTATTTCTACCAACATACAGATCAATGAACATTGTCAAATAGGTTGACAATGTTTTTTATACATCTTGAGCATATAGGGTTTTATATAATTTCATTAAACTAGTCGACCCAGTTTGTAGAATTTGAAATCAACAACTAAAGCATTACAGCATAAATTTTTCAATCTAAATCATCTTAAATCCCACCAAGTTTCATTTTTTTCTCTTTCTATCATTTTAGTACTTCCTTCAGTTTTGTTTTTCACAAGTTAGTGGTCTTTAAAACTACAACCCTACAGCTAACTAGGTCGACCTGATCAACTTAGTTCTATAGTTTGTCTTCTATTTGAGAGACATAGTCGACCTTTTAAAGACCTTACTTATATAGAATATCAGTGACATAGTCAACTCTATTCTGTATTATTTATATATAGTGTCATCTAAATTGACTCTATATTATTATAAATAAATCAAGGAATTAACATCTATTTACTAGTAATTAATTCACATTTCCTTTTCAATTGTTTGCATGCTTAGAGTAACTCACATAGTCTAAATATGTAGTTTTTCAAATTACTATTTTAATTACACTATTTTGCTCTTTTTAATACACTACCAAATCACTTAACATTCAGAACGTATCTAAATACTTGCCCTTCCAAGGCCTACTTCCTTGGATTTCATCACCAAGGGGGAAGCTAACTTAGTTTTTTGGCCAAGTATAAATACGTGGTTAATAGTATATATAGGCAAAGCTCCTGACACCCTTATCATTTTAGGATTGTGAAGTGAGGGGGTAGGCTTCAATACTAAGCCAATACCGTTACCAATACATATTGCTTTCATCCCAAATATCTTGACACCAACTTTAGACTACTTTTTAGTTCTCTATTTCATCCAACTCCCCTATCACACTAAAATCAAAACCTTCTAATAATATAATAACACCTAAGGTGACCACTTAGCATTTACTTTTCTTTTTATATCTTGATATATGATCATTGCGTGTTGTATTACAAAACTTGCATTGGTCAGCGTTAGTGCAAGTTTTTATGTGGTGTGACCCAATTGGATTAATCACATTGATCTAATTATTTGTGTGTTTGATTTCATTCTTTATTTCAATTATATTGTAAACTTTTTCCCCTATTTTAGCACACTTTCATCTTCATTGATATAGTCTCTTATAGACTATGTTTTACCCTCTTAGAAGTAGTACACAGTCAATATACATGACTATGTATTCTTCCCCCTATTTTTTCCTCTATCTAGTAGTACACAATCAACCCATATGACTTTATACTCTTCTTATCCTATGTTTTATCATTACTCTATCAGCTTAGTCAACTTAGTACCTATTGGTCGACCCTATCCCTTGATGGTTAACCCTATTCTTTTATCTAGCTAACTTAGTTATCTCTCTAGCCAACTCTATCCTTGATTCTCTTTATTATTTCCTAAAATTTTGTTTCTTTCATCAAGCATCATGAATTCCACTATAATAATCTTCTTACACAACCTGAATACATTTAGACACTATATGGGGTGTTCTTTTCTTCTTATCTTTTCTTATCTTTTCTTCCTCTTTTCATCCTTTGGGGCATCTTGAGATGCCCATCCACATATTAATTTAGCCTTTTGAGCATCTTGTGATGCCCACCCATATGTTACTTTAACCTTAGGAACATTTTGTGATACCCATCCCTACATCCAATTACCCATGGGGCATTTTATGATGCCCACTCTTATTCTACATTGCATGATACCAAACTAATTCAACTTCAATAAACCTTCCAAGATACATAGGCTTGTTTCTCTCATGCTCATCCTTGATATATATGTTAGTGTAGATCATTCCCCTCTTATCATGCTTTCTATATGATATCCTTATGATACTTTTTATAGGATACTTACACGGGTCTCACCGTCTGTAGTTATTCTCTCTTTTCACAAACCTTAGGCCTTCTTTTTGGTCCTTTGGTTTCCCCTTTTATCATGAGTTTCATTTTAAAACCTTAGATAGGACCTGGTCTTCCTCATGACTTCATTTTGTTCTCTTTTTTTCTTACTTTCCAATACTTTTTGGCACCCCCTTAGGTTTCTCTTTTGTGAGTTGTAGTGTAATACCATGGATAGGACCTAGCCTTCCTCACAAATACCATATTTTATCTCATTTATTTTTCACATGCTTTACGCACCTTCATGGGTTTCTTTTTATGATTGTGCATTGTAATACCATGGATAGGACTCATATTTCCTCATAAAATCACCATCTTTAATTCAGTATTCCTTCTCTAGAATATTTAGTAATGGTTACGAGTTTTTTATCCTTATTCTCAACTTAGGCTTTTACTTATTTTGTAGATAAAATTTGCATAACAATAAAGTGTTAGCATGTTTTCCTACACTCCCCTCTTTCTTATGATAAGGAATCACACTTAACTGTCATTATATCCCTTTTTCTCCCTTTGTCACATTTTTTGAAATTTAAAGTAATTTAAATTATTTCATGTCTCATTCCTCTTGATTTCCTTTCCCTTCACTCCACATTAGATAAAATAAGATCAAAGTCAAGATAACACTTTTATTTCACTTGAATTAATATGACTATTAAACACCATGCTCTCTAAGTTCTCTTTATTGGCAACCAAGTTCAAATTATTCGAATGAAATTCATCTTTATCACCCATATTTGGTCTTCCAAATCTGTATGGATGAAGAATATAAAATTGATCAATAAATTTAAAATCTAAATCATTTGAAATAAAATAAAATGAAATTTAAAAGATAAATATACAAAATTCAAAATCACAGCAAAAAGATGTCATTCAACTCACATCTCCTATCTCTAATTTAATCTCAAACTCCATAGTTGGCCTCATAATAGAGTCAAGATCCATTAGGGTGTGATATGCTAGTAGATTGGAATAGAAGAATTCAATAAACTCTATGGTCCTACCTACTTTCTCATACAAGTACCTAATCTTCACAATAGACTGATGGATTTACAAGGGGTCCTGAGGAATGGGGAACATGTTGAGGAAAGGTAGGTCTATTTTACTTTTTATGAATATCGCCTTCCTACATACTTCATTTGTTGATCTAATATTTTTGTGGCTAAGAGAAGTTATTTAGATTCATTAACTTCAAAAGTCCTCTTATTTATACAAACCTAATTTGAGTGTTTTAACTTTGATAAAGAGTTCCTCTACCTTGGTTTTTACTTCATTCTCCGCTCCACCCATTTCATTTCCCCCTTGATAGGCAAACATTATTCTAAATCTATTTTCCCTTTTCAAAACTTCCTTCTTCTTCACACCTTAAAAACATGTTCGCACTACTTTGTTCCAAATTTATATATATATATATATATAGAATCAAACAATATGTTTGAGCTACTTTGGATTATTTATTTTTACCATGGCTTTACATTTCTAGACATGACTCATTTTTTACCATTTTTCCATTATTTTACTACCCTTTTTATAGACACCTGAGTCCATTTCTACTTTTATGCACTTTTTTCATTATTGCATAAGGTTAGCTTAATACTGCTCACTCATTAATGTTGTTTTACCATTTTCTTTCCCATCTTTGTTTAATTAAGGATTATTATTAATTTTACATTGATGTTTGATTACCATTTTTTACATGTATCCTTGGTTTGACTTGGTGAGTTTGTCTTTCTTATTTATGGTTTACGTGTTTGAATTTTTTAGTCTTTAATAGTCTTGACTTTTTAGTTACCTAATTTAATCTAAATTTTGACTTGGTTATTTGGTCTAACATAGCACTTATCACCTCAAATTTCCAAATTTATAAGTACGTCTTGTCCACATAGCATCAATTATCTTGGCTTTCCTATATTTGTTTGTTTTTGCTCTTTAGTTTTATATCCTTGGGTTTATCACAAACAATCTTTACATCCTCCATGATTAAAACTATAAACACAACATACAACCATCCATAAATAAAGGTAATTCAAGTTACGCATATATTTACTTTTTTAATTATTTCCCTTATAATCATTTAAATTTCAATTGTTTTTTCTTTAAAATAATGCACTTTTTTTAGCTTCAGCATTATGTGTTGCTATGTTAATTTTATCTAAACACCATCCCCTATTGCACCTAAGTGACACATGATGATATTTTAGTGGGGAATATGTTTACACATAATATTTTCAAACTTTATCAATTACCAATGCTTTTTATCTTGCAAGAACCCATTGAGTCTTAATCTCTATGAGTGCGCACCTTAAGTGGTGTACTAGGAAATGGGTGGGTAGACCATTACTGCTTCACATTATTTTCATCCTTTAATACCACTTTTTATCAATCCATACATCTCCTAAAACCATTTCCCTAAGCTTTGCCTCCTATTTTACACCCTCATCTAGTCATTTTCCACCCTCATTAGCCCTTCTCTAGCCTAAAATACTTTTTGATGGTTTATGTTACACTATTGGCCCCATCAACCTTATACTCTAATTGATAAAACTTATTTAAATTCTAGGTCGGCCCTTGGTGACATAGACCAAGACCTAATTTTCTTTTGTCAATAATGATACAAGGTCAATTGGGTCAACCTTATTGGCCTAAACTTTTAGAAATGACTAAGGTTAGATTCAGCTATATAAACACATTCATTCTGTCATTCTTAGAGGATAATAAGATTTAATTATTCATTTGCACTTCTTTACAATATACTCTTTCACCATTCTACTTGAGGATTCTTAGCTTAGGGTTTTTACTTGGATAATAATCTTATCTTGTGGATAAGTCTTGGATGCTTTAGCCTTTCTTAGTGATTCTCATAAACCACAATAACCTCTTACAAATCACCTTTGTCCAAGGGAGAGACTAAGTCTTGATAGGTTCATATTCAAGGTAAGTATCTAAGTTTGATCCTCTCTTTAGTAGATAGAAGTATCATAATTAATGGATTTTGAATATATTGCTCTCTCTATGCATTAGGGTTTTACCTAACAGAGCTTAAATAGGATTCTTTTATGCATGTTTATTTTTACATTTAATAACCCCTTTTTTTACAACAAGCTTTGGTGAGAACTAGATTATACTTTACTTTACTTTTTATTAGTTTAGTGAATATGAAAACATAGGACCTAGTTAGGGTCATTGCGTAGTTTTGCTTGACTAAAGGCTTTGGAACCTTCCCTAGTGAATTTATTTTAGTAAGACATCCCTTGGCTAAGTCTATCAGATCCATATTAGTCATGACCCAAAATATATAATGTATCCACAATTAGAAGTGTAAGTAGGGTTTATCTTCTTCGAGCCGGGATTAATTCATAAATTAGTTGCATTTCCCTATGCATACAACATGCAAAAAAGTAAGCACATGAGAGTAGATAGGTGCACAAAACAAGTTGGCATAGGGATAGTGTAGAATGGAATAAATTAATTGTATATTTGGATACACACCCAAACCAAGCCATGTGGAGAGTATGGCAGGCCCACAAAGATTGACAGATGTGACGTAAAAGTAAAATAAGAGAAGGTAGGAAAAATGCATTTGTGTGATACAGAGCTAGGATTTTTGGCCAAAATGTAAATTTGAATATGCATAATCAAGAAAGGAGGTTGGATCATTAATGAGGGTCATTGGGTTCAAGAGGATATAAATAGAGGAATTGATTTAGCATTATCTAGTGGGATCCTATATAGGAAAAACTCTTCCAAATTATAGATAGAGCGAAAATGAGGTAATAAGAAGAATTGTAGCCTTAGATGAGTGTAGTAATATATGATTGAATGCATTATTGTAGATCAAATATTGCTTGTAATAGATCAATCCAAGCACATCTTGTAGCTTGTGTTAAGTGTAGAAAGAGAGAGTTTGAGATCCAAGTCAAAGGACTAGATAGATCTAAGGGCTCTATTGTATAATATGGGAAGTTAAAAATATCATGTAACATGTGAATGATTTAATGAGAAGAAAAGGATTTTATTATGTTTCATTGTGTGAATATTTATTGGTTGCATGGTAGGTCATCCCTTCACTAACAACACCCATCATGATAATTACTATCAAATCAAGGTCGATCACCTTGGGGAACATGAGAGGAGTGTTAATGCAGAAGATTGCACCCTTGGCAGGAGCCTGAGCTCCTGCCTTCTTCACGCAACAATGGAAACTCCCCTCTTGCCTATGGGACTGGTGAAGCTAGAGGGGAGAGTCTCTAGATAAGGGCTAGCTAACTCTGATGTATCATTTAGGCCCTAGTTTCTCCTATTGCTAACAAATAAAATGTAAAAAGGGGGGGATGAAAAGGGGGAGAGAGATGTTGAAAACAAAACCTAAGCCTAAAAAAAAAGATGATACACCAAAAAAGGTTGATCTACTCCACCTGAACATACACTTTCCACCAAGAACAAGCTCCCATACACTTCATCTGACATGAGAAAACCTTCTACATCAGTGGGTCAGGGGTCCATGGAGATACAGGGAGGAAATAACTACTAGAGGCATTCTGAGACACATTGCAGCAGCCTATCCACTTCACCTATACTCCTCTAGGGACACTTATGATAGACCTATAAAAGGGAACTCAAAAATGCACCAGACATGCTGAAATCATTCTATAAAAGCATTAAGAAAATGACTTAACATAGAATCAAGGCATAGACACATACTAAAGATGCAAAACTTAGAATGGAGGTAAAAATGCTATGTTTCGATTCAAGGTAAATTTTTAGTAGCTCTGCCTTACAAGCCTAAGAGATTTTTGGGCAGAGTTTTGCCTTAAGGCTGAGAGCGGATTTTTTTTCTCAAAAGAGAAGTTTAAAATTTATAGAAAGAGGAAGAGAAACTTGGCGCTTTCTGTGAAAGATTTTGGTGCCCCTTTGTGCAAGTGGCCCATGTGCATTCTAAATCTTGGGAAGAGGAAAACCACTGTTACTGATGTCATTCTTCAAAAGAGGCCTACTAGAACCATGCTATACAATCACCAAAATTGACTTTGGCATTCAAACATTAATGTAAGAGCATGGCCACACCTCTTTTTTGCAAACAGACTGCAGTTTGTCCCCTCATCAATGCCAACTATAGAAAACAGGTCACATCGCTCTGTTTCTCTATGTTTTTCTCTAATTACATTTAGAAGAAACAAGAAACTAAGGTTAAAGGTCTTGGGTTTGACGTTACCCAGATTAAGTGTGCATTGTATCCAAGCATTGTGGGAACTCCTCTTTGGTTGTGGAGGAAACACCTGCAATAAGAAAGAAACTTTAAATAAAGAAGATGTTAGAATAGGATATGGTGGACTGCCAAGCTACACGCTCAGTCCCGAAAGCATAAAGCTCCTTGAGGGATGACAGTTCACTATTTAAAGAAAAGAGTGTTGTATAAAAAGAAATGATAAAAGACTAAGAAAGAGAAAAATAGATAGTGCGTACCTGTTCTCTATAGTCTCAAAATGTTACAGAATGTTGGATGAAGGTTTTATCTGGTTTATGGGTTGTTTGGGTAGGTTTTCTGGTTTGCTGGTCTAAAATACAGTCACTGACGTCGATTAGTCTGCTGAGGTCGGTAGGTTAAAAGTGCCAACATTAGTTTGGTTGTCGATGTCGAAAGGGGCAATGGGCCTTGGACAGGTTTTAGGGTTTTTCCAAAATAGTCATAGGGGTTTCTATGAATTAAGAGGTTTGTGCAGGGTTGTGAGAACATGAATAAGGTCTGAAGAAGGGTTGAGGTAGAGGGTTGGTGTGTAAAGGGGGTGAGAATAAGAGGAAGGCCTTTCAGCCTCTCCACGGAAGAAGTCGGGTCTCTTAACAGTGTTTAGAAATATCAAATGGAAACTAATTACCAATGTGTTTTAAAATATTGAAATGAGAAGCAGAATACTTAGCTCTATTCGATGAAGAACTAGAGGTGTCAGGATGCTTGTTCCCATTGTGGCTGATGTTGAGGTCCTCATACAGTGTTTCAATCCAGTCTCTAGAATGACTTGTGTAGAGCTTCGATAGCCAAAAGAATGATAGTTGAGTTCTGATGCTTGAGATTAGAGTGTGCGCATCAATTTGCCAAGAGGGGGGGCAACTCAATGTTTAGAGCTTGGCTTATGTAATCGACCTCAGCAATCCTGCCAGTGTTGGCTGTGGGTTGACTAACGTCGATGGAGTGAGAAGAGGTAAAAGGGCTATTTTTATCCCTTTGCTCATTTCTCCACTTGCCAAGTGCCTTTGCCATTGGAGAATGGTCAAAACATGGGCTTATGAGGCATGAGAGTTGGTTAAGAGGTTAAGATGGAATGAGAATAGGTCATGGGTAGTAAAGATTTAGATGACCTAGTCTTAGGGTGACTCATAGGGTAAGAAATGGTCTTAGGGTAAGGTGTATAGGTGAGGTGTCTAAGGTGAGGTGTCCAAGGTGAAAGGGGTTCAAGTGTGGGTTAGGAGTGTTAATGTTTAGAAAGGGACCAAGGGGGGTTGACATGATATTGGTGTCTACATTTACCCCTTTTTGTCTTGTGGTTTGTTTTGATGAACTATAAGACAAAAATAAGTGTAGGCTGCCTCAAGTATGGGATGAGGTATTCCCCCTCAAATCAAGAATTGAGAGAAGGTAATCCAAAATTGGGTGCCAATTTGATAGGTAGTGGATGGGTAAGGTGAGGTTGGAGTGTGAATGCTGCAATAGTTGAGATTGCACATATACCACTTCACTTGATAGGCATTTCAAATTGTTGCAGGCAAGGTCGAGGAGCACTAAAATCAAAGTAACTAGTCCCCAACGTATTAGTGGTAGCTAATTGGGTAAAATGATCAAAGCTATAGCTCCAATGGTCAAGGAGTACTAAAATTGAACTAACTGGTCCCCATCTTATTAGTGGTAGCTGATTGGGTTAGATCGATCAAAGTTGTAACTCCAATGGTCATCGTGTTCCAAGTATCCAGGCTAGGAAGTGCTCTTGGAAAACACAAAAATGTCACAAATATTGGGGATCAACTTGGTCATGATCCAACAATAGGTGTGAGGGGTGCGTATAATTTTCTAACTATTTGTGAGGTAGCATATGCAATAAAAACAACCAAGGCAAAGTTGTCTCGAAAGTGGTCGTGGTCTGAGGAGATAGTCATGATCTCCAAGGTCATTTGTCGAGTCAGGCTGAGATAAAAGTGATCTCAAGGGTTGTTTGTTGTGGGTATAGAGATGTATGTGATCTCCAATGTGCCCCATGAGAAGTCTAGGTAACTTCTATAGTGTCAGGGCAGGTTGTTTGGTCATGATTTAGGGAAATTTTAGGTCAAATAGTTGGTCCATTGGGTAGACGGATGAATGAATGGCCGAGCTAACCTCAGAAGACCCCATGTCAATTGAGTGCTACCTACATAGCCCCTATTTTAAGGGCCTCAGGCCAATGTAGTTATCCCAAAAAGGGAGAGCGGAGGGTAGGTTATGGATTGTGTTTGACTAGGTTAGGTCATGGTTAAAGGTTAGCTAGTTAAAAAGTGAGGTAGTTTAGGATAGGTGGTGAACCTAAGGTTCAGGGTAGGTAATAAGCCTTGTGTTTAGATAGTTGGTCCATTAGGCAAATGAATGAACGAATGGTTGAGCCAACCTCAGAAGACCCTATGTCGACTAGGTGTTGCCTACATAGCCCCTGTTTGAAGGGCCTCAAGCCAATGTAGTTCTCCCAAAAAGGGAGGAAGAGTCAAAGAGGTTGTTGGTTGGTTTGGTTATGTTAGTGTTTTTAGCATTTCCCATATGTTTGATGGTACATGCTTGAAATGATGAGTGTATGATGATGTTACAGCGTTTTCCATATTGTGTGATGGTGTATGTTGTAACATAGGTTATGAGATTTTTCATCCTTAGCAATTTTCCATATTAGTGATGGTGTATGCTAAAAATGAAATGAGTTTATTTATGCTTCAGCAGGTTTCCATATCGGTGATGGTATATGCTTGACATAAATTGTGTTTGGTTGATAGTTTCCATGTGTATTATTTTCCATAGAAACAAATGTGAATGGGCTATGATAATTTATATAACACAAATTGGTATTTGCATTAAATAAATCATGATGTTATGTTAGTGGTTTAGAAAATGTTTTGGTTGTATCTTATTGGCATGTGACGAAGGTTTGTAAGAAGTGAAAGGCATGTTGCTCTTTCATTAACAAGGACCATAATGATAGCATAGATAGGGTTGTTGCAAACAAAAGCCCCATTCATGCATTACATCATTGACCATTGGTTTGTGTTAAAGAAGTACTCTAATTACTTGACGTTAAGTGAGCTCAAAGTCCCTTGAGAATGTTGGGGTAATAAGTGTGATTATGTGATATGTGAGGATAGCGTAACCCTTTTTAGCAAGGATAACTTTTCCCCTTTTATAGGTGACCCTGAGAATGACTATAGGCAAGTCCATGACTTGATAGGTTGTCAGTCATTTTTTATTTTATTTTTTGGTAGATTGATCAATGCAGGAAGTCTACTTGGGGATACTGCTTTTGTTTTCTGGTCATGTGAAGCTGATCGATGCGGGAAGCTTCTGAGAGGGTGTTATGTGTAGCAAAATTTGGGCATAGCCATCCTTCAAGGGAATGGTCTATAGTTTGCTTTGTATGTTTTGACTTCTTTGAATAGTGGTCCTTCAAGGGAGCAGTCTATTTATTATAGCAATAATGCAGTTGTCCTTTAAGGGAGCAGTCTACATTTATAATTTATGACCTTTTGATATTTTTTTAGGCATCCCAGTTTGATGTTTTTTTCTTTTTGACTAAACTTTTAGTCATGGACTAGACTATAGAGGTTTAGGGGTTTCCCTTTTTATTAGGACAAAGCATTAATGCAAAAAGGGTTAACTAATTTTGTAGGGAAAAAGGGTTGAAAGGAATAGGAATGAGGATGGCGGGGGTTGCTCAAGGGACGAGCTCAAGTTAAACATCAAGTGAATGATTACTTGGTTAATAATAAAATGGTCACAGATGCAAGACATTAAGGGGCTCAAGTTCTAGCCGGCCTTCGAGAGAAGACAAACGATAAGTGCCTGATCCATACTTGTGTGTTATTATATAAGGTCTAAGCCAATTAGGAGTAAACTTGCCCCGTTTGCTTCTTTCCATATTGGTCACGTGTTGGTTTTCCTTAAAGATGAGATCTCCAATTCTGAAATCTCGCTCTTTCAAATTTTTGTTGTAGGCACGCTTGATGCGATGTTGGACGTGAATTAGGCTAGCATGTTGTTGGCATTTGATACAACACCAAACATAGTCACTGCAGTCTTAGATAAGAGTGGGCCAATAATAGCCCAAGTGGAGAATGTGCTTTGCAACTGAGTTACCACTAAAATGTCCCCCACAAATCCCATCATGGACTTGTTTGATGGCATGAGATGTCTCAGTGGTGGTTAGGCATCGAAGAAGGAGGCTGTTGAGACCTCATTTGTAGAGAAGACCCCATAACATGGTGTATCAAGCAGTACTCTTGATAAAAGCCTGCCGTCTATTGCCAAAGAGGTCAGGAGGAATGATAGAATAGGTCAAGTAGTCAACAAGTTGTTTATACCAAACATCATGTGGACTAGAGAGGTTAGGAGGAATTTCCCCCAAAGATGTTGGTTGAGATGTGCCCAAGATATAAATCTTGGGTGTTGGTGGTGGAGAGGGCTTGGCGAATGGATATGTCTGGGTAGAAACCTATGCTTTTCCTTTATCCTTTAAGGTTTGGGACCTGGTGGCCACATTAATAGTGTTGATTTTAAATAAAGGGGGAGAAGGTGGTAGAGGGACCATAGTCTCGTGTTGGGATCCTGATTCAAGTGAGGAGGTTTGGGAGGCATGGGATGGTGTCGATAGTTTGTCAAAAGAATCCTCAACAAGAAGGGTATCCTTTTCCAACTGTTGGTGAATGACAACCTTAAGGGCGTAGCAATTCTTAGTATCATGCCCAGGTGTGCGATGATACCAGTAGATTTGAGTGTCATCGAATTAAGAAGGTTTTGATTTGAGAGGTTGGTATGGCTTAATGGGTGGGAGAATGATGCTATAAGACTGTAACAATCAGCATAACAATGAAGCATATGAACCCATTAATGGGTTTGCGCTCATCATTGTAGTAGGGGTGGATAACTTCTATTTAGGAATTATAGGGGGAGTTTTTCATACTACCTTTTTAGTTGGTGGTGTGGCCAAATGTGTAGATGGCACTTTCTCGGTGAGAGGTGCAAAATTTTTTGGAGGAAGTATGTGTTTGATGGGTAGAGGGAGTAATGGAGGCATTTTGTTTTTGTGAGGTGTTGGAATAGGAATCACTCCTATTAAAGTAGAAGGATGTGGACCAAAGATAGAGGGCAATGGTGAAGGTAAGGGAGGAGTAGACCAACGTGGTTTAGCATCCTTCTTTTGTTTGGTCCAAGGACCACTATTGTGCGGGGTGAGGTTCAAATCTACCTTCACTTGTGGGTGAGTGAGGTTTGATACAGGGTGAACATCGAGAGATTTAATCTTTTTTGGCATGGTGGACACTTGCAAAGGTTTAGATTTAGACGTGGAAGGTTGAGCTTTTGAAGATTTAGAGGTAGAAGCTCGATTCTTGTCAGATTCTTTGGAGTAAATTGTTGTAAAAGGATTGGTAGTATAAGGCAAAGCAGAATGTGTAAAAAAAGGAGCCTTAAGTCACTCCCATAATGCCTCATGTTTTAGGTTCCTAGAATGGAGAAATCCTTAGTTTTCTACCAATCGAGAGAAGGGTTTAGATAACATCATGCAAGGCTTTACAGTCGATCTTTTGGAGGATTTGGGTGGTTGCAAGAGCAAAAACGTGTTGGATGCAATGATCTTGGGCCGAAGGTGAGAGAAAACCATCACCAGATCTTCCTCAGCCAAAGTGGGTGAGGTGGTGAGTTCTTCTCTCGACAAAGAAGGGATTGGAGATTTTGGCTCTTCAAGCGGATAGAGCATAGGGATGATCATGCCTTCCACGTGTGGTCTAGGAGCATGGAAAGTATGATCCCCCATTGGTAATAACAAGGATAAGGGCTAGGCCACCGGCATTGGTACCATCAAAGCATCCTCTAATATGGGAGAGGTCAAAGTAGACTCTCCTACATGTAAAAGGGGGGTGGATAGAGGACTATCCTCTATCGGTGGAGGCAAAATAGGAGAGGAAGGCTCCTCTAAAGGGTAAAGTAGAGGGATTATGGCCCCTTCTACATGAGGGTGTGGGGTATGAATAGTAACTTCTTCCAATGGTAGAAGAGGAAGGAAGGTAGGGGCAAGAGGAATAGGTAATACAGGATCCTCACATGGTAAAAGAATGGGTAGAGGAGGTGTTTGATGTCGTGGGGGTGATACAGGTGAAACAGGTTCATCCACACGAGGAAAAGAGCGAGGCAAAGAGAGCTCTTTGTTGTGTGGGGGTGGTATGGGTAAAATAGGCTCTTCTACCCATGGTGGAGAAATGGGTTGACTAACCTCTTCAGATTGTGGGAGAGGTTAGATAGGAATGAAAGGAAAGACCGTGTTGACCGTGCGTATGTTGTGTTCTTGAGAGTCATC
This sequence comes from Torreya grandis, assembly GCA_037957365.1. NCBI lineage: Eukaryota > Viridiplantae > Streptophyta > Pinopsida > Cupressales > Taxaceae > Torreya > Torreya grandis. The sequence goes on along the minus strand of JARHVA010001472.1, from coordinate 2,005,996 downwards.
AGCCATGGTCTGAACATTGTTTTGACTTGGGGGTTGGTTAGGAAATGGTTGCCTAAAGACATCCATGTTTTGGTTGGCTGGTGCATTAGGGTTATCCAAAACAAGGTCCCCTTTGTCTAACATGTCTTGAACAATGTTTTTTAGGGTTTTGCAATTATCTGTGTCATGACCCTTGACACGATGATAGTTACAAAAGTCATTTTCCCTATACCATGTAGGGATGGCTCATGAGGGGTCAAATTGGATAGGTCAAATTTGAGGGAGGTTGAGGACTCCCTACTTCACTAGTTTATCCAATACAAAAGCATATGATTCTCCTATTGGAGTGTATCGTCACTGTTCATACCGTTGTTGGAATTGTCTAGTGATGTTTTATGATGTGGAAGGTTCAGATTGGTTGGTTGTGGTAGAAGGTGATGACCTAAGGACCACAGTGTTCATTGATCCCTTAGTCTTGGAGTGGGAAGAAGAAGGTTTGGAAAAAGAAGGGTCATTGGCTTTTGTGTTGGTATTTTTGCTACACAATTTGACCTTATCTTCTTCGACTATGCAGAGTTCAAGCTTTTAGGCCATAGTGAAAGCTTCATCGAATGTGCAAAAATTTTGAACCCACAAAGTGGATGAGATGTGCTTAGCACATGCTCTTGAAAAGAGCTCAATGAGCTCAGGTTGAGGTAGTGAGAAGGAGAGTTGGTTAATCAAACCTCTCCAACGGGCGACGAAGTCAGCTATTGACTCATCCTCAAATTGTCTAATGGAATAAAGGTCTGTGATGGAGACCTTCTTGGTGATGTTGATTGAGAAATGATCGAGGAATAGCTAAGCGAGTTGAGTGAAGGTGAAGAGAGAATGACTGGTAATGGAGCTATACCAATCAAGGGTGGCGCCAAAAAGTGACATAGGGAATGTGCGAAGTAATAATGCATCATCGTGTCCTATGAGGTAGCAAGCGTGTCTAAACGCCCGAAGATGTTGTTATGGGTCTTCTTTACTCTGAAAGTGAGTAAATTTTGGGAGTTCCCACTGGCTCGGGTATGGTCGAATAGGCACTGAAGGGTGGATAGGTTCATTATAGATCTGTTCATACAAAAGAACACTCCTCGAACCTGAAATAGATGTCTCAAGGTTGGACATCTTATCCATCAGCATCTTAATTAGATTAGTAGATGGATTGGCATGAGGGGCACCCCCTAAGTTATAGGGTACCTGGAAGGCATTGGGAGGGGCATATGACATACTTGGTTACATTTGTGTAGGTGCAACATACTAATAGTTTGTCATAGGGGCTAATGTTGAGGCCAAGGGGGCATGTGCCACGAAGTTGGAGGGCACAACTTGACTAGATGCCACCAAGGGTGGTTGAATGGTGGTGACACTAGTTAAAGGATAGGTGGTCACTCTCATGTTTATAGGTGCAAGAGTGGATGGGATAGAAACAATCAAGTTCTGGAAAGGTGTCGAACTTGGTTGAATTGTTTATGGTTGAGGGGGTATGAAAACCCCAATGGAAGTAGGGCAAGAAAGGATAGAAGGGGAGGCCAAATCTTGAACATTGGTCGTGGTTCGATTACTGGTCAAGGCAATGGCCTGAGTGACCATAGGTTGGGTAGCGGATGTTATTGATATCATTGCCACTTCAACTAAAGAAGTTGGCATCCCATAAACAGGGTTACCCGAAGGATCTCGTGTTTGGCTTCTAGTGAGATAATGTTGGAGAGCCTTGACGTTGTGGTCAAGGAATCTCTCAAAAGCTTGATCCCCTCTGGGAACAATAGGAGGTTGATTGGGGGTAAGTTGGATAGGAGTATGCTCAGTGTCTGAAGTATACTCCATTAGATGACTTGGCACGAAGGGTGAAGGTGGGAGTGGCTGTTGACTCGCGTGATCTACAAGGAATTTGGCTTGACTGCATGTCAAAACCATCCAAGGCAAAATGGGTTCAGGTTCCAAAAATTGTGTTTTAGTTTCAAAAAACTAGAATTTGTGTTTAACAGCAAGAAAGTCAGTTTTTAAGCTTGTTGTTTGGAAATAAAATTTATTGATAGTGACTGATGTCAGTTGTTTAACCGATATCGGTTAGGAAATGTTGCCGACGTCAGTGGAGAAACTGATGTTAGTTTTTGTGTACTTCCAGAAACACAAAAAATTGATAGTTTTTGGAAGAAGAAAATATTCTGAGTTATTTTAAACTTTAGAATGGTACGACCTTACCAGCTCAAACACTCAAATAAAAATAGCAAAATAGATTATTAGGTAAGCAATCTCTAAAATGTTAGATTCCTAGGAATAAATTTTAGAGTCATGGTGGCTTATGCCTTAAGAGAATGTGTTGGGAGTTGGGCTTAGAGAACAGGTCCTAGAGAAGAAGTCTATGGTTGGTTTCAGGTTGTGTTATGGTGCTCAAAATATCTGTATTAGGTTCAGTACGTGGCCTGGTGTTGGGGCTTTCTCCCTTCACTTCACGAACCCAAAGCCAAGCTGGGCCGCTTAGCCAAAATATACTTTGCCTATAGTTTATACTCTGCTAGAGAACAGAGTGGGTCCTCCTCTTGGTGGTGAAATCCAAGTAGGATCATCGAGTAGGGTAAGGTATCTGCTAGGTGATGAAATCCTAGACAGGCCTTGTCTCAAGTAAGTTTATGTCTTTGATTTGATGTGATTGTGGTTTGGCTGTGTAACATTTGTGCACTATGATTTATTCATAATGCTTTTAATTACTAATTGGGCTAAGTATGCATTTCAAGCAAGAATGAAATGCAGTAGTTTTTAACACAAATTGAAATATATTATTCAAATGCAAACAATTGGAGAAGAGGTAAAGAGTATGAGTTTTTCACTACTCTATGGTGCATGCAAGAAGTAACAAGAAGAAAAAGAGATGTTCTTTTTAACTTCTGCTAATGGTTTCTTTTTTAAACAAAAAGATAGAAGAAGGGATGTAAGAAAAGAATATTTTTCTAATGCATCTATATGAAAGTTTGATTTTTAGAAGAAGAATGAACCCAAGGAAAACTCCAAGGGTCCCACCGGGCGTGGCAGAATGTTTCTCTATGTTTTTTGCTAATTACATTCAAAAGAAAGAAGAAACTGAGGTTAAAGGTCTTGGGTTTGACGTTACCCAGATTAAGTGTGCACCGTATCCAAGCATTGTGGGAGCTCCTCTTTGGTTGTGGAGGAAACACCTGCAATAAGAAAGAAACTTTAAACAAAGAAGATGTTAGAATAGGATATGGTAGATTGCCAAGCTACGCGCTCGGTCTCAAAAGCGTAAAGCTCCTTGAGGGATAACAGTCCACTATTTAAAGAAAAGAGTGTTGTATAAAAAGAAATGATAAAAGAATAAGAAAGAGAAAAATAGATAGCGCGTACCTATTCTCTGCAGTCTCAGAATGTTACAGAATGCTGGATGAAGGTTTTGTCTAGTCTATGGGCTGTTTGGGTAGGTTTTCTAGTTTGCTGGTCCAGAATACAATCATCAATGTTGGTTAGTCTACCGAGGTCAGTAGGTTAAAAGTACCAATGTCAGTTTGGTTGCCGATGTCGAAAGGGGTAGTGGGCCTTGGATGGGTTTTAGAGTATTTCCAAAATAGTCAGAGGGGTTTCCATGAATTAGGAGGTTTGTGCAGGGTTGAGGGAACGTGAATAAGGTATGAAGAAGGGTTAAGGTAGAGGGTTGATGTGTAAAGAGGGTGAGAATAAGAGGAAGGCCTTTCAACCTCTCCACAGAAGAAGTCAGGTCTCTTAACAGTGTTTAGAAATATCAAATGGAAACTAATTACCAATGTGTTCTAAAATACTAAAATGAGAAGCAGAATACTTAGCTCTATTAGATGAAGAACCAGAGGTGTCAGGATGCTTGTTCCCATTGTGGTTGATGTTGAAGTCCTCGTACAGTGTTTCAATCCAATCTCTGGAATGACTTATGCAGAGCTTCAATAGCCAGAATAATGATAGTTGAGTTCTGATGCTTGAAATCAAAGTGTGTGCATCAATCTGCCAAGAGGTGAGGGGGGGTAGCTCAATGTTTAGAGCTTGGCTTATGTAACTGACATCGGCAATCCTGTTGGTGTCGGCCATGGGTTGACCAACGTCAGTAGAGTGAGAAGAGGTAAAAGGGCTATTTTTAGCCCTTTGCCCATTTCTCCACCTGCCAAGTGCCTTTGTTATTAGAAAATGGTCAAAACACGGGCTTATGAGGCACAAGAGTTGGTTAGGAGGTTAATATGGAGTGAGAATAGGTCATGGGTAGTTAGGATTTAGATGACCTAGTCTCAGGGTGACTCATAGGGTAAGAAATGGTCTTAGGGTAAGGTGTCTAGGTGAGGTGTCCAAGGTGAAAGGGGTTCAAGTGTGGGTTAGGAGTGTTAACATTTAGAAAGGGACCAAGGGGGGTTGACACGATATTGGTGTCTACACACTCATCTGCAATAACTCACCTACCCTTCACCACTTGAATGCTTTGTCATTTCTACTCTTTGTCTTCTTCTTGCTCTTTCAGCCCTCGGTAGTGATCTTCTAGTGGGTCGCTACATTCCTTGGGCTCCTTCCATGATTTGGTGCTTAGGTAGTTCAAAAACAATGGCTACTTCATTGTGTTAAATTTGGCATTCACGTAGCTATCACCCAATGGCTAGTTCGCTTGCTTAAATTTGATAGCTTTTGGGACATCACTGTCCTTGACAAAATTCATCGGTCTTTTGTTTCGCATCTTTTCCTCATGAGTTTTCTATTTTGGGCCTTTTCCTGCAGACAAAAAGTCCACAAGAATTATCTTGGTCTTTGTCTTTGTATTTTGGGCTCTTAAAAACATTCTCTACCCTTCACAAGGGCTTTTGGACCTTGGCTGCCCTCTGGCTATAGGGTACACCCTTGAACCAAGCTATTGAACCAACAGTTGGTTCAACAGTTCAATGGTTCAAGACTGCGTGCCAAGCCGCTTGAACTTAAGCGTTGATCCATCTGTTGAACCAAGCGATTGAACCAATTGGTTGAACCAGTTTAATGGTTTAAAGCTTCGTGCCAATGAACCAAAATGTGTTAAACTTTAACTGTTGAGCCAAGGCCTTGAACTTTGCTGATGAACTTTAAATGTTGAACTCGCATTGAACCAAAGCCACTGAACCAAAGGTGTTGAACCAAGCCTGGAAAATGAAGCGATAGACTTGAAGCGATGAACCAGGCTTTGAAATGGAGCGGTTGAACTGCGATTGAACAAGGCATTAAACCAAGGCATTGAATTGAGTTCAATAGTTTAACGATGCCAACCTTCTTGTTATTTTCTTCAGACCAGAGCCTGAAGAAGCCTTGTAAAACCTAAAACTCTCTGAACTAATCCTTCATGCACCAAAGGACTAACCTGCAAAGTCTGTAGAAATCCAAAACCTATAGAGTCCATAGATTTAGACCTATAGAGTCCGTAGATATGAACAGACTTATGCAAAATTGAAAAATGAAATGGCCTAGAATAGCAGGGATAGAAGGGGACCGATTTTTGGTCTGTTGGGCAAAAAATGGTCAACAAGGAGAAGAGATTGTGATAAGATAGAGTGAGTGATGTGAAAGAGTGTAGAGTTTTGTATAAGGTGCATAATGGTATATCAACAACCTATAAGGCAACTAATGATAAGTGTTTAAGGAGTAGAGTGTTTGAGAGTTTATACTAGTAGATGCCAAACTTTTAAGAAACTAGTAGAGAGTGGTGGAGAGAATCACTATTAAATGCAAATTATGAGGAAACAAGCATGAAGCATAAGGAATTTTTGTGTAATAAATACAACTGTTGTGTCCAAGTAGAGGAGAGTGATACCTAGATAGAAAGGCATGGTGTGCATAGAGAACACATAAAAATAGTAGTAAAAAGTATTGAGTGAATATATGTGCATAGATATATCATGTAGAGGTGAAAAGTGAAACATATTTCAATAAGATGCGTTAGGTAGAAGATGTGTAAATTTATTCTCCATTGTGAGCAATGGGTAGGGAACACGGAGTGAAAAGGATGACATAACATAAATATAAGGTAATAATTAACTTGAAGTCACAAATCATGGGATTGCATGTTTTGAAGAGGAGGAAAGTGTAGGTAGAGAATAAATATGGGATGAAGAAACCCATGAAGAATAATGGAGTACCCCACAGAGGAGAGGAACCCACAAAAGTTCCAAACATGTGAGAGGCTAGGTTGAAGATGATGCACCAATATTTTTAGGGAGAGAATACCTTAAAGGGATGATGAATTAGGTGTTAGGCTTTGAGTGTTATTTTGGCTAAGGGGCATTGAATATTCCAAGATGGTGGATTTTGTGCATATCTAATCTGTGTGATAGCAAAAAATAGTGTTAGAGAGACCAACAGAGAAGGATATGGAAAGGTAAGCATAAGGTGAAGAGTTGGGACCAAATGGTGTCAAGAAATTTAAACTAAGTGGTATATGTATACAAAAAATTAAGATATATTTATAGCTTGTCTGACTTACTAAATCCAATATTGGATAACTTAATCAACTAACATCCATTGAAATATATGTTTATATCAAGAACATAATAGAATTGGATCTACTAAACCTAACCAAGAGATCTCTTATCACACAACACCAAAATATAGGGTTCTAAATCATCTATGAAAATGACATTATGAAATAATCCTAGCTAGGTCTGCTTATATAAAATAAAACTAATTTAGTGCTCACTAAAGCTTGTGGCATAAAGCGGGGTGATTAAACACAAACAAAAAATCAATGGATTGTGGTAGGCAAACAGGGGTCTAGATCACCTAAAATTAAAGATGGCAAGAAAATAAAACCATATATCTATACTAATTCTAAGCATGGAGGTAATATAAGAAAGGATTTATATATTCATAACACTAATCACTTATACAATATATATCTATCAAATGAAATGGAAAGAGTTATGAATACTTACCTTGGGCAAACCTGTTGAGTCTCAATTTCCCCTTTGGCCAATTGTGCTTTGCAAGAGATTGTTTTATATTTATAAGGATCACACTATAAAAATTATATCTAAGATAAAGTACTCCTAATTTGCATTTAAGACTTCTCACAAGAAAAGTAATCTTATATCCAAGGCAAATCCTAAGTAATGGCTCCTTAAAATGTAGATTTAGAAAAATTACAAATTGTAATGATGTGAAAATGAACATTCATCTCTATTGTATTGAAATGAGAATTGTGTTTCTAGTAATGGATAAGCCTTAAACAATTCTATAATTTTAATCAACAAGATTGACTAACATGATCCCATTTTAAAATTTATTTTTTGGTATTGAACTAAGTCATCCCAGCTGACCTAGTTGCATAATATGCCATAAATTTCCAACAAGATTAGCCAGGCTAACTCCATGGGATTTAATTTACCTCTGACAAGTATAATGACAGGGTTAGCCAAGCTGACTCCATACCATATGGCCAATTATGTCAAGTCAAGTGGATGACTACATAGTATCAGGTTAACTTAATAGGAAAAATGGGTGAACAATATTGATATGGATGACTTAGTAGGAAAAGTGGCTAACTTAGTTAGGGGCTATTTTAAAGGAGGATTGCTTAGGATATCAAGGCATGAGAGGTGCTAAAATAGGTGGTGTATATATAAAATAAAAATTTAAGTTGACATTTAGACATGGACATATAGATTCTTATACTTTAATTTATATATATATATATATTCAAGATGTTTGAGAGTGGTTTCATACCACTAGGAGCTATAATGTAAATAATAGGTTTTGGAGGGTCCCACTAGATTTTAGACTTACCTATATTTTAGGATTTTAGACTTAGCCATATTTTAGGGTTTTAGGGAGACATCATAGGAGGTAAATGGATAGACACTCTATGTAATAAGGACAAATATTAGGAATGTTATGGTTACACAACGATCTTGTCAAGTACCATGGTCTCCCCACCCCTTTTCCAATGCATGCTTTAAGGTGTGCACTCAAAGATAGTGAAACTCAACATATTCTTGTAAGAGAGAAAGTGTTAGTAAATTATCAAGTTTAAAAATATTTCATGTATACATATGCCCCACTCAAAGCTCATCATATCTCACAAAAGTGTAACATGATGGTGCTTTGAGTAATAACATAACAATACATGAGACTGAGTTAATTGAAAATAAAACACTAAAATTAATGCTGAAATAAAATAAAAGCAACTGAAAGTACCATATACATACCTTAAATTACCTTTCTACTAAATGACTACATGTAAATATCATATTTTTTATCATGGAGGGTGCAATACCTACATTTTAGAAATCCTAGGTATATAAGGCTAAAAATAGAAGCATGTGTGCATATGTAGGATGGTCAAAGTAACAATGAATAACTCTCTGAACTGATTAAATTACTTATAAATTTGGCAAATGGGATTGTAAAGGCTAAGTTAGAACAAAAATATGAAGCATGTAATGACAAAATTATGACAAATGAATGTAGAACATACTAAATCATGTTGGGAAGCATGTAAAATATGAATGCTTAAAAGGGGATGTATAACATCCTAAATCACATTGGTAATTATATATAACATTAATCACAAAAAGGAATGTAGAACACATTAATTCATATTGTGAAATATGTAAAACATTGTAAATAAGTGAAATATCAAGGTGATTGAATAAATATATGTAATTAAATGAATTAAAATTCTTATAATATAAGCATGTCAAATCAAGACACAAATAAAACATAAATGACTAAAAATAAGAATGTAAATTAAAATATAAGATAAACATGTCAAACAAAGCATGCAAAAAGCATAAATGACTAAAAATGGGATGTAGGTCAAGATGTATCATGAATAAAAACAATAAGCATGTAAAATGTCCTTTGTAAGATAAATAAAGTACATAAAAATCAAACAAGAATATGATAGATAGATAGATGAAAATCAAAATCTCTAAAAGATGACAACTCAAACTTAGTGTTTGTTCTAAAATGTGATGTAAGAAAACACCACCTAATGACATGACTAGGATGATAATGATATGGTGTGTAAATTAAATGGTATAAGGGATGTTTGTGAGGAAAATGTGGTCCTATCTGAGGTATGAAAATTCAACTCATAAACTAGAAGCCAAAAAGCATAAGAAGGAAAATGTGATCAAGGATGTGATCAGCTAAAAGAACCCATCAAGGGAAATATCTATAAAATATGATGTAAATAATGAATGCGATATTTCAAATGAGTGATGTTGATGCAGAGAAAACACTCTCAAAATCACAACCCTGTAATCTATACACATTTATCACAACTTTAAAGGCTTCTTTATAGCCTTTTTTTGGCTTTTCTTGATTGTATGGATGATCAAGGATTGGTTACCAAAAAATAAAGCCTTTTTCTAGTACCTTCTATTGAAATCTATCTCTCCACAAATTTTCTTAGCTTAAAACCACCTACAGATCACTTTTCTAGCTTTTATCCATTCCTAATTAGGTATCCCAAGGCCTAATTACACACAGTCTTTCGTTTCCATATACCAACCATCTGTACAGGTCTAAAACCTCATGAATCTTGTAGAGCACCTTAAACACTAAATAATCACAAAATTTTACAAAATTTGACCAATTATAATTCCTAGAAATAAAATTTTCGTTTCAAAACCCTAATTAGGGTTTCACTACTCCAAAGCACAAGAAGTCTCGTAAATGAGTCTTGATGGAGTCTTTCTTCACTGTCTACTCACACACAGTCAACTACCAATGTAAACATACATAAAATAGGGTATGTAAACACTTTATTCAAAACCAAGTACTCTTATATTATTTTCTTGGAACTTAAACCTTTATAAACTATCATCAATGATCTTGCATGAAAAAACAATCTTTTTGTATGTCCTATAACTACTCTAACTACCCTTTGGACCTTCCAATGGTCACTAAAGGCTAGTTAAGTATTGAGAACATACACCAAAGTTGTTATGCCATAAAATTATGGGTTTATAATCATGGTATGGATTTATGGTTTCTTTAATAGACTAATACAATAATCTTATACATTTACAAGTCCTTTCAAACACCCCTGCAACAACTAATCTAAGCAAGACAATTCAAAACTTCAAAAACTCATCTTAGTGAGAAAGTCCAAATTTGAATTTTTAACAAGATAGCACTAAAACTAACACCTATAATTGAAAACTAAGGATGGTCTAAGCATTACAAGACTTCTTAGACCATCATCAAGCCAAAATTGAATAAATATACCAAATTTTCAAAGGAAAACTAGCCTAGAAGTGATGTTCTTACATCATACTCCTAGGGGAAAAAGAAAAAGACTCAAGGACTATTGTCCATGATTTCTTACATTTTATTCCCATGATTTTTAATTTCATTCTCTATCATCCATGTAGCATCTTCAATTGGTTGGTATTTTCATTTGACCAAATACTTGAAATATTGTTTGACTCTAATCTGTTTGAACACTTACTTATCTATAATTCATTCCAATTGATTTGATTTGACTTGAGTAAAATGTTTTTTCTCAATTTTTAATTATTTTAACTTCTCCTTATATTGTATATTCACCTTTTACTCCTTATTTATAAGGGTATAAGTCTGCAACATTGAAGTTTGGTGATATGCCTACACCACTAGGCAATTCCAAATCATAGGCATTATTAACAAACTTCATTGGTACCTTACAAGGACCAATTTTCTTCATTTTCAGCTTATTTTACTCACCTTTTTAAAACTTATCTTCCTAAGATGAGCCAAAACCAAATCTCTAATCTGAAAACTTACCTCTCTTCTACTTACACCTGCTTGCTTCTTATACTTTTTCACACTAGCTTCTAGATGTTTCTTTACCTGTTGATGTACCTCCATCATAGCCACTACAAATTATTCTCCTTCATAACTCCTCTTATCTATATTATTGATATTTTTGAGTTCAAACACTCCTCTAGGATGCATACCATATAGCACTTAAATAGGACTCATGTTAATGCTCCTATTGGAAGAGTCATTGTAGGCAAATTCTACTTGAGGCAACACAAGATCCCACTACTTGGTATTATCCTTAGATATACACCTCAATAGGTTCCCTAGACTCCTATTAACCACCTCAATTTGACCATATTTTTTAGGGTGGTAAGCTGAACTAAAACTCAAGTTTGTGCCTAACTTTCTCTACAATGTCCTCCAAAAGTGACCTCAGAACTTAATGTCTCTATCAGATACAATGTTTAGCAGCAATCCATGAAGCCTTAATACCTCCTTGAAGAAAAAATATTCAACATGGGTGTCATCATTAGTGGTATTACATAGAATGAAATGTGCCATTTTGGGAAAAAATTCCACAACTACATATGTGGAGTCAAAACCTCTTTGTGTTCTAGGCAGTCCAACAACAAAGTCCATGCTTATGGATTCCCAAGGTCTATTTGGGACTAGTACAAGTTTATATAAACCTACATTAGTACTCTTCCCTTTATCTAATTGACAAGTTTTATATCTCTCAACATATCTCCTCACTTCTGCCTACATCTTAGGCCAATAGTAGTGTCTAGTGAGTTGCTCCAAGTTTTTATCGAGCCCAAAGTGGCCCACCATACTCCCACTATGTGTATCTTGAATAAAATTATATCTTATTGAGCTTCTTGTAACACATAGTTTCACCCCTTTGAATATCAATCCATCTTGTATGACATAGTCCAACAATGGCTCTTTTTTGAGTGTAGTTAGATGCTTGAAAACATTGTATGCTTCTTTGAAGTCTTCATCATCTTCATAAATTTCCTTGAGTGAATCAATACCAACACTCTTAATTTGTATCTCATGCACCAATAAGACTCTCCTACTCAATGCATCTACTACCTTTTTACTTTGTCCTTGCTTATTCTTGATGGTGAAGGTGAAATTTCGCATGTAATCCACCCATTTCATGTGTCTTTGGTTTAGCTTAGGTTGATTGGAAATTAATTAAAGTGCATGATTGTCTATATAAATAATAAACTCTTTTGGCATTAAGTAATGCATCCACTTCTTCAATGCTTGCACCATTTCATATAATTTCAAGTCATAGTGTGAGTAATTTTTCATGGTATCATTTAAATTTTCATTGAAATAGGTTATAGGTTTACTCTCTTGGCTTAGTATAACCCCTATTTGCACTCCACTTGAATCACATTCTATCTAAAACACTTAATTAAAATCTGGTAATACTAGTATAGGCTGCTCTATTATCCTTTGCTTCAAACATTGGAAACTCCTTTCAGCTTTCTCACTCCAAATAAATCTTTTCTTGTCTCCCTTAATGATGTTTATTATGGGAGCACATATCCCACTAAAATTTATAATAAACTTCTTATATAAACTTGTAAGTCCATGAAAACTTCTTACCTCTCTAGTTGTTCTAGGTTTTGTCCACTCTATGATTGCCTTCAACTTGTCCTTATCCATCTTTAGCATGTCTTTAGATATGATGGATCCTAGGTACATTAGTTCTAGCTTCATAAACTCACACTTCTTGAGGTTGATTAACAACCTTTCTTCTTGCAGCCTTCTCATGACTAGATGCAAATGGTAAAGATGCTCCTCCTTACTAGGGTTGTAGATATTTATGTCATCCAAGTAAACCACTAAAAAATTGATTATAAAAGGTTTGATGACTTCATTAATAATCCTCATGAAAGTTTTTGGTGAATTTTTCAAACCAAATGGCATAAGTATCCATTCATATAATCCTTAATTAGTTTTGAAAGTGGTTTTCCACTCATCTCTTTATCTAATCCTAATCTGATAGTAACCACTCTTGAGATAATGTTTTGAAATAGACATTTATCCACTCAATAAATCCATCAAATATTCCATCTTAGGATGTGAAAACATATACCTAATGGTGATCTTGTTTATAGCCCTAGAGTTTGTACACATTATCCACTCACCTTCCTTCTTAGGCACCAACACTATAGACACTGCACAAGGGCTAAGGATTTATTTGATCAATCCTTCATCTAAGATCTCTTGAACTTACATCTTGAGTTATTCATTCTCCTTAGGGGTCATCTTGTAGGCTATCTTATTAAGTAAACTTACTCAAGGAACAAAGTCTATGTGATGAGTGATGTTCCTCATAGGCGGCAATGTACTTGGTAACTCATCAACTATAATTTATACATACTCCTCCAGCATGTCTTATATTTCTTAATGTAATTAATTTATCTTGGTAGTTGTCATAACATCCCTAGGCTTGAATATCAATGCAAATCCCAACTCCTCTTCATTCATGACACTTAGGAACTCTTTATCACTTACCAATATCACATTTGGTCCAACTTATTGATCATTGTCTTCATCTTTCATAGGCATCCAGGTATGACTATCTCCATCTTTGACCAAGGTTTACACATTCCTTCTACCATCATGAGTGGTTTTCCTATCATATTTCCAAGGCCTCCCAAGAATCACATGATAAACATCCATGGGGATGACATCACAAAGGACCTTGTCTTTATACCTCCCAACTTGAAATTCCACCCAAATTTGTTCACTTATCAAAACTTGTTGACCTTTGTTCAACAATGAGACTTTGTATGGTGTGGGTTGAGGTAACTTATTTAATCCAAGTTTATTAACCATTTCAATAGAAACTAGATTATCTATACTTCCTAAATCTATGACAATTTTACAACATTTACTTTGGCATTTGTAAGAAGTCCTGAAAAGAGTTTTCATTTATGGTGCCTCCCTCTCCTTAGGTGTCTTGATCATCACTCTCCTCATTATCAATGATTATCATACCTCAAGTTCCTCCACAAGTGATGGAGAATAAACACTCTCCTCCTCAACTCCCTTTGTAATCTAATTTGTTCTTTCAGTTCTTAGACTCCCTACTAGCTAATATTGTTGGCACTCCCATGACGTATGTCCAACAGACTTTTTGAATTTAAAACACCTTCCTATAAAACCACCTGATCTTATACCCCTTGATTCATATCCACCCTTAAAATAAGGCCTTATACCTCTAAATCATCCTCTTGAACTAGATGGTTGCTCATGTGAATTATTAGACTCCCCTTAGCTTCGTTGTGAATATCCTCTACCTTTTTTTCTGACCCCTACCTTTAAAAATTCTATCTATACCTTTGTTTTGTTGGTTTTGTTTCCTATTGAGTTTATATTCAACTTCCAAGTTCAATTGGTATCATTCTTCTAGTGTGTTTGGACTAGTAAGACTTAACTCATCCTAAAAGTTATATCTCAAACTATTGAGAAACCTAGACACCTTATCATTGTCATCTTCTATGTGATCTGATCTAATGCTTAATTTATATAACTCCTAGGTATATTATCTTACCCCCATCTATTTTTGTTTTAATTTTTGAAGTTTCTTGTATAAGTTGGTGATGTAGTCACTAGGACTGAACTTGCTCTTCAATTTTGAAACCATTCTATCCCAAGACTTGATCTTGGATTTTCCTTTCTTCCTTCTCTCATCATTTATGTAATCCAACCATAGGGATGCATGACCCTTCATCTTGGTTCTCAAAAACTTTGCTTGTTTCTCTTCTGGTACATCTTCAAAATCAAAGTATTTATCTAACTCTCTTATTCAATCAAGAAGTTCTTCTCCATTGAGGCTACCTGCATATATTAGAAGATCTAGTTTGGGATTATATCATTGCCCCTTCACCACCTTCATCAATCTATAAAACATCTTCTCTTTAGTTTCTCTCTCTCATTCATCTTCCAACTTTGGTCCATGTGGCTCTTCTTCCTCTTGGTTACTCAAATCACCTGTGACTACTCCCCTTCTTTGATTAACTTCCACTATTGTGAGTCTAGCATTAAAGTTGACTCGAAGGTTCCTTAACCCCTAAAATATTGCATCTCCCATCTATATGGTTATTTCCTTCTCACCTATTACATTCCTCCTTGGTGGCATCTTGTTTTCTCATAGATAATTTTTCAAATAAATCCTAGCTTCTCTTTATGTCAGAGAAACTCTCCTTATCTACTTAATTCCAAGTGTCTTAGTTTGGCTCTAATACCAAAATGATGTAAAGAAAAAACTCTCAAAGTCTCAACCTTGTAACTTATACACACTTATCACAACTTTAAAATCTTCCTTGTAGCCTTTTTTTTCTTTTCTTGATTATATGGACGATCAATGATTGGTTACCAGTAACTAAAGCCTTTTTCTAGTACCCTCTATTGAACTCTATCTCTCCACAAATTTTCTTGGCATAAAACCATCTGCAAATCACTTGTATATCCTCTATACACTCTTAATTAGGTCTCCCAAGGCCTAATTACACATAGTCTTTTATTTTCATACACCAACCATTTGTACAAGTCTAAAACCTCATGAATCTTGTAGAGCACCTTAAACACTAACCAATCATAGAATTTTGTGGATTTTGACTGATTATAATGCATGGAAATTGATTTTTTGGTTTCAAAACCCTAACTCAAAGTTTCACTACTCCAAAACAAAATAAGTCTCATAAACAAGTCTTGATGGAGTCTTTCTTCACTGTCCATTCACACACAGTCAATTACCAATGCAAACATATAGAAAATAGAGTCTATAAACACTTTTTATTCAAAACTAGGTACTCTTCGATTATTTTATTGTAACTTGAACCTTTCCAAACTCTCATCAATGATCTTTCATGAAAACCCAATCTTTTTATACATCATACAACTAGTCTAACTACCCTTTGGACCTTCCAATGGTCACTAAAGGCTAGTTAAGTAATGAGAACATATACCAAAGTTGATATATCCTACAATTATCAGTTTAGACCCACGGTATGGATTCATGGTGTATTTAAGAGACTATTACAATAATGTTATACATTATCAAGTCCTTTCAAACACTCCTGTAACAACTAATCTAATTAAAACAATTCAAAAACTCATTTTGGTGGGAAAGTCCAATTTTGAATTTTTGACAAGCTAGCACTAAAACTAACACCTAGAATTGTAATATAAGGATGGTCTAAGCATTCCAAGACCTCCTAGACCATTATCAAGCCAAAATTAAACAAATAAAATAAAATTTAGAAGGAAAACTAGCCTCAAAGTGATGCTCCTGCATCAAATGTGAAAATCATTAGTAAGATTGAGACACACTAAAAAAGTGATCACGGTGATAACCTATCAACATCAAAGACCTAGGACACTCCAACTAGTAAATGCAAAGCATGGGATAATAAGTGAGGTGCATAGATCATCCTATGAAGGTTATATGAATGAAAATTAAAAAGGACCTAATTTCCCATTGTAGTCATATAAAAATGCAAAATTGGTAACTTGAGTGTGGCTTATGACTCCCAATCCATATATCCCTCTTATTTGCTCTCATGACCCTCAAAAGCTTATTTTCACTGATTCTCAGTCATCCATAGCATTTAATACTTGATCCCAACTAATCCAGGACCCTCTTTACATGGCCAATCCATCCCCCCAAGTCCCATCTACTCAAGACAATAGTGTCACACTAGGACTGTAGCACCAATTCCACTCCTATCCATTTTTTATGTTGTTGTCCAAGTCTATTTCTAGCCCCAATAGTCAATTCTTTCTAGTTTTCCATCCTTATCCTTGTTGACCTAACATTATCAAATTCAATCCATGACCAATAGATCCTTATAAAATCCCATTCAAATATCATTTGGAAAGGGTTGGCAAATATCAAAAAGCAAGCAAGAATACAAACAAGACTACTCAAGCACATTTCCCTATTCTCTACATACAACCATCCAATACTATTTCTAGCTTATTCAAATCCTTACACCAGTTCTTAATCATCTCAAGCACACCTAGTTTAGAATTTCCTTACATTCTCATATCATGATTGCACCAAGCACTTTCAAAGAGATAACTACATATGGCTTGATCCCTCTTTGGAGTATTGGTATGTAGGCAACGTGCCCACACAAGGGGTGTGGATCCATGTCTAATGAATCTTACACACATTAACCCCCCCTCTTGCTCAAAATTAGTCAAAGTATAATGGAAGATATGGTTTGAAGAGAAAATATGATCTATAAGGAGCTCTACAAACTTTCAGCTATCGAAACTTCAAAGACAAGGTCACACAGACCTATCGAACAAAAATCCAGAAAGCTTAGAACCTCAAGATAATAGTACCAGACAAAGAATACAACTCTAGTGACACTCCTATCCACTTTTGATGCTCCTATCCAATTAAAAAATGAAATTCAAAATCTTGTTTGTAATAATGTCCTAGGCCTACACAGTGAATATCAGATCTTATATTAGTTGGATCAACATAATTTAAGCTAAGTCTTATTTTATCCCTCTTATTACTAGTTTTAGAAAAGCTCTAATTACCAATAATTTTCACAAATCATTAGATTATTTACCATATATTATTTGTTGATTTATCAATCCAGCCACTTTAACTAAATTAAGAGTAAAACCCCAATTATTCCCAAAATTGTTAAATCATTTGGTAAACCTAACTTACTTTGTTTGCACACAAAAACCTTAAAAACCCTAGGGTAAAATGCCTACTCATTTTACCTATAAATTTATAAATTTTTACTTGAATATTTAAATCAAAAATTCATTTCAAATTTTAAAATTTAGTTGTCAATTTTAAAATAATTTTCTTTCAAAACCCTAGTTGTCCATACTAGGTCCTAGTATTTTTCTAGTAATTTTCCAACAATTTTTGAATTTTTTTTAGCATATTAAAATTAGAAAATCCCTTCAAAATTCAAAATTCAATAGTTATTTCAAAAAAAAATCTCAAAACCCTAGTTACACATACTAGGTCCTATTTAATCAAGCATGTTCCAATAATTTTCTAAAATTTTAGTTGCATATTTAAATCAAAAATATAATTTCATTTTCAAAATTCCATAGTATTTTTCAAAAATGTCATTATCAAAACTCTAATTTCATGTACTAAATCCTATTTGCTTCTTGAGGTATCACCTTACATGTTTGTGAGCTTCATATCCTTTTTGTGCAATTTCCAATTCACTATTCTTAGGACTCTACATTTTTTATATTCAGTACTTACATTTTCTAGCACTTCGCCTATTATAATTTTTTGTAAAAAAAAATAAACATATTTTAAATTGTTTCCTACCTTAAAAATGGCCTAATACACCAGTTTTGATGAAACCAATAAAAGGGAACTTCAAGAACTCCTAATCAAACACCCTGACATGCAAGATGACATGCTCAAAATACTCTAAGAAGAACAACAAAGAGTAAACAATGGTCAATCTTCTCAAACCATAGGGCAGCCAGTTGCAAATGACACTATGAGGGAAACTATGTCTCAACAACCCCTTATAGAAACCCAACCTTCTTCTATTCCACTAGCTATATCTAGTACATCTTTATCTCCTAATGTGGCAGCCCTTATGCAAGAGATAAGATCTCTTCAATCCAAGGTGCTACATATTGATCAAGGTGCCTCTAGACCTACATAGTCTTTGGACTCTTTTGATCTACTGCATACACCATTGGCATGTCACATTACTTCCACACCCTTACCACAAGGTTTTGTTCAACCCAAGCTTACTCTTTATGATGGCAAGGGTGATCTAGAGACACATTTGAGAGATTTTTATGCAACATGCTTGGACTATGTACCAAATGATTGGCTACTTACCAAGCTCTTTCTACAAATCCTAAAGGATTATTCTTTACAATGGTTCTATAGTTTATTAAATCAGTCGATCAATGCATTCAATCTTTTAGCCAACACGTTCCTAGCTCATTTTAGCATTAACCTTGGTGACAAGGTTTCATATGCCCAAGTTACACAATAGAAACAAAGGTCAAATGAGCATCTCATAGATTATGTTTTTTGATATAAGATTATCTTAGCTAATATGACTAGCCCCATAGCCAATCAAGATTTACAATATCTATTCAAATAGATTCTCTTACTAGCTTTGCATGAATTAATTATGTCCAAAAGATTCTCTTCCTTCACTGAATTGTGTCACACATTAAAGGAAAAAGAAGTCAAGTTAATTTCAATGGGAAAACTCAAGTATACAAGTATCTCAAAAAAAACCACCAAGGGTAACAAAAAATTCCCATACAAGGTCAAGGTCAATGATAACAAGACTCAAAATTAATTGATAGTTAATGTGGCTTTAGAGCCCCTTCAGCATGTAATTTTATTAGCACCTCCTCGGTGTACATTTACCAATATACCAATTTCTCCAGCCAGAGTTTTATAGTAGTTATTAGAATGTAACATCATATCTCTCCCTCCTATTTGATAATTTGACCCAACAAATCCTCTTCCATGAGGATATAATCAGCATGCATTTTATGAGTTTCATAGGGCATCGGGCCATACAACAAATAGGTGCATCAATTTGAGACACAAGATATAGGATTTAATAGATGGTAATCATATTGATCTTGGCACTTTAGTTGAGCCTCCTAAAGTAAAGAAAATATTTTATAAAGCTTTGAAAATCTTCTTAGATCCTTTTCCATAGCATTTAAAATAGGAGACAGAGGACACATCAGGCGTTCACCATGCATATCATATGCATCCACCACTAGATATATATAGGGCACCTCTAGTTGAATCACATCTTTTGAGAAACATGATTGGTGTATACAATTCTAGATTTCTAGATAGACCTTCCATCTCCTTCTCATAGTAGGAGATTTTTGAGTATGATTCAAATTATCATGTACTCTTTATAAGAGCTTACATTCATAATCATCCTATGCATAGTGTTCTTATCAATAATGGATCTAGTGTAAACATGTATTCTATGACATTAATATAGCATTTGGGATATTCAAAATAGGATATTACCCTGATAGACATAGTTATTAGTGGATTTCATGGGAACATACAGAGTTCATTAGGTGAGATTGTACTTCCTCTATAAGTTGGTCCAACACACGTGGCCACACCATTCACTATTGTTCCCAATGTAGGAGTTTTTGATATGTTACTTGGTCGACCATGGATTCAAAAACTTTGTGCAGTACCTTCTACATTTCATAGATGCATGAAATTCATTCATGTTAATCAAGTTGTTACAATTGGTGGAGTTCTATATGAGTTACCACTACTAAATTTAAAGCCATCTACTATTCCATAATCACCAGTTTTAGCTTTTCCACTAGTTATAATTTCTCCACTAATTCCAATTCTTCCTCTAGTAAACATTTGGACATAGTTGATACATATATCACATGTATAGAGGGTTCATACACCTCCATAGCTTTAGTATTTTAGATAGCTTCCAGCTACATTATTTACACCCAAGGCAATCTCATTGAGATCTCATGCATCTACACGTGGAGCACATGTTTAGAAAGCGTCTCCTACTACCATATGGGTCCCTAATATCTCTATAGTTGAATCCACTTTTTAGAGTTACAGGGGGACCCCATAGTCAGTTCCCCCTTCAAATATTTTAGAGCATTTATAGAATGTATAGCTTTTAGATCCATACTATAACATCTCCATCATGTTTCCCAATCATGCACAATTCCTCCCTTGATATAGGACACCATGATAGGGAGTCTCCCATGAGACTCATCAATTAGTATCACCTTTTCTTAGCCTACTTGTACATAGTCTCATATGCTTAATTTTACATAATTTCCCTATGATTGATTGTACATAGTTCAAATATTCTCAAAATAAAAAAACAATACAAAATTTCAAAATCCAAAAACATTCAAATATTTTACAAACATAAAAACATCTTGATTATATGCATCCTCCATGCTTTATATTTTTACTCCTATGCTAGACTAAAATTTTCTATTCTATGTTATTATTTGTTGATTTATCTATATTACCATACTTCACTTGATCTTCTTTGAGTGTATGCAATAATTTCTAGACCTTTGATTGCTTCACTCTACCCATTGAGGGGGCATCCTACTCTTGCATGCAAGATGCACATTGATATATCTTCCCCCTGGGGACATCTCCTACATGACTAAAACATCCAAGATATGCCATTTCTACACCACACACTCTAGTTATCATGTTGATGTACATTATTTACTAGCTTACATAGATTACTCTAATGACACTCACTATTATTTAGCACTTGTGTATTTCTTTACATATACCTAGTCTTGTACTAACATGTCTTGCATACTTTCATACTCTTGCTTTAATTAGTTAAATGTGATTATAGTTTCCAATATTTATATGCTTTATCTTCTTGCTTAGTGTAGCTTGATGTGATTGCATTTATAGTTCCTAATTATTTTTGATATGTGCCTTAGGATATTTGCCAATGTATTTTGCTTCCATCCATGTATGTGCCTTTGGACATTTTCCAATGTCCCTTGCATGTAATATTTTATTGGATTATGGATTTCACACTAATTTGATTGTTTCAAATGTATGTGCATGTGGCATTTAAACATATCTTGTATGCTTGCTTTCTAATTTGAGTGGCATGTGCCTATGTCCCTTGTTTGTTTGGCCCCTTGGCCACCCTTGTATGTTTCTTGATTCTTGCCTTATGTGCTTGTTACTTATATAATTCTCATTATTTAATGCCATGATCCATATCATGCATTTATGTTTCTTTCTTGGATGCCATGATGGATATCATACTCCAGCCCTCTATGACAACTAACACTTCTAGTTCTAGTTTAGTATATTGCACATGTTTTTCCATTGTTATATATATCTAGGCATACCCTTGTTGATTTAACAATCTCTCAAAATAAACCAAGTTATATCTTGAGATATCTTGTCAATTATCATTACTATATCATATATTTTATAGCATAACACACTTGTAGGGATCTTTATTTTGAGGGCAGTCATTACAAGGTCTCCATTCCTACCCTTAGAATAGGGAGCAAAAAATAAATGTTTTTTCATAGAGATCATATCTCTTATAAACAAAAAAATCCAATTTTATAACACTCAGAATAGCAACTAGACATCAAACCAAGCAGATAATGAAAAATTTAGAATAGTCATCTAATTTGGCCCAAGACAATAGTGTCAAGACTAGACTACAGCACTAATGGCATTACTATCTATTTCTAGCACTCTTGTCCAAATAGCAAAAAAACCAAATTTTCTAGAAACAAATAGAAAGGTAAGTTTAGATACAGTTTTTTTAGCTATAGTTCAAACCAGATTTAGCAGTTTTAGTATAGTTTTCTTTAGAGAATATAGATATAGGGGGCATCACGCATGACATGATGTCTCTCACTTCCATTTTTAGATAGGGTAGTTGGTATAACTTCCATATCAGAATCCATGTTTTATACACAAGTGATTGGGGGCAATGTGTGTAGTACATTTGTTTTTTTCTTCTTGAGTTTAGTATTACCTAGGCATTCTCAATAGTTGCATGCCTTATTCCATCTGTATGTGGTTCACATTAATTTGGAGTGGCTTTCATACAATCCTACCCTCCACATTCTTGAGTTCCTAAGTTCCCAAGTTCTCAAGTGGCTTCCACATAAGCTAGATTCACAGTTTTAGAGTGGCTTTCATATAAGCCTAATCTCTATCTTTCAAAGTGAGTGGCCTTATTTCTAGTATACATTTAGCTATCCATACCAACATTTATAGATCATAGCACATTCATGAGCTTCAGGAGCCATCTCATATAGCATACATTTCATACTGATATTAGTTTATAGCTTCACTTTATGGGGCAACAATGGAGCTAAAGGTATAGCTAGCCTTTGTATTCTTGAGCTACCTATTTAGAGGGATTACACACATAGTCCAATCATTGATTAACACATGCATGATCACCTAGCTTCACTTAGTAGGTGATGATGGAGCCAAAGGGCCAACCTTCACATTCTTGAACCACTTTCTATATAATTGAGTGCTCAGCTCTATTCAAGATATTACTCTTAGTATAACATTACTTAGCATTACTCAACATCATAATAGGTTTTGTATTAGTTTATGTACTCGATGAGGTGTATTCATTCCTTCTCTTCCTATTTCTTATCTAACTTTACACATTCTTATTTTAAATATAATTTATTTAGTAATAACTGATCTACTCTTTTATTTTTTGCAGACTCACACTTCATAGCATGCTCTCTCTATGCACAACCTAGCATCACAATAGCATCATAAGCTTCACCCTTATAGGTAAGTTTGGGCATGTTTTATCTTTTTCCTTTATCCTAGTATTTCACTTTGTTGCATCATTATAATAAACGGGGGACAAATTTAGTCATATAAAAATGCAAAATTGGTAACTTGAGTGTGGCTTATGACTCCCAATCCATAGATCCCTCTTAATTTTTCTCATGACCCTCATAGGCTTATTTTCACTGATTCCCAATCATCCATAGTGTTTTGGACTTGATATCAGCTGATTTAAGACCCTCTTTTCATGACCAATCCATCCCCCTAAGTCTCATCTACCCAATACAATATCACCACACTAGGACTATAACACTAATTCCACTCTTGTCTGCTTTTGGCACTATTATTAAAGTCTATTTCTAGCCTCAACGGTCAATTCCTTTTAGTTTTTCATATTTATATTTGTCAACCTAACATGATAAAATTCAATCCATGACCAATATATCCCTATAAAATCCCATTCAAATATTATTTTTAAAGGGTTGGCAAATATCACAAAGCAAGTAAGACTACTCAAGCACATTTCCCTATTCTCTACATACAACCATCCCATACTATTTCTAACTTATTTGAATCCTTATACTAGTCCCTAGTCATCTCAAGCACACCTAATTTAGCATTTATCTACATTTTTATATCAAAATTGCACCAAGCACTTTTGAAGGGATAACTACGTATGGCTTGATCCCTCTTTGGAGTATTGGTATGTAGGAAGCATGCCCATATAAGGGGTGTTGATCCACGTCTAGTGAATCTTACACACACTAACCACCCCCCCCTCTTATTCTAAATTGGTCAAATTATAATGGAAGATATGGTTTGAAGATAAAATCTACTCTATAGGGAGCTCTATAGACTTTTGGATACCGAAACTTCAAAGATAGGGTAACACAGACCTACCAAACAAAAACCTAGAAAGCTCAGATCCTCGGGACAATAGCGTCGAATAAGAACTATAGTGTTGGTTCCTCTCTTTTCCACTTTTGTAACTCATATCCAATAAGAAAATGAAATTTATAATCATGCTTTTGATAGTGTTCCAGGCCTTTATAGTGAATATCAGATCTTATCTCAATCGGATCAGCATAGTTTAAGCTAAGTCTTATTTTCTCCCTCTTATTACTATTTTTAGAAAAGATCTAATTACCAATAATTTTCACAAATTAATAGATTATTTACCACATATTATTTACTAATTTATCAATCTAGACCCTTTAGCTAAATTAATAATAAAACCTCAATTATTTTCAAAATTGTTAAATCACCCAAAACATGTTCCCCATTCCTTAAGACCCCTTATAGAGCTACCATTATACTATGAATATTGGGTACTTATGAAATAAAGTAGGTGGCATTGAGTATATGATATAATAATACCTCACCCTAGTGAACCTTGAATCTATCATGAAGCCAACTATGGAGTTTGAGCTTTGAATAATATAGGAGATGTGCCAAATATCATGTTTTTTTAGTGTGATCTAAATTTTAAAATTATTTTTACCTTTTAATCATTTCTTTCTATTTATTTTATGATTTTAATTTTAAATCTTTTGGATTTTTCTATTCCTCTTCAATACAGATTTGAAGAACCAATCATTACTGAAATAGGTGATGAACACACGTTATCTTATACTAGGTCACTAGAAAAAATCACCTACATATCATGATGTCTAAAGACTCCTAGACTTGCCCACAAGTAAGCGTGTGATATCAAAACTAACCTATGTATGCCTCAAATGAAAGGAAATAAGGTAAATATGAGGATTACGAAATATATATCTATGTAGTAAGTGATACAATGATATATATGCTCATAGCTAATCACGAGGTAAAATGGTAATATGAAGGGGATGGGGCTATGCTATTATAGTCATGTCACTAAGAAATATGTACTAAACTATAAAGTATCTATCATGAGCACTAATGAAAGTAGTAGTCATTCCAAAATAGGGGGAAATCAAATAAGTACTAAAGAGTCATAAAAATACTAAGGGAAAGATTGACATAAATGTGATAAATGATAACAATTAAAGTGATATATAAGAACCATAAGGGAAAAAAGGTTTAAATAAAAATGAAATAAAATCAATTAACTAAAAAAGGAAAAATGGTTTAAGCAAAGTGAAGTAAAACCAAATAACCTAGAGGAAATAGTGGTGTAAGTAAAGTGAAACTAAATGAAATAATATGCACAAAAATAAAGAAACATGAGACAAAATTAATAATCAAAATATATGTTGATGTCTATATCAAAAATGAACATGTGAAATACAATCTTATTTATCTCGAAAGGTTTCTTGAAGTTGAATTTGTTTGTTATTATGCAATATAAAAGAAGAGTGGGTATCATAGGATGCCCCAAAGGGTAAATAGATGTGGAATGGGCATCACAAGATGCCCCAAAGTCTAAAGTGTTATGTGAATGGGCATCATAAGATGACCTAACATGTGATATGGAATGAGGTGAATTGTAGCTATTAGAATGAATTGCATTGGGTTGGCAAGTGCAGTTGGAGATGAGTAAATGTGTTAATATGTTGGTTTTTAAGGATGTTAAAAGTGACATAGGGTGTTTACTCAAGAGGTGTATAAGGTAAAGGAGGACCATTTATGATGTTCTTTGGAGTAGGAATTTTAACTAGTTGTTCCTTGGGTTCATGTGACCTAAGAGGTTTAGGTTTGAGGAATGCAACTAGTTATTTAAAGTTGTTCATGTAAGTTATTATTTCTTTATTGATGTATGAATAATGATCAATGGTGGGTTGGACAACATTAGTGGATGAGATGGATGTATGGGTAACTATTTTTTTATCATTATGTAGGTGATATTGATGTGATTATGATTCTTTATATTAGGCTTGTGAGGTTTGATGTTACATCTTGATTTCTCACTAAGCAAATTTGCTTGATTATTCATGGATTTTTATGATTGATAATTTGATTTGATTATTATTAACTAAGTTGTAAGTCATATTTTGTTATGGGATTATTGTATGTTACTTTTATTTCATGATTTCATTGTTATGAGTTAGCTATATGGTATAGTCTTTACATTATGATAATATTGATTTGTTATTACAGTAGTATTTTATGATATATGTCATGATGTTATGGACTAACTACCTTCTTGTTGTGAGTTTGACGTAGGATAGATTCATACCTCAGAGCATGATGGAGGGAGAGCATCATCAAATAGGGTGACATATATAGAGGTGTTTGGGGATGACAGAGAAATGGCTAGAACCCATGCACACACCATATTATATAGTACATGTTATATGCATTATTTGAATTGCTAGCATTTGTACATTTTTTATGTTATCTGCATTTAGATAATTGTATATGTATGTGTTAATTCAATTTAATTCTTATGTGTAATTAATCTTATGCAATTTCATTATGTATATTGTACGTAGATTGAATGTATAATGTAGCAATATGATTATGTCATGTTATGGAATTCATGATCGAACATATAGCTTAACCATCATGTTTTATTAATGTTTGAGAACATTAGCTATTTATCTGTATGATATTTAGGAATATCATTGTATGAATTAAATGCCTTGATATATATATATATATATATATATATAAGTACATAGATAATACGTATGATGTATTAATAAATAATGATTACATTATTATAATACTATTATGTTTTGATATAATAGTTGTTTGAAGTACCATTATGGTTAAAAGAATATAATCAACTTTATATTAGAAACATAATTATTAAGGTCATGATATTGTTTATTTTTACTAGGTTATTTCAAATATTTCATTATGTTCTAAGACTAACCAATGAACTAAACATAGATGTTGTTTGGAATGCCTAGTCAATTCCTTAGTATAAGGTCGAATGCATTAACAAAATTAGCAAGCTAATTATTTTCAAATTATTATGGAAATAGATACACTTTAAACTCTTTTATAAGTTAATGTTAAAAGAGTCAATTAGTAGTATAAAATTATAAAAAATATATATATGGGGGAAAAAAACACAAAAAGAAAAAAAATGGCAGCTTTAAACAAAATGCATTATTCATGTAAGGGAAAGAAAGGAAGAGGCATGGCATAGAAGATAAGAGGGGTAATAGAAGGAAAAAATAGTTTGCAGTGCGAGTGGGAGAAGGAAAGGTGCAAAGGACAACGTGGAGAGAGGAGCAGCAATGCATTGAGGAGGTATAGACCAAGTTGAGTAAAAAAAATTTGGATCATGCTACTTCAGCTTGAATACTTTTACCAAGTTGGTAGTGCCCTTAAATTATAAATATATAGGGATGAGTATATATATATATATATATATATATATATATATATATATATATATATATATATATATATATATGTTCTTCCTAATCTGGGAAACTATAAATATATAAATTGAGTGTAAATTAACATTAAGGATATATCGATTGTGTATACAGTGATATAATTTACCATAGTGCTCTGATATTTAAGATAGTGATCCACAACAGTTAGTATTTTTATGACAGTGATATAATATTTATATTTAAGATAATGATATATGCTTCATAGTTGGTATTTTTACATAGACAATGATTCAATGATTCACAGTACTCTGATATTGGGAATATGTTTGGTATTTATATAGTGATATAAATACCATAATGATCTGATATTAAGACAGTACGTTGAGGTATATATTGTATGCTTTTTGGACATCTTAAAAAAAACAAGGATTCACATATAATAATGACATGAGGAATATTTTTATTCATACTATGAAAACATATGACTTGATATTATGATATTTAAGAAGAGCAAATTGTGTATTTCATTAGCAAACTAAGTAAAAGGTTGAGCAACTTAGGCCATTGAACTCTATGTTGAGCTCTCATTAATTAGATTATAATCGATTATTTTTTAGCACTAGCCATATAAAAATAAATAACACATAGCTAAGATAATATTTAGCTTACATAAATGTGTACTATATAATATTCAGATAAGGTTATGGGTTGTGAACTATAAACATCAGCACATAATATTCATTAACTTTGTACTAAAAATATTGTTGACTACAAAACAAACTATGTAAAACTAAAACATAGGATATTCTTGTATCAATTATGAGTGTTTGAATGTTATATAAACTATTTTAAATAGTGATATATATATATGAGATGTCATTATATATATTTGTAAAACAAAGCTTGGATGATTTTCATTCTCAAAATTCTAATATGTTGATGAGAGCTTGTGGGCTCTTAAAGTTAAAATAAATGTTATATCCCCAAAATTAAATTATTTGGGTATGGATCTCAAGCAACACATAATGGATAAGCCTCAAAAAATTTATGCTAAAGTCTTGGCTCCCAATAAAAATAATAAATGGGTGGTTACTCAAGACTGTGTGAATTTTCCAATTAAACCCATGGACTATATATGTTCGAACTATGTGAGTGTTTGTATGATAAATTGTAGGTCAATGAACCTAAAAAGAGTAGAATATGGTTATAAATTATCTATTGAATATAACACTCGGTTCATTAATATTTTATAAGTAATAACATCTTATAATAAATTTTTAATGTATTTTGTGAAAAGGGAAGTTGTAATGGTTGTTGAAATCATATGAAGTCCTTGATTAAGATTATAGATTATTGTTGGCATATAGTATTTATATATTGTTTGAAAACTTATATATGTTACATATTATGATTATATTAATACATACAAGAACATATACATACATAGAATATATTAATGCATTGAGATATGTGCTTACATTTATAGTTTATTGTCTGTTAAAAATTAAGTCATAGATTCTTGAAGTATATAACACTATTTATACATGCATACTACCTTCAAAAAATATAACAAGTTGTTTAAATGAAATATTATGGTTTTGTGAGAATTATGACTTTTTTTAATATGACTGGTTATTGAAACTGAGTAGTGTGTACATGAGAATGATGGATTGTGATATTATTGCTTGTCATAGAATGTACTATATATTTGAATCTAATTACGAAAAATAGAAATGCATAGACTAAGTAAATAGATTATACCTAGTTGTTATAAACTCTATGTGTTATGCTTATTACTATATATGTGTAAATAGTTTAGTAGAGATACATTCAAATGTTTGATAGACAAAATGTATGCCTTTTGATTATTCTTGTGTTTAGCATATTTTATACCTACTAGTAGGAAGTAATCTGTATGAATTTACTGGTTATATTCAAGTTAACTAAATCTCATATTACTGGTACTAAGTAAGTAGTGAGACAGACTTCACTAGCTTATTAGCATCACCAATGCTAGATGAAGGTAATATGGTCAAGTGGGGTGTATGAATTTGACTAATCCTAAAGATCAATAACTTTTAAAAAAATTGGCCACAGTAATGTTAGTTAAACATTGTCATTTCATATGTATGATTTACATGTTTATGCAATATCATGTTATAACGTATTTATTTATGGTACGCTTCATGTTCTTAGAAATCATACAACACATGGGTACTAATTTGTCTCTCTAGATTTTCACACCATCACTATCTACTCATCCATGAAGGGAGGGCCATTCCCTAATGGGGGATTCTGTAGGGGATTGATGGTTCATGGTTGGTGTGGAAAAGTGCTCAGATGATGCTCTCCTTCCCCACAATAGTACTTATCTGGAGATTACACTTGAGATTGCCATAGATACTGGAGTTCAGGAACTTATGCTCCATGGAGCCTTGTATCTTGTATCTTGTATCTTGTATTTTATATCTTGTATCTTGTATTGTATTATTAATAATGAAACATTATTATTTTTAAACTATAATTATTTACTAATTTGTATATTGACAGTAGTGGTTGAATGATTATACTAGTCAAGGTTAGATATCTATAATTACAATCTATATTCAATTAGGTCTTATTTCATCAGATGATAGTAATCAGTGATAGATAGATGTTACATGCTTAATTTATAATTAATGTAATCAAAGTTTTTTATCTAGATCACTAGTTAGATTTTTGTGGTGAATTTTAATGAAATACTACATTTATTAAATTTTAAAAAAAAATGTTACTATAAGTAGATCCTAGTGGGGATGTTACATTTGAATATAGTCTTGATAACATTTTTTTGTAAGAGTATCAAGATTGAAATGTGGACCAAACAATAAGGTAAGAATGAATTTATTAAGATCATGATAAGTCTCATGAGAATGACCTATCTTAGCATGCCACCAGCAAAACTCAATAGGATTTTACCATTTTGGAGGAGGGTTTGGAAGGATGAAAGCTCATGGGTTTAGAGGGTGAAAATCTCTTTTGAAGTTCTTCTAGACGTAAGGGAGGGTGGATTTGGTTAAAATATCTTGAATTATATGGTCCCTTTTGAGGTTGGGGAGGCTTAGATGAATTGATGTTATGAAAAAATGAGTGAAAATATTCCTCAGTAGTTGCTTGAACTGATTCAAATTGACTCATAAGAAAGTCTTGCATTTTTTATTTGTCTAAGGTTTCATCTAAATTTTTAAGGGAAACATCCAAACTTTTTATTGAAGATGAACTTTAAGAGAAGTAACAAATAGTTATAAGAGAGTAGCATCACTCATGTTATGGTCCACTTTGTGAGGTAGAGACTTGAATCATTTGATGAAAGCATGAGAAGATTTGTTAATAATTTATTTGGCATTGATGAAATGGCTAAGGTAATTTTCAACAAAGTAATTATTTTGGAATTCCTTCACTAGAGCATTGACTAAATCCTCTAATTGTGCAATGGAATGTCTAGGAAGTTGATTGTACCATTAAAGTGCATTACTAATAAAATTTTTGGCTAAGAGCTTGGTGGTAGAAAAGGTGTTAGTTTGGACATATTCCTTATAAATATTACCAAAATGTTTAAGAAAGATAGTAGGATATTTAGTCCCATCATATGTGATAGTTGAAGAGATGTGTATAATGTCTATAGATATAATGAGTGGAGCTAAAGGTTCATTTTGAATATGTTTAATCGTTTTATTATGAATGAGATCTTGAGGTATGATATGCCCCTTGGAAAATCTAAGAGGAGGGATAAATTTCTAATTTGTTTGAGTCATGATGACTTGATGTAGTTAACTAGCCATTTGTAATATATGAGATTGCATTTGCATCATATGATTACTATGAGTGATTTGTGTATTGGTCATTTTTTGAAGTATTTGATCAAGGAGTTGAGTAGTATTAACTAGAGGAGAAGGATTGTTGGGTGGAGGAGGATTCCCAACATTGGTAGCAGGAGGAGGACTAGGGTTAGTAGCTTTAATGGTATTATATTATGGTCACCTTGAGGATGCAAAATTTAGGTTTTATAATGTAGTAATTAATTTGGGATTAGTAAGATATGAAGAAATAAATTTAAATATTTCATTTGAAATGATAATATAAGTGAGTTTATCATCTAAATCCTTGGTTATGTAGTGTTTGTTGGATAAATTTGATATTACATTAGCATCGTGATTAGCGCTTAGTTAGCACAATTTGTTATAGCATTCGTTTCATGTTTATTTTATAGATTAGGTGGCATAATGGTTATAGGTTTACGGTTCTATTAACTAATTTCTCTTTGTATATATATGCCTATGTTGATCAATAAAAAAAACATAGCATTCAAGCATTTTGCTTTACATATTCTATCATTGGTATCAGAGTTGCACCATTGAGATGGAATTTTAGATGTTTTATGAGGGGTAATTGTAGTCTACATTGCCTCTAAATATGAAAGGAATAATCCTGAGTGAGTATATTCAATAGTTTTTAGCATAGGCTAGATTTTTATTTAGATATATATTTCTAGAAAATAAGTTCGTAGCAGACTCGTAAGGCAAATATAATCGAAGCATTCCCATTTCATGCAAGACAATCTAGAATTGGTGAAAGCAATTAAAAAAAAAGGTTTAGTGAAGTATTGGGCAAAGGGGATTATGGCACCATTTACTTTGAGACTTTGTGTGATGGAAGAAAATTTGTAGTAAAGAACATGCTCACCGGAAGCAGTCAAGTAACGAATAGTGGAGAAATGATTTGGCCGCTCTAACAAGGATACACCATCTGAATATATTGGCACTTGTGGGATATTGATTTGAAGGTGATTTGATGTTAGCCTAACTACCAATGGTTAGTTGGTGATAAAATTAAAATTTATGTCATTACATAATGAAGGGGAATTGAGCTTTGATGTATGAACATTCAGATCTCTATGCTAATTCATAGTGCAGTCTAGCCAAAGGAAATCATGGCATCTCTATTGAATATGCCTGAATCCTCCTATCTAAATTTAACAAGGATTTAACAACATAAGGTACAGTTTAATGAACTTTGCCAAAACTGAGAAGGTATGTAGAATAAATTTCTCAAAGTATTTAATTCTAGATTAGCTAGAATTAATTAATTTCTCAAATAAGTTTGAAGTCATTTATTTTAGAATTTAAAATTCAAAGTGTCCTTTTAGTAAGTTTAGTAATAGGAGTATAATTATTTAATTCATGACAATAAATACTATATCATACAAGTTATGATCAAATAAATTTGGAGTCACTTTATGAGTCAAAATTTTTTTTAAAAAATAATCATGTCATATAGAATCAATATTGTTTTTGGGTCCATTGTTGATACGATATTGTCAAAAGTCAATAAATCTCTTGTAAGAATGCATTATCAAGTGAATCAATATTGTTTTTGGGTCCATTATCGATACGATATTGTCAAAATTCAATAAATCTCTTGTATGGATGCATTATCAAACGAACCCAATATCCTGAGTTGTATGTGTCAGTGAGAGAGTTTTGGCCTCATAAACAATATGCATATGAGCTTCATTGAGACATCAGTTGAGTGAAGTAGCTTCATTTACTAGAGGCTGGAGGATACATAGAGGCTAGAGGACATTTGGCATCCTTTCATGAGTCACCTACGATGGGGTCACACCATTGTCATGGTGATAAATTTTGGTGTGTTTGTTTATATTTTGTAGTATGTTTTTCAATAAAGTACTGAGCATTATTTTCTAGTTTAGTACCTCCTAAAAAATAATGTTGTGGGGAGAAAAAACACTAAAGTAGCACTTGGTTCTTGGAAAAGGGTTTGTGGTAATCTGATAAACCATTGAAGTGTAGTAGAAACCTCATGTAACCCTCCATATTTATGGTTAGCAAAGAGAAGTGTTCCTGACACTTTCAGGGTTTTGGTAATCTTGCAAGGAAAAACCAAAGTGAAATGAAGACCTTGAAGCCACAAAGATGGCATGCCACCTCAAAAAGTGGACAGGCTATGCGGAGAGTGTAAATCTTTTTACAGTGTTTGTAATAAATGGGGGACCACTATTAGGAAATATGACATTTATAGAAACAATGTAATAAAGGGGAGAATGTTGGAAAATTTTGATAGTACATTAGCATAGTGATTAGCACTTAGTTAGCACAATCTATTATAGCATCGATTTTATGTTTAGTTGGTAGATTAGGTGGAATAGTGGTTATAGGTTATGGTTCTATTAACCAATTTATCCTTGTATATATATGCCTATGTTGATCAATAAAAAAAATTGTAGCATTCAAGCATTTTGCTCTGCATATTATGTCAATGTTTTTGTCTAATTAAAAGCTAAAAAAATACATAATTATGAAATAAAATTAGGTTATCCACCTACTAAACTAAGTTTACCACCTACTAAACTAAGAAAAAAATATAAGCCAAAATAAACTAGATCAGCTAAGTCAACTTAGTTTTGGCAGGACAAACAAACACAAAACTAAGTCAGCCAGGTTGACTTAGTTGATTATGTGATACAATTTTATAGAACTAAAAAAATGGAAAAAACAAAATGGAAATTTGAATTACTAAGTAATTTTTTAATAAAAAAATAGAAATGGTAAACAAGATAATTGACAGAATTAAAGTATTAAGCTGGTTAGAATAAACCTAAGTAGTATAACTAGGTTGACTTATTTGGTTGACTGAGAATGCTAAAGATCTTACTATTGAATGGGTCATCCAAGATTGATTTGATCCTATAGAGGTAAAAATATTTGAAACACAGAGGCTAAATAGGGTTGACCAATTTGACTTAGTCTATTGAAAGCTAAAAATTAAAAAGTAGTAAAATTGGACTAGATCAACTAGCTTGATCTAGTCGACTGAAAGTGAAAATTTAGAAAACAAAAAAAAAACATTGATTTAACTAGTGTAATTTAGTTTTTTGATATGAAACCCTAAAAATAAAAAGACAAAACTAGATCAACTAGCATGATCTAGTTGATATAGATCTTAAACCTAAAAATAGATAAAATGACTAGATCAACAGCGTAATCTAATTGATTTTGAAAAGAAAACCTACAAATAAAGATAAAAACTAGATTGACTAGCCCGATCTAATTTACTACAAAGAGAAAAACTACATACATAGGACAAAACATGATTGACCAGTGCAATCTAGTTGACCATGGATCATGAATATATAGACAAAAATTAAGACTAGATTGACCAACCCGATCAAGTTGACTGTAATTGAAAAATTAAAAAGATGCAAGGGTTAAATTCATGTTGGGTATGCAATAAATTAAGATATATCTATATTGTATCTAACTTATTAAATATAATATTGGATAAGGTAATCAACTAACATCCATTATAATACATGTTTATATCAGGAGCATGACCAAATTAGATCCGCTAAACCTAACCAAGAGATACCTTATCACACAACACCAAAGGATAGGGTTCTAAATCCTCTAATAAAATGAAACTATGAAATAACCCTAGCTAGGTCTAAATACATAAAATAAAACTAATTTAGTGCTTGCCAAATCTTAGGGCACAAATGGGGATAATTAAACACAAAAAAATAATCAAGGGATCAGAGTAGGCATATGGGGGTTTAGATCACCTAAAATGAAACATGGAAAGTAAATAAACCCCTATATTTCTACTATTTTTAAGCATAGAGGTAATCTAAGTAAGGAGTTATGCATTCATAACACATATTACTTATACAATATTTATCTATCAAATGAAATAGCAAGAGTTAAGAATACTTACCTTGAACAAACCTGTTGAGTCTCGATATCTCCCTAGCCAATCGTGATTTGAAATATTTTGTTGTGTATTTTTAAATATCACACTGTAGAAATTATCTCTAGGCTAAAATACTCTTACTTTGCATCCAAGACTTCACACAAAATAAGTCATCTCCTATCTAAGGCAAACCGTAAGCAATGGCTCCTTCAAATGTAGATTTAGAAGAATTACAAACTATAATGATGAAAAAATGAAAGTTTCTCTCTATTGGATTGAAAGGACCCTTGTATTTATAGAAATGGATAACCCTTAAATGCTTCCAAAATTTTAGGCAACAAGATCATCCAACATGATCCCATTTTAAAAGTCTATTGTCTGGTATTGAACTAGATCAACCTAACTAACCTAGTTGCATAATATACATAACTTTATAACAAGATTGGTTAGGATAACTCTATAGGATTTTATTTACCTGGTCGACATAGTATAATGATGGGGTTGGCCAAGCTGATTGTGTCAAGTCAAGTGGTCGATTGCATAATATTAGGCTGACTTAGTAGGAAAAGTGGGTGAAGACTGGCTAACTTGATAGGAAAAGTGGTTGAATTAGTTAGGGGCTATTTTAAAGGATGATTTACTATGGGATCAAGGCATGAAAGGTGTTGAAATAAGTAGTATATATAATTATATATGCATATATTACTAGAATTGGTTCAGATCTGCATATATTAAAAGAGCCAAACACAGAGATAGAGAAAATATTTTATATACCAAACTATCATTATATTCACTCTAATTAAACATATACGGGATATTACAAATATATATAGGAAAATTATTTCCTATAATTGGGGAGGTCATATCTCCACCAATATCTCTCACAACCCTATAATAACTCAGACTAAAAAACTGACTATAAATGAATATATTATTAACACAATATATTCAAATAACCAATCTAATAACTAACTCACCAATATACTATTTACCTCTTAGTAAATATCAAATGTAAATACTCATGTAAAATCTAAATCCTAACATTCCCCCCCTTAGTTTTTACATGGTGTACAAACATTCACACTCTCACCTGTAGTATGCTCACCCCTATGGCATGCCCTATTTAGCTCATGACCTTGATACAAAGAAAGTCTCACTCCTTCCATGGTTTTAAATAGGTTTACCACAAACCTTGACATGAATAGGACCCATATTTTTCACCTTCAATGGTTTTCTAAATCTACCATAAACCTTTTCAAGATCCACAAACCGAATTACATTAGTGTTTTTTGTCCTTTCACTATGTTTTTACATCAGGTAATTATGTTTGTAATTACAGACAAATTACATTACTTAAATAGGCATGTACTTCTATTCTTATTCAAACATACAACAAAAATTATAAAAAACACACCACACTATATATGTCACCGAATCTTCTATGCCCCATCGTTAGTGACTGACAAGAGGCTCTAGAACCTCCAACCTCTATTTCCTCCTTCCAGTTGATTAAGTTGCTTCACTCAATTGAAGAAGTCATGAATCTTAGATGCATGTCATTTTTAATGGAATGGGGTCTCCCCTAAAATACTAACACATTCAACATTTGACTTAGGACATCGCATACAAGTGAAAGTGTGTCCTTTACAAACAATTTTTTTATTTTTGACAGTTTGACTTTTGACAATAGATGACTTTTTGATTTTGACTAATGACTCAAAAAATACTTTATCTTTTTTGATGGACATAAAATGACTATAACAAGACTCATAAATTAAATTGTATACCCACATAAAAACTTAATAAATGACATTTTGAGGACTTTAATAACTATAAACCCTATAATTTTATATTGACCAAAAAGATTATATTGACATAAATCAACTACATATCAACTTTATAACCTAAAGCTAAAAAAAATCTTACCAAAAAATCATATATAAAAAAAACTAAATGATAAATTACTAGAATTTAAATTTTAATGCTAAACAAACTAGAAAATCATACTCAGATTGTAATGAAAAATAAAACAAAATTAAGACTACGGCTTGCATGAATAGGTGATGGATGACATGATCTAATATGCCAAGTGTTAGGTTGTGGAGCTAAAAGCTTCACTGATGCAAACATGGAGGAGGTTGTTGAGAGGTTGCTGAGTTACAGAGCGACCGGCATTGGCTTGATCAATCGATGTCGGTCATATCCAGTGTAGAGCAAATCAACATCGATCAGGGATCGGCCAACGTCAATCATCTCCAGCCAGACAGGGACCAATGTCGGTTGCCTGTGTGGTTCCAGAACTATTGGTTGCATGAACAGTTTGTTAACGAACCGGTTGTTTGCATGTTAAGAGGCTAATTTTAGTCTTGAGCTGTAGATCTAATTATTGTAATTGGATGTCTAATTATTGTTTGCATGAGATCTATATAATAGACTCATGGGTTGTATTGTAATTTGTGCTAGTTTGAGTTGAGCTTGGTTAGCTCCTTCTGAGAGTGAAGAGAGTAAGGGTAGCTCCTCCTAGTTCCACAGGGGTGCCGAGTGTGTATGATCAGGTAGATCTACAGGTTGTTGCAAGATCAGGTAGAAGATCCATCGAGGTACTGGTTTGGAGAATCATGAGGACTTGGTGAGGTAAGGACAAGGGTTCTTCAAGGTGTAGAGAGATCTACATGGTAAGTAAGATCATTGATTTGTAGGTGTGTGTGTGTGCGAGGTCAAAGGTGATCTGCAGGGTAGCAGGATCAAAGGTGACAGCAACACAACAGGTAGCAAGATCAAGGGAGATCTACTTGGAGTATGTTGTGTACTTAGAGTGTGTGGAGTACTCAAATTTGGAGTGCGTAGAGTACTTGTGTACTGGCAGTAGTGATACTAACTGGTTGGAGGTGAACACCAACTCTGTGTTTGAGTTGTGTGTTGGGACTGTAAGAGAGAGAGTGAGCTCTTGAAGAGATTTATTGTTTATGCCCTAGAGGTGTGGGAGCCCTAGAGGTGTGTAAGGAAGAAGACTGTGGCATCTTCTTTGTTGTATTTCCTTCTAGAAGAGTATTAATACAATTGGGTATTGTCTCTCATATTTTGTGTTAGTTCTGAATTCTAGTTACTTGTTACTTTTGGTTAAATTTTGCATGTTAAGTTGCTTGTACATGGTAATCAATTATGCTTCCTAGATCCTAACAGTGGAGTCAGAGCATGTTTGTTGTTCTAGATTCCTAAACAAGTGGTATCAGAGCTAAGGTTGTAGGGAGCAGGTTTGTGTTTGATTACAGGTCACTCTTAGGGGTTTTTGATTGAGTGGGAGTATAGCAATGGTAGAAGAAAGTAAGTTAAGAATGGAGGAATTGAAAAGCACGAATGGTCAATTACGGTGTTATGGAAAGAAAGAGCAGGTAAAAAAATTGTTGGTTGGTAGAAGATCAGCATGAAGGAACTAAAGAATCAGATGTTGTAGGTGTTGTTGCACAGGATGCTCTGGGATGTTCCTTAGATAAAGTAGAATCTTGTTTTATAGATTATATTGCCTTTTTCCATGCAGCCCCATATAGAGGGGCTAGTGTGCCTTGTCAAAGTTTTGGCAAAGGGGAAGTGCAGCTGAAATTGCAGGCGGCCAACACATGGGTGTTGAAGAAGGTCATGCAGGTCCCAGTCTTGAAGATGTGGCTAATTGCTTCAGGAAAGTTGGGTGATGAGAGATGCACAAAAACTCTCACAGTGGATGCACTTGAATTAGCATGTGGTAAGAAAGTAGGTACTCTTTATCTACTTATATTACTGATTCCACTTCTATTGCACAGGTGTGGCTTTGTAGGCTTGGTCACATAAGTGAGAAGGGAATGGTTGTTCTAAAGTCAAATGGTAAGAGTTCAGCTTTAGAGAGCATAGACCGAGATTTTTGTAAGCAGTGGGATGCTACAAGAAAGGATTGGATTTATTGTAGGAAAAAGAAGACTGATGTATTTGATAAACTTAAGAACTGGAAAGCCTTGGTGTTTATGGAGGAGATGATGAACATAGATTAGTGGAGAAGGCTGAGTAACTCTAAGCAAGGTAGTTTGGATAGGGTTTTGATCCAAAGAGAGCTCGCGAGTAAAAAGTCATCACTCACAGGCGAACACAGGTATTGGCATCGATCAGGAGGAACCAGCATCAAACAGATAGGTACCAACGTCATTCATGTGTAGACCAAAAGATTTGGTGGTGTCAGGCAGGTGGAGACCGACATTAGTAGGATAATTGGCATCAATGACCTGGACAGTCGCATGGAATCGACGTCAGTTGGATGTAGACTGTGTGGTGACTGAGGTTGATCACTAGAATAGATTTTGGGTGG
Organism: Torreya grandis; assembly: GCA_037957365.1. Lineage (NCBI taxonomy): Eukaryota > Viridiplantae > Streptophyta > Pinopsida > Cupressales > Taxaceae > Torreya > Torreya grandis. The sequence continues at coordinate 1,966,551 of JARHVA010001472.1, read as the reverse complement.
ACGGCAAGCTATCAAGGAGTCTCAAATGCCCATGTGGAGGACTAAAAAGGTAAGTAAGCCTCAAATTCGTTGTTCATCTTCTTTATACTCGTTGCTCACTACAGAGCAGGAAGGATCTAGGAAACAGTGGGAGCATGGCATGATTTCTTTGGAGAAGAACCAAACAGGAGATTTGGTAGAGTTACCAGTCAAGATAAAAGCACTGAGAGATGAATGGATTCCTTGGTTAAAGAATAGAGAGAATAGATACGTGAGATGGAAGGCTAGGTCATATGGTCTTGAGGAAGCTCCAGGACAGTGGTACAGGTTGTACAGGTGGATGACAAAGCATGGCTTTAGTCAATGTCATTATAACTACTGTGGTTTCTTTACTAGGTGGGTGATGATTGCAACATCATCCTGTTAATGCATGTTGTGTGTTTGCTTGATGTAGGGTTACACATACGGGGTTTTTTTGAGCTAAATGTAAAGTTAGTTCAGAGGTGTGTCATGAAGAATTTGGAGGAGTGAAATTCTTTGGCATAAGTGTGTTCTAGAGACATGGAAGGTCACAAGTTGATTTTGTCTCCGGATGATTGTGTGAAACCGGTCAGCACGCCGAGGGTTGGACAGTTCATAGAACAGGGTCCCCAATCACATGATGAGGTTGAGTACATGTGTACTCCCTGAGTTTTCCCAAGTAGTGGGTGGTGTCAAAAATTTTGTAGTCAATCTGGGAAGGAAGCACTAGAAAGTGGTTTAGTGGGTTCTCAGGTATCTGAGAGGGACCAGCAGCAGGGATTCATGCTATGCAGGGTCAAGTACTTTAGATTTGGTAGGTTACTTGGATGATAGGTGTTGCACCACAAGATGTGTGGTGGTTAGTCTTCAAGATTGAGCTTGAAGAGGGATACAAGCCATGAAATAGATTAGACGGTGTATAGGTATAGGTACAGTGCAACTATTTATCTCCAAGTGAGAGATTGTTAGGTTGTGGAGCTAAAAGCCTCACTGATGCAAACATGGAGGAGGTTGTTGAGAGGTTGTTGAGTTGCAGAGCAACTGGCATCAATCTGATCAACCGACATCGATCATATTTAGTGCAGAGCAAACTGACATCGATCAGGGATCAGTCGACGTCGGTCATCTCCAGCCAGACAGGGACCAACATCGGTTGCATGATCAGTTTGTTAACAAACCAGTTATTTGCATGTGAAGAGGATAATTTTAGTCTTGAGCTGCAGATCTAATTATTGTAATTGGATGTCTAATTATTGTTTGCATGAGATCTATATAATAGACTCATGGGATGTATTATAATTTGTACTAGTTTGAGTTGAGCTTGGTTAGCTCCTTCTGAGAGTGAAGAGAGCAAGGGTAGCTCCTCCTAGTTCCATAGGGGTGCCGAGTGTGTATGATCAGGTAGATCTACAGGTTGTTGCAAGATCAAGTAGAAGATCCATCGGGGTACTGGTTTGGAGAACCATAAGGACTTGGTGAGGCAAGGACAAGGGTTCTTCAGGGTGTAGAGAGATTTACATGGTAAGTAAGATCATTGATTTGTAGGTGTGTGTGTGTGTGAGGTCAAAGGTGATCTATGGGGCAGCAGGATCAAAGGTGATAGCAACACAATAGGTAGCAAGATCAGGGGAGATCTACTTGGAGTATGTTGTGTACTTGGAGTGCATGGAGTACTCAAATTTGGAGTGCATGGAGCACTTGTGTACTGGCAGTAGTGATACTAACTGGTTGGAGGTGAACACCAACTCTGTGTTTGAGTTGTGTGTTGGGCCGTAAGAGAGAGAGTGAGCTCTTGAAGAGATTTACTGTTTATGCCCTAGAGGTGTGGGAGCCCTAGAGGTGTGTAAGGAAAAAGACTGTGGCATCTTCTTTGTTGTATTTCCTTCTATAAGAGTATTAATACAATTAGGTATTGTCTCTCATATTCTGTGTTATTTCTGAATTCTAGTTACTTGTTACTTCTGGTTAAATTCCGCATGTTAAGTTGCTTGTACATGGTAATCAATTGTGCTTCCTAGATCCTAACAGTGGAGTCAGAGCATGTTTGTTGTTCTAGATTCCTGAACACCAAGGCACATATGCTAATAAAGAAAGTTGGTGACTGGTAGGGTGGCATTAGACTTGATAGATGATGGGTGCATAGAGATGAACAGAGTATCACATCGATCAGAATTTTTGTTTGACATAACTATCTAGCACGTTATTATATTCTAGCATACAACATAGATCTACATGATTTTAGATTGATTGGAAAATGATGAATCTAATAGAAAAGTTGAGGATGATACATATAAAACTACCACAGATCAAAGGTAGAGATCTGGAAAATGCATGAATGAATTGAAATCAGTAGAGGATGTTTGACAATAATAGTATTAAATAGATATTGATCTAATACAAAGTGCTAGAAGTAATATGCTCAATACATAAGCTATGAGGTCAATCTATGATGCTAATGTGTCCAGGTAGAAGACAATAAGAACCAAGAGTGAATGAAGAGACTTGCATCCATTGAGGTAGATGAGTTACCATTCAATCATGAAGTGGATACCAATATTAAAATGGAGATAGCAAACTTGATCAATGTGTTAACTAGATCTAAAATTTCCAAATGAACTCCAAATGCAAACATCTCACTAAAAACTTCAATAATCTTTAGAATACTCCTACTCTATGATAATACTATCTACATAAGTGATTCTCCTATATATATTTTTTCATCATACATAAGGTGGAATAATAAATCAACTGCCCCTATTTTTCTTCTATCCTTCCATCAGAGAATCCCACTCTAATACCAGATAATAGAACTGGTTCAGATCTACATATATTAAAATATTCTATATACCAAACAATCATTATATTCACTCTAATTAAACATATACAAGTTATTACAAATATATATAGTAAAACAATTTCCTATAATTGTGGAGGTCATATATCCACTAATATCTCTCACAACCCTATAATAACTCACACTAACAAACTAAATATAAATGAATATATTATTACCATAATATATTTGAATAGCCAATCTAATAACTAACTCACCAATATATTATTTACCTCTTGATAAATATCAAATGTAAATATTCATGTAAAAGGTAATTCCTAACATGTATGTATGTATGTATATAATAAACATTTAAGTATGTATGTTAAATTATTCTTTAATTTATATTTTATATATATACTTTCAGGATGTTTAAGAGTGGTTTCAAACATCTAGGAGCTATAATGTAAAATTTTAAGTTTTGGAGGGTCCTACTAGATTTCAGACTTAGCCATATTTAAGGATTTCAAACTTAGCCATATTTTAGGGTTTCAAGATTTTAGGGAGACATCATAAGAGGTAAATAGATAAACACTCTAATGAATATGGACAAATATAAGATATTATATATTTACATAACAATCTTGTGAAGCACCAATGGTCTACCCACCCCTTTCTCAGTGCACCCTTTAAGGTGTGCACTCAAAGAGATTGAAACTTTACGGATTCTTGTAAGAGATAAAATGTTAGTAAATGATCAATTTTTAAAAAAAATATGTATACAATACATTCAAAAGAATAGCCTGAGTGGTGGATAAGAATATATGGTTTGAGGCACATGAGTAGAGAGAATAATATCTCAACTAAAGGTAATGAGAAAGAGGATACATCATTATAATGGCATAGAACTAATCTGAGGAGCAGCATAGAGGACAAGGTTCATACATGAACCTTATAAAAATGGATCATAACAGAGGAGTGGGATAATGTAGTATTCATTGAGCTAGAGTAAGGAGAAGCCTTAGATGATTTATGGCCTAGAGAAGAGACTTACTTGAATGAATCAAAACCAGAATAAGCAACTAGAGATGTTATAAAATAAAGGAGTGAAAAGGAAGAGTTGCCTTGTGAGCAACTAGGATCTAATAGAGTGTCAAATGAGAGGTAATTATTAGAGGTGTAGGTGACTGAGTACATGCCCAAGGATAAATATATAAAACAACAACTAGCTCAAAATGGAATAGCCACACAAGACCATAGTACAAGTAGTAGAGGATCAAAATAAGCATGCCAAGAATAAGGCATGAAGGTGTAAGGATAAATGGGCACAATAATGGAATCACATGAGGCATAAGATGGGAGCTCAAGAGTGCAAGGTGAATAAAAGGTTAGCCTACATAATAGAGTAATGTGCCAAGAACAATAAGGGATGTGCAATTAATATGATGAAGAGAAGAATATTTTTGGAGAAGACTAGTTGAAGAGCATTCAATATAGTTATGCCTGAGGAAGGAGATGCATGAGAAGATGAGAGTCATTCCCAAGAAGATAAGATCATCTATATATGCGATATAAGATAATATGAAGATAAGAGGAATATGGGAACCTTAGATTTAATTGAATTAGAAGATTATTGTGTTAAGCCAACAATAAAAGATAAGTGAGCATAAGTCCCTTTGAAATAATGTGTAAGGGACCGATTGAGAGAAGAATGAGAGATGTCCACATGAGATACTAAACATGGATACACTCATAAGGGAGCATGATATGCACTAACCACCTATAGAGGTGATGAGGAAGGATAAGATATGGGAGTCAATGGATCTAATATAAATGTGCTTATTATTGAAAGTATCCCATAGAAGGGAGTTGAAATGGATGAAATTAGTGGGAGCACCATGTGAGAGTGCGTAGTTAAACAAAAATAGGAGGTGTAGGTAGTCAAAAAAGAGATGAAAATAATTATCTTGTTAAAGACGCATGAGTGGAAGAAATGCAAATACATATACTTTCCAAGGATATAAAATATGAGAAGAGGAGGAGAGTTTGTACAGGGGGAGGATGGATGGAAGCACAATATAAAGGTTTCAAATAAAACCCTTGGTGTAGGTGTATAGGAATATGTGGGTGCATAATCATAGGATAAGGTGGGCATGGACCCACAAGAGTGAAGTAAATAAGAGAGTAGATGAAAGTGTATATAAGATCCTTATATGGCACACACAAGAGTAGAAATGTTATAACCACTAGGTGGAGGTGGACGGTCAAAGGTGGGCACAAACCCACAAAAAAGAGAAGAAGGATAAGAAGATAAAAGAGGCAAAGGAAGAATAAGGAATAATTATGTGGTAAGTAAGTTGTGTTATAGTGCTAGAGGAAGAAGTGTTGAAAACAATTACTAGAGGAGGATGGATAGAGGTGGGTGTAGACCCATGAGAGGGATAAGAAGAAAGAGGACAAGAGTGAAGAGGAGGAGAATAAAAATAAAGGTATATGAGCTAAGTAGAGGAAGACATTTTATGGCCTAATGAGGGTTGAGAGGAGAAAAAAGTGTGAAGTAAGCCTACTAAAGAAACATAACAAGTGTTAAGGAACATAGAGGTCTAGATAATAGACCTAAAAGGGTGGTTATATGACTTGAACCCTACTTGTAAGTATGATATTACATTTTAATTACATGGGGAGTCTGATGCAAGAGCATCCCAAGTGAAAAGGCAATCTTGCATAACTCAAGTTTTTGAGTGCATAGATAAAGAAGAGATTTTCATCAAAATATGATGTATAAGGGATAAGTGAGGAATACTGGAGGGAAAACCATTTATAAGTACACAAGATAAGAAGTTGAAAAGCTTACACAGAGGGAATGCAGACTAAATCTAATTATTTGAGTCTTGATGTGTCAAATAAGAAAAAATCACGAAGAAAGAAGATACCCACCTCAAGAGAGTGTAGAAGTTGATTAAATAAATGGGTTATAGTTTTAGACAAGGCATGGAGTGTGTGAGGGGAACCTTATGCAAAATTTGAAGAGAAGTCACTAAAGGGTGAAATTGTCAATAGTCAAAGTTTATGTGAAAGTGTATAATCAAAGACTTATAGATGAAGCATGTAAGGAAGAAAATGCACCAAAGACTGGGAGTAAGGCATTGAAGTTAATATTTATGCTATGACATGCAAGATACCTAAATTATTGCTAAAAGGTCATACACCATGGAAATTTAATGAGCATAAATTGGAATGCATGTAAGTAAGCATACAATATCATAGAAGTGTGTGGAATAGGTTTGCATAGGGGAGGTGAAAATGGTACAAAGAAATTTTAGATTTGGTTGTAATACACAAACCAAGCCATGTTGAGAATAGGGCATGCCAGGGAAGAATGATAAATCAAAAGGTGGTAAAAATGCATAAACATGACATCTGGATAGGATTTACTACCCAAATGTAAATTTTAATACCCATAAGTTATAAAGTAGTTTGGATAATTAATTAGGGTCATTGAGTCCAAGAGGCTATAAATAGAAGCATTGATCTAGCATTATTTAGTGGAAGCTAATAAAGGGAAAACTCTGCTAAATTATAGACAAAGGGAGAGTCAGGTAAGAAGGCTCATAGCCTTATATGAGTGTAGGGAGATTTGAGTGACTCCATTATTATATATCTAAGCTCCCCTGTATTAGCTTGATCCAAGTATGTCATATAGCTTGTGTTAATTGTAAAGAGAGTGTGAGATCCAAATTTGAGGACTGGATAGATCTAAGGGCTCCATTGTAGAATCTAGGAAGCTAATAATATTTTATAACCCATGAGTTGATTTAATGAGAAGATGAGGATTTGATTGTGTTGTGTTGTGTGACTCTTATAAAGTTTCATGGCGAGGTGTTCCTTCACTAAAAACCCCTATCATAATTGCATTATAGAACTAACAAAATAATATAATTATGATCGACTGCATAATTTTCTCATCAATTACTATGAATTTTCCTTCTCAACTTAATGCTTCTTTTGTATCTCCTACTATTTCTTGATTGGCTTCTCAATCTCTATCTTTGGGTCATGGTATTTTTCAAAACATCATTGTGTCTATCCCTACATGTTTTTTTTTTCCTACTTCTTAAGATGCACTTCTTCTAAAACCTATTCAAGATATGTAAGTGCATATTCAACAATTTTTACAAGGATCTCAAAAATAAAGACACACAATTACTTAAGCCATTGGCGTATGAGATCCTTTTCTACCCTTTCCTTACTAGTTTCATTTCACTAGTTTGAATTATTCAATGGCAAGAGTGATCCTTCAAAACATATCAAATCATTATATGTTTCATGTCTTGAATTTACACAAAATTATAAATTTATTGACTGAGTTCTTTCCTGAAAGTCTCAAGAATTATGCCTTGGATTAGTTTTATGCCATACCATTGGAATTCATCCATTACTTCAAACTTATCATTGATGGTTTCTTAGCTTATTTTTCAATTAACATTAGCCAAAAATTCATGTTTTCGTAAATTTCATAGCTTAAATAAGCACCTAATGAGCCTATTAGTGAGTATGTGCTTAAATTCAAAACAATGTTTATGAATATGTTATACTAATTATTTTATAGCAAACTAAAATCTACTTTCTCTCAAATTTTTATTTAACCTATCAAATTGAAAGTGATGTTTAACACATATCAATATTTTCATGAAATTTTACATACAGTTAGAAAATATGAGATCAAACTTATAGATGAAAATATGTTTAAATATGGAACTAATGCCCCTACCTCTAGTGGAGTTAATTTTTAAGGTAAATCAACAATCAAGGCTAAGGATAATTATACTACTACTTTTCAAGCTAATAATGAATCTAGTAATGTATTTAATGTAGTATTTCAACCACCTAACAATCTTGTCCTTCCTTGTCAAGAGCGAAGACAATTTACATAGTTAGTTGACAATCCTCATCAAGTGTTTAAGTGATTGTTTGAATGCAATATGATATCTTTACCTCCATATTGTGAGTTTGACTCATCTTGGCCTTTACCTAAAAATTAAGCTGTGAATGCATAGTGATTATCATAAATCTTTCAATCATACTACTTTAATCACTCTTATGGGATGCGACAAAATTCTTGTAACAACACATAAATTAAGCGAGAAATCACTAAAACATCTGAATTTGTCTACACATATTACATACACATTTTGAAACACATTGGTGCATCCTTAATTTGGTAAATATAATGTTTCCAATCATTGGCTTAATCTAATTCATCTTGAGTCAAATTATGACTTTATAAGTGATATTTTGGATAAATTAGGTGGAACCCTTAGTTGAATTTCAAAATTCACATCACTTTGAATTAGGTTATTTAACCTAATCTTCCACTAATGGGAAATTCCATAGATTTTTGGAATTTCCTATTTTATTATTTTATTATTTTATTAATTCATTAATTGAATTACATTCACATGGCAAGTTGATTCAAATATTTGAATTCATGACATAACTTGGAAAGTTGTCAATCATTAGCATAAATGAAAGAAAATATCAAAAATTTGAACCCATGCTTAATTAATGTAGACTCAAATCTCAAATACTAATGGCATTAACTCTCAAAATTGGAATAAATTCTATCCACATATCTTGATGTTCATCCAACAATCAAAATTAGTTTGATATGTCTATAAATATAAGGCTCATTTGTCATTATAGAAAATCTTTTATGGTGTAAACTTACTCTACATAATCAAACAAAAGCTTCAAACTTTCTTCCATATTTCATCCAAAATTGTATGTATTCAAGGGAAGATGTCATCCACAATAAGTTGTGACATTGACAAATACTTCTATTACTAAAATTTGGGCACAAACATGCTTATAATATGGCTTCGAGAACAAATCCATTGGGAAGGTATAGATTTTTGGTTTATATCTTTCTATTGTATTTACATTCTCTTAGACCTTGCCCAATCCAAATACCACACCTAGGGTGTTATGTTGCTTATTATTTTATGCTTATTTTGCAGTCTAACATGAACAAACCCCATTTTCATTCATGTGTTTACATTTAGCATGTTTGGTGAGACAATATAACCCACAATCCTCTTGATAACATTCTATATTCCTTTAATTATGAAATTAGATCAATTTTTTAGCCTAATTTCCCTTATTTTCTTCTCATTTTTATATTTTTCCATCCTATACATATCAATGGAAACACTTTGTGTATCAGTGGTTTCACTTCCCATAATCAGCGGAATCATTTTACTAATCAACGATATTATTTGCTATTATGCTTTCTTTTTTCTTCTTTTTTTTTTTTTTTGTGGGGGGGGGATGGTGGGATCAATTTGCTATATGGAGAGATCATAACAAAAATGGGACTAAAATGGAAAATTTATGACCAAAATGGTGAAGTCACTCTATAAAATGATGGATTCACCATGTAATGTTTTCTACCTACCTTTTAGAGGCCATAACTTTTGACTCAGGTGTTTGTTTGACCTCTCATTTACAAAAATTTGAAGGTATTGAAAAGATGAATTTAACCATCAAATAAATTGGTAGTGGAGATAATGTGGCTAAAATGGTAGGATAGTGACCAAAATGGAAAGATCACCCTACATATTGATGAAATCACTAAGGTAACTATTATCACCCAAATTTATACCCTTGAAAGATTGTTCAAGCCTTCCAAATTTGGGGTAACATGGAGATAATCCTAGGCTATGGGTGACCTTTAGGTGGATTGAATCTCTATGTTAGAGGGCTATCCCCCATTTATGTATAACTTAGGCTCATTCACTAATCTATCAAATTTTCATGAAAAAGGAGAGAAACCTACTCTAATGGAGGTGATGCACTAAAACAAATTTACCACTACCAACTAGTTGCATGTGCACATCAACCATGAGACAAAATTGAACACACACTACTCCTAATTTTCCTCTCTACATCATCACTTCATTGTGGACGTTGTGATAGATGTTTAGGCTAAGAAGACTAATCAAGAGGTCATAGAATGACACTAATGAGTAGACAACTCACTCAACCTTCACACTTCACTTGTACACTTCACATGACCTGTAAAGAAGCTTTCAAACTACATATGAGTGTTAAAAAGGACAACATGCCAAGGAAGACTAAACAAAACACTTGACAATATCAACTAGTCATACACACACACACTAGAACAAATTAAAAGAGGAGGTAAAACTAGTATTTTTTCATTGATCAAAGGTATAAAAAGGGTAGGGCTTTGCCATAACCAGGTGGAAGATGAATACAAATCCAAACATTGTTACTTAAATAAAGATATGAGAGTAGAAGAGAGAGGGGCGTAGAAGTGATCAAGTTGAATAGTGTCAAGTGAGAGTTACAATCAATAAGGGAGTTTGAAAATAGTCCCATGATATCCCCAATTACATGTATTACTCTCCTAAAGATTCTTCATCTTCCAAATGGTTTAGGAATTTTATCTAGTAGCTTAACACCTTGTCTTCACTTTAAAATGTCCCTTCTCTTAGCTTATAAGGAATGACATATGGCATTATTAGTCATCAAGTCATGTCTAATTACCTCTTGATCTTCTCTTTGACACCTTTCATCTTCTTAGGAGTATTCCTATACTAACATTCAATGATGATCATAACTCCTTAGGTGTCTTGAAACCCCTTTGGCTTCGTTATACCTCTCCTTGCTTGCAAGTGTCAAATATTTATTTCATCTTCATGAGTGAAATTATTATCCAGGGATGGTATCTTTTAGTCATGATAGACCTGAAACAACTCATTTGGATTCATAAAACACTCATCAAGACCTCATTTTGCACCTTAAGCTCTCATTATCCTTCAATTCCTTGTAGCCTTGAAAACACACAAAGCTCCTTGTGTATAAGATTGTACATATTATATTTGGAAACTTTAAATAGTTTTGAGTACCCAATATTCCCTTATGACCTCATTCCAAATTTAATAACCCAACTCTGAGTGAAAGTGTACTTATTCACCTGACCTCTCTCTCCAATTATATCTCTAGGCCTAGAAACTGAGATTTTGCTCTAGAATTATCCCACATGTGTGAAATAAAAAATAAGTGTTTGATTAACTTTACATACTCTATGACCCTTCTCCATGCTAAATTTAAGATTCTAAAACCTTGTAAGGATGTGTGAACCATGAAATGGATAAAACACTAGCTTAGGTGCTTATACATGCATGAGAGGTGATTGAAGTAGTTTGACAAGATATTTTTAGGTTATAATGTTTGTAAATAGTTTTTTGAGGCCTAAAACATCATCATAGAACTCAATATTCTGGAAGAGATCTTTTTTATTGTACTCCATAGGCCTAAGATAGGCTTCTTGGTTAGCAAAATGATGTTTTTCTCCCTTCTTGACCCTACTTGATGACTTGAAGAGCTCAGATATCTCTTTCATAAACCTAAAAATGAGTGTAGACTATCATGAAATATCTTATCATGCCTGATAGGCCTTAGTTCCTAGTTTGAAGGCTAATTTTTCTTTTTCACAATAACAAGCATACCTACAACCATGTATTTTGATCGATTTCATATAGTTTATTCTTCCCATGTGCCAACCAAAGAAATGTTCAAGTTCCCAAAATACCTATGAAGTTCATCATGGTAATTTCAAGGTCAAACCAATCCATTTTAAGTAATTTTAAGGTAAGTTTCTCTCATCGGGTCATTAAAGGGGTTTAGGAGGGTTTAAGGTGCCTTATCATCTTAATGATGATTCTTAAAGCATAAGCCCTAGATGGAATACTTAATTCCCAAATTTTATATTTAATATGCCCCAATATATTTCCATAATATCTCCTACTACCATGCATCTTCTATTAGGATATCTAAGCAAAATTTAGTGCCTCTCAGGTGGCTAAGTATGTAACTATGAGGTCTAGGAGAGATTTAGGCCTGAAGTTTGTGTCCTAAATTTTGTTTCAAGATGAAAATTATCTATTTAGGTCTACGGTATCTCTAAATATATCTTTAAATTATTTACCAATGCATTTATCTCTTTAATAGTTATGAATTCTGGTTTAGACTATACCCAGAGTTTATAGACCAATTGATTGGTTTGACCCTAAAAGCCTTTTTTGAGTTATTTGCTCCTACTCAATGGCTATAAAACATATATATTCATATTGAAACACCTCACTCATATTTTTTATACTCTTTACTTATCAATTTCTCCTTCAAAACATACAAGTTTATGTCATCTTATACACAAGCCTGTGTAATCTTCACTAGATGTCTTGATTGAGCTCTTAAGACTTCTCCAAGGTAGAGACCCTGCATTGTTTTCATTATAAATTTTAAAAACTCTTCAATACTTTACTTCATACTTATATTCATTCAAAACTTACATCTTATATAAAATATTACGTCTTCTCTTATATTACTTGAAGGAGAGTTTTCATCTCTCAAGTAGGCCTGACTATGTGTGGCAAATTTGAGCTTGAGGTTTGATTAAAAGTCAAGAATAGGTCATTAAAGACACAAATCATTATTTTCATGAATTTTACACATTATTAAATTATACACACATGAATTTCACCCCTCTTCTGACCCTAAATTTTCATTTCTTAATCAAGCTTCATCTCATGTACTTGCACAAGCTTGTAAGTCTTATATGACTGTAGGCATCAAGGTTAGTTTTTAGAATCAAATAAATGAGTCTCAAACTCATTAATCTCCATTAATTTACTTAAATCACATTCTTTTACTACTTACCCATATTTTCCATGTTCTATCTAGCTTTTAAACCTCATCTTAGGAGTAAAATGCATCGCATTTAGATGAAGGGGAGACCTACAGGTCTACCTTTTATCATTTTAGTCCCTTTTGATATGAAACTAAGACCATTATACAAGTAATAAAAAAACCCTAATGTGTCATGATATGATCACCTTCAAACCACACTGCCAATGCAACACTTGTCACCATTTTGCTTCACCTTTGTGTAGGCAGGGTTACAACATAGCCTCAAGCCTAGACCAGCAGTCAGTTTACTTTGATGTATTGGTGATGATATGAGAATATCAGATTTATATAATTCCTTTTAAAGTTAATTTTATCATTGTATTCCATGTAGAACCAATATCTAATATTGGTTTTCTTTGGGATTCAAATAAATAACCATATTAAACTCTCATTTGCAGGCCACATAGTCCCTCAACGAGTCACAAGAATATGACCCCTTCTTTTACCTTTTTAGTTCCTCATAATTCTTTTAAGAGATTTGATGTGAATTTTAAGGCCTTAAAAACATCATAACAATAATCTATCATTCCTTATAGGCAACTCAAGGCCTTCAACATAACAAAACTTGTTTTCCCATGATGACTAATGCACGAGTGAAAGTATACAGACTGCCTTCATGTTGAGAGCTTGTGGGTGTGGATGGGCATTTAAAAAAATATAATTGACTTTTAAATAATTATAGAGAGTGATATATGATGTAAAACCTTCCTTTACATTCTTTGACTATTTAAAACCCTAAATCAATCAAGAAACCATGACTTTCAACTTACAATTTGTCCAAAGGAAGAGTTTTCTTGGTCACTTGAGCTCACATGTGCCAAATAAGACTTTTAAAATCATGTGGAATGATTTTACAACCCATTTAGACCCTTTTAAACTTAATTCATGCTTAAAACTATTCTGAAACTAAAATTTCAAGGAGAAAAAAAGAGCTTGTTGAGTTTATAGGCAATTTTAGACTAACCTACCTTCTTAATAATTTTTCATAAAGGAGGGACCACCAATTTAATGAATATTATCATTAATTTTAATTTCATTATGACCCATCCATATGGAATAAAAATTATTTCCAAACTATGCTTATGGTGTACGGAATGAGCACTTTAAATTGACCTTTATGAGCTTACCAAGGGAGCGATGGAGGTTCTAAAGCAAATTTTGCATTCTCTAGACATGTACCTATACTATAAGGATGGATTTGACTTTGAGAATCTGAAGATACACCTTTGAAATATTTCCACCTGGAAGTGGATCTCTCAAGTTCGTACAAGTTCTTGCAAATACTTTCTTTGGACATTAAACTTGCAAAACTAACATCATCTGATATTTTTGACATGTATGGTAGTTAGATAACACCTTAAATAACCTTGGAAAGTGAATTTGTATGGATATTTCACCCTATTTAGCTTTGACACATGTGATATTTGGTTATATACACTTTTCTTCTCAATTTCACTTACCTTAAACTTTGTAAATTAATCTTAATCTTACCAAACATGTGTGAAATGTTCATGTAAGGTGATTAACGGATAATGTCAATTGAAGAGCAACCTAATGACCTATGACACCTTTTGGAACTGCCTTCTCACACCATGACATGACTATACTAGTACAAGACCAAAATATAACATTACCTTAATTTTGTCAAAATAACCTTAAAAGATGCTAATAAGACCTTAGAAAGACTATTTGAATACTTTACAAGGTACAAACTAGCTAGGAACAAAATTATTTGGACATGACCAGTCAAGTTTCAACTTATAGGGGTTGACTTTTTGACCCAAGGGTCAAAAAATGTCAATAATAACCATCTCTATTTTTTAATTGTTCTTATATTTTTTTGTAATCAGTGATAACAACCTAAAAATTAGTGATATCATCTTGCTAATCGATGGAACTTCTAGTTTCTTGTTTGTTGTTTCTTTTATCTATATAATGGTGGGATTGCCCTACTAGATGGAAAGATCATCCTACTAAATGATAGGATCACATTGTGTATTTTTCTTACAAGCTAAACAAATAGCTTTTCAAATTTCCACACTTACCAAAGACCATAATTGAAAATCTTAACTTGTTTATTGCATGATCACTTGACAAATACATGGTTTCTACATAAATAAACAATTTGTGAACACTTTCTTTTTATGCACTTAAAAAAAACCAACACTTGCATTTGGTGTTCTACAAAACTTATTTGTTTTTATTGCATTACTTGCATGTTTGCTTTGATTTCTTGCTTATAGTATATCATGCCTATGATCTCCCCTTTCCCCCTTATCACATAGATTATTATTGTCCTATTTTTCTCATTTATTGACTATGTGGGGTAGATTTCATCTCCTTCTTATAAATTCTTAGGGTGTAATGCCTAGGGTTTCATCTCCCAACATATATATCCCATACATCTAATGCGGGATATGAATTGAGGGAAATTTTCATTAAGAGCATAGAGAAATTCCCCATAAAGGGTTTTTGGATAACAAGGGGTTTATCCCTAATGCTACAATATCAAACATCACCTTTAGAGTCCAAATTTTGTGTATCACTTCATTGATACATTTACAGTTGAAGTAGTCATGTAGGGCATAGACCCTCTTACAAATTACCTTGTATTTATGTTCCTTCGATGGATTTTGAGCCCTACGTATTATAAGGTATATTGAGGACCATTTAGAAAATCCTATTAGGAATGGTAAAGGCATTCCAACCCAAGAATCTGAAGTGTTAGAAATAAAACATCACACAAGGAAGCTACAGATATGATATGAAAAAATAAGGTAAATCATATATTATTCAAAATGAAGCATGCTAGTACAATAGGAAATATCTTGCATATATAGGCAAGGCAAAATACTAAAGTAGCCTAACTGGCCAAAGTGGAATAAATCCTCAAATAAGATAAACTTGGTACAAGATAAAATAACTAGCTAATACACTATAAAATGTGATCAAATGCATGAAATACATAATTTAACACCCCCCTCAAGTGAATCTAGGGGCTGACAATAGCTAAAAAATAAATAGTGGCATATCCACAATATGAGTCCCAAAAACTAGGTTTGATAAGGTACTCATTTACAATATGTATCCATGAAATGAATATGGAAGATGTCCTCACAAACACCCCCCAAAGACAACTTATGAAACCCCAAACATGTCATGTAACTCAAATAAATGAGGTGATGCAAAAGGTTTCATGAAGATGTCTACAATATGTTGTTGAGTCAGAATGTACTCCAAGCTAAGAACGACATCCTAAATGTGTTGATGAATGAAGTGCATATGTACCTTAATGTGCTTGGTCTATTGATGCTCAACTAAGTTAAAAGATATATGAATTACACTATGATTATTATACCAAAGTACATTGGATGAATCCTATGTGAATAACTCTATCAACAACTAATGAAACCAAAGAACATGTTAAATCATTATAACTACTACCCTTTACTCAGCCTTTATAGATGAAAGTAAATAGCCTACTACTTTTTGCACAACTATGCAATAATTGAAGAACCAAGATAAAATATGTAGCCAAAAGTGGAATTCTTATCATCAAGAGAACCTGCATAATATGAATCACTATACCCAACCAACTGAGTAGAACCCATAGTGTAATGTAATCCAAAATGAGTAGTGCCTCATAGATATTAAAAAATCCTCTTGGTAGCCTACTAATGACTGTCATGAGGGTCATGTGCAAACCAAGATATAATCCCAACAATAAATGAGATGTCAAGGTGAGTATGGGTCAAATAAATAAGGCTCTCAACCATCTGCCTATACAATGTAGGATCACAAAGTGGAGTAGTACAAGAGACAGTGAGAGTCACTATAAACTAAAAAGGACTTGGCTTGCAATCAGCCATGCCAAAATGCTAAAGAAGATCAAGTGTGTACTTTTGTTGAATCAAATAAATCCATGTATTTGACTACAAAATCTATAAACTAAGGAAGAAATATAGAAGGCCAAGATTGGTCATGTCAAACTGTGTTGAAAGTGTTTGCTAAATAGTATGAATCTAAGATCAAGAGTTGCATGTGAAAATCATATCATCAACATACAAGACCATAATAATAATTTCCTTCCTAATATCTTGAACATACATTATGGGATCAGAGTGGCAATGAACAAAGCTAGTGGAGAGAAGAAATTATTATGTCTTCTCATACCAAGCTTGAGGGGCCAGTTTGAGATTGTAAAGAGACCTCCTAAGTCAACAAACAAGAGAAGAATCATGAACAAACCCAACAGGCTTCTCCATATGGATTTCTTCATGCAAGTCTCCATGCAAAAAATCACTCTTAATATTCATCTAATATATTGACCAACCCTATGATGCAGCAAGATAAAGTACAAGGTGAATAGAATTTATATTCGTAATGGATGCAAAAGTCTTTAAGTAGTCAATGCCTTCAACTTGTAAGAATCCCTTTGCAATAAGATATGCCTTATACTTATCAATAGACCCATCAACAACATACTTGGTACGGTAAATCCACTTGAACCTAACCAAGTTTATTCTCTTAAGAAGAGTGACCAAATCCCAAGTGTGATTCTTCATCAATGAAGAATACTCATCTGTCTTTGCATCATATTACTTGTGTATCCCATGAGCCTATGAAAAATATTGTGGATCCCTAAAGAATGCCTGACATAGAATCATGAACAAACCCCACAGGCTTCTCCATATGGATTTCTTCATGCAAGCCTCCATACAAAAAATCACTCTTAATATTCATCTAATATATTGACCAACCCTATGATGCAGCAAGATAAAGTACAAGGTGAATAGAATTTATATTCGTAATGGATGCAAAAGTCTTTAAGTAGTCAATACCTTCAACTTGTAAGAATCCCTTTGCAATAAGATATGCCTTATACTTATCAATAGACCCATCAACAACATACTTGGTACGGTAAATCCACTTGAACCTAACCAAATTTATTTTCTTAAGAAGAGTGACCAAATCCCAAGTGTGATTCTTCATCAATGAAGAATACTCATCTGTCATTGCATCATATTACTTGTGTATCCCATGAGCCTATGAAAAATATTGTGGATCCCTAAAGAATGCCTAACATAAAAGTATAGTACCGATAGAGTGTGCATAATGATGTCGATTAGGTGTAAGATCTTGTATGAAAGGTGTTACCTGAACAAATGTATTATAATCCCACCTAGGCATAGTGGCAACATCAGTGTGAATAGGATCTTCATCCTCTATAACCTCCTCAAGAATGTCTTGAAATAGCACCTTAAAGAATGAATCATTGAGAGGAGGTGAATCATCTAAAGAAGAATAATAAGTCATGGAATAATATGAAGATTCATGAGATATGAAGTTCTCATCAAATTATACATGTGTTTGTAAATGAACATCATGAGTATTGGGATCTAAAAGATGACAAACTCTCATGTCTTCATAATACCTTACAAAAATCAAAGGTTTTCTCTTCTTATCCAATGCTTTCCTTTTCTTCTTTGGTATAAATTCCCAAGTAAGGCTCCCAAAGACTCAAAAAAATGAGACATCAAGCTTGGTTCTAGACCAAACCTTCTCTAGAGTCATATGCCTAAGTGCTCGATGTGATGTGCAATTTTGAATGTAGTTCACATAATTAATTGCCTCTACTTAATAGATAGGAGGTAAATCTCATGAATACATCATAAATTTAGCCATCTCCTTCAGATTTTAGTTCTTTCTTTCTGCTAAGCCATTTTTTGTGGAGTATGTGCAACAGAATGCTAGTGAACAATACCATAGACTGCTAAAAAACTAGAGAACTCTCAATTGAAGTACTCCCCCCATTATCTATATGAAGCTTCTTGATGCAACTCGATGATTGTTTCTTTACCAAAGCCTTAAATACTTTGAAGTGAGAAAATACATCACTTTTATTCTTGAAGAAATAAACCCAAGTATGCCTCAAGAAATTATCAATCAAGACATAAAATTGTAGGAAGACCCTCTACCATACTGTGAATGCTCAACTCCTTCAAATATTTGTAGCTTGGGTATACAAATCTCTCATGCCAAAGCTGACTCTTAGAATATGCATGAGAAACTAAACGCATCCCTAAATGAAGAATAAAACCCTCAAAATTATAAATTCAATAATTGTTATCTACAATACCCTATGCAATAAGTGTGTGTGGCTCTAACAAAGCTCAAATTTCAATACCTTGTGGTGTGAAAGTCACTATCTTGCCCTAACCAGAATGGAAAATATGATATAAGGAAAGTAGATTGGTGGTGATGTTTACAAAATTTAATGCATCATTGATGTGGCCACCATCTAGTTTTATGTCACCCTTACCCTTAATATAAATGAAGGAAGAATCTCCAACCTCAATGTTGGAAGTAGAACTCAGACCAATACATACAAAAGACTCCTTGGTAGAAGTCATATGGTGTGAAGCACCAAAATATAGAACCCAAACATCTAAAATAGGTAATTGTGATCTCCCAAAAAAATTAAGTGTTTTTCCATGCTCATGAGAAGGATAAGGAGTGGAGATATAAATCTTATGTTTCCTAACAGCATCCTCTAAGGCTTGAATTCTTTTGAAACACCTAGACTCTTCATGACTAGTCCCCCCACAATAAGAGCAAGATAGGTTAGACTTATTCTTGGATTTGGAAGATGGTTTGGGTTTAGATAAATTAGTGTTGAGCTTAGGTGCATTTTGAGGTAGAGGAGTGCTCTTCTTCTTACCCTTATATTTTCCCTTAGTCTTAGGATGTGATGCAATTAATGCTTTGTGAGAGGTGAAAGACTCAAGGTGAGACAATTTGGATTCCTCCCTAGTAAGTCTCTCACAACATAATTCTAGATTTGGCATTTTGAATACGGTACCTAAAGGATCCATACTATAGAAAAAGGTAGAAGCAAAGATTTTGAATGGACCACTCAACTTAGACAAGATCAAGTATGCACACTCTTCATCCTTTTTATTTAGTCCACTCCCCTTCAACTATGTCAACAAATGCTTAAAATTTATGAGGTAGTCTACAATGAATGCAAAATCATCTAGATTTAGTGAAGTAAGCTCCACTTCAAGCTACATCGCTCTCAAGTGATCTATTTTCCTAAATAAATGCTTTAACTTAGTCCATGTTTTGATAGAACATCATACACATAAAATGAAATAAAATACTTTCACTCGCATATCCCCTAATCAATCCCATACTCTCTTCAAAATTACATTGATGGTGAAATTTTTCAAATTCACATGTGAACTGCGGTTGTGTTTCATTCATTAGGGACCATAATCCTTTGTGTTTTATGATTATTTCCATTCGAGGTCTCTATGTGTGGTAATTATGTGTAGTCAATGGATCATAATGGTCAACAATACAATTAGAAGCCATACTAACTAATCACCAAAGAGCAAAAAAAATGTAAAGGCTTCACAAAATCAATACTAAGACAACCCCCCAAAATATTATATTACAGGACCCCCCTCCAATTTGGCACTATATAAAAGTAGTGCATTTTTATAAATTAATGACACCAATGGATATAGAATTGAAAACAATGCACTTTTAAAAAAGTAAAACTCAAATCTGAGTTATGGTTCAAAATTTATTGATGTTACGATTTTCCATAAAATGGGTCAATACATTAAAAATCACTACAAACTAGAATTTGTGAGTAAATTAGAAAAGAACATATTCATCCAGCCACTCATTAGAACTAGAATTGAATCATAGACTTAGAAATGTCAACTAACGTGAAAAAAGATACTCCTAGTTAATGTTATGCTTGTACAAGTGAATAATGCTTCCTCTTGAGGCAAAAAATACAATTTGGAAATTTAAAAAATGAATAGAACTAGCTATTTTGAGAGGATAAAAAGAATAGTTTACAATTATTTTTGGTTCTAGATCTCCCACAAGAAAATCCAATGCATCAAAATATAGATCTTATGCAGATCCAATGCAGATGGTAGAGGAGTTTCAATGCTAAAGCTTAAAAACTAATCTTTTCTTCCAACGCCTCTACACTCTTAAGCCTTTTAATAGATCAATGCCTTCCTACATCTTAGAAACATATATTTGATCCAATGTCCATGTTGATTTATAAAAGGATACTTTGAATTCAGACCTAGAAAAACACAAAAAATAATGCCTAGCTTCTTTATTCTATGCAATTTTCTTCTTTTTCAAAAATGGCTCAAAGACCATATAGATGATAAAAATACTACTACTCTTTTCTAGCTAAAGGACAAAGACCTTATAGATCAGGAAAATAATTGATCAAAAAAGGGAAGAATATAAGTGAAAGGCACTTAAATAATCCTTGGTCGTTATAACCATGGAAAGAATGAAAGACCAATTCCACTTAAAGTTAATTAACGATTTGGCAAAGACCCGAACAGTAAATCTAAAGATCATTGGAATCATTTTCCCTAATTATTATGGAACATCACCATTCAAACCTTAATGAATAAAATGTGAATCAAAATACCGGCACAAGTTCCTAATTGAAATCTCCAAATAGTTCCATGCCTCCTCTAGATCTCAACACCTCAACGCTAAAGTTGAAAGACTCCACAAAAGTGCCACAGCTTGAAGAAAAAAAGATACTTTGTCTAAGCTTGAAAATAATAATGCCACTATGTATATTTTAGAACAAAATAAAATCACTAAGCTTAGATTTTAAGCAAATCTTAAAAATACAACACGTAGGCTCAAAGTGCCAAACTAGCAGATTAAGTGAAACTTGAAAGAAAGATCTCCACATGAAACTTGAAAGAAAGATCTTAAAAAACAATGAAAAGCTTCAAAATCTTTGAAAATTATGAAAAAGGGTACCAATATCTCCTTGCACACCTCTCTTATACACTTCCTCTCCATGACAAGGGAAGTAGAATAAAATTATCATAATATTACAAGCTAATGGATGGTTGCTACTTATTTAGGGCTCTAGTACCATGTTAGAAATGGTAAAGGCATTCCAACCCAAGAATCTAAAGTGTTAGAAATAAAACATCACCCAAGGAAGCTGTAGATATGATATGCAAAAACAAGACAAATCATATATTATTCAGAATGAAGTATGCTAGTATAATAAGAAAGCTCTTGCATATATAGGCAAGGCAAAATACTAAACTAGTATAACATGTCAATGTGGGATAAATACTCACATAGACAAACTCACTACAAGATAAAATAGCTAGATAATACACTAGCAAATGTGAGAAAATGTATGAAATACATACTCTGATAAATCCATGTCAAAATTATAGCTTAAGACTTTTAGCCATAAACAATTTGTAGTGTGAGGGAAACCATCCTCCCCCAAGATTATATAACATACCGCTTGAAGTGAGGGTTAATTTAAATTAATCTGTCACTACTTCAATTACAGTAGATATGTAGACTACAATCACATTGCATGCTCATCTTATCATTATAAATAAGGCTTGTCTTGGATATATATTATTGATTATTTGTTATTATTCCCACATGTTATATGTTGCGTACTTTACATATAAAATGAATCAACATCATCTTAAGTCCAAAATTTTGGCATATTACACATACATAATGAGGTCTTATGTTGTCCAGTTTCTAGGTTGTATTATTTTATCTTGTACCATTATGTTTTACAATTGAAAACAATTCAAATCAGGCCTATTTAGACTCCAATTCAATTTGAGATTAGTTATCCACATTGAGTTGTTTTCTACTCCATTCTTACTTTGATCCAATCAATAAAATATGCCCTCTTTGGGGCCATTTCAATTTAGACCAATCCACCCTCTTTGGGGCCATTTCAATCTAGGATAGTCCACCCTCTTTTGGGCCATTTTTAATAAAAATAATCTACCCTCTTTGAGGCCAATTACTTCTAATCCGTCCCCTTGCATATATCCTTGCTTGGGGGCATTAGTCAAAGGTTAATTTGAGTCATGGCATATCACGATCCTAAGCCTATTATATCATCCTCATTCATTAATCAAGACATGATAGATCAACTTTATCAACTTAACCAACATGTATCCCACTTTGCATCTACTCTTGATATTTCATCCCCTAGTCTGAAATCCAATCCAACCTTAAAGACACATCAAATCCAATAACCTGGCCATATTATGTCATTTCCCCTCCAAGGGCCATCATCTATTGAATACCCAAGTGTGTCCAAGTATGATAAATACTTGATTAAGATGTGTCATGATACCCTTCCCAAGAACAATCAAATTCATCCACTTCTAATTCAAGGTCAAGACAATCAACTCATTTTTGAAATTTTTGTTGAATCACCCCTCCTTGACAAGTTAATTTTTGGTGAGTCACCCTTTGACCAAACACTCATTTATAATGAAGGAACCATCTTTGATGAGCCCATTTCTGAAGACCCCATTATTGAACAATAGTTCATGTTTCTTCCATTGTAAAACATCCCCCATTTTATAAAATTATTTCATCTCAAAGCCTTCATTTCCAAGCAAAAATTAAAAAGGGTGTGTGTGGGTAATGTAACTCAATAATCCATCTTTGTGGCCACTTATATAGTAGAACCAAACTTCACTTTGGATCTAACATCAAAAACAAAAATAGCCCTCTCAAAATTCAAATCATAATCAAGTTCCATTTTAGAAACAATATCATAAGCAGGTTCCACATTGGAACCAACATTAGATTTACCATGAGAAGTAGAATTAATATCAGTCACAATATCAAATTTAGATCCACTTGTGTCAAAATTAGATTTATAATTAGAATACACTATTGGATATTATGGCATTGACTACACACTTCTAACAGATCCACTTGAGTCAAAATCAACTCTAGAATCAGAATATATTAGTGGATACTATGAATCAGTTACGTACTTCTACCAGATTATATTGAAAACATTAGTGATCCTTCCACAGTTTTTGAGTAAGTTTCTTTTGACATTGACACAAGTTATCCTAGTATTTTCTATGAGAATTGTGTTGCCTTCTACACTTCAAATACCATTACCCAACCTATTCACATTAATTATCCTATCCATTCCTTTGACAAACAATTTTCCACAACCATTGATTGTGAATAATAGAATCACACGTTATTGGCATTTTTCCATGATGACATATCAGTTACAAAAAAATTAAGAATCCAAGGTAACAATCAATTAGAAGACAATTATCCTAATGAAACGTTCTTTAAGGCACTAGGGGATAATCAAAGCTTAAAATTAGCATCTCCTAGTGAAACCTTCTTTGAGATGTTAGGGGATAATCAAAGTCAAAATTCAACTTCCGTTAGAGAAACCTTGTTTGAAATGCTAGAGGACAATCAAAATCAAGAAGACTTTATTGGTGAAAACCTCTTTGAGGTGCCATTATATGAATAAATCAATTTTTCATTCTTTAAAGAGTACATTATTGAATTCAATATTAGCATTGCTGATAATTCAAAAATTATTCATATTTTAGTAACTCTTAGGCCTAAGGAACAGAAAAAAAATTGTGGTCTTATTAAGATAATTTTCAAAAATCTGTGGCCCTATCACAAGCAACATTATGTCACAATTAGAACACTCAGAACTAAAAATAATGTGTGTGACTATTAGTCCCAATTCCCTTTGACCTCCATACATTTATGCCCCTTATTATGAGCCCAACCTTTATCCAAATCTTATATCATAATATCACATCAAATCCTTCATCCAATGCCTATCCCACTTTACCCTCACTAGAAGCACTCTCTTTCATAGAAGCTATGAAGACACCTTGTTTAGAGGTTTGAAGGAAATAGATTCAACAACCAATGAAGATCATAAGTAGTCCACGTTAGCAACAAGATCCTAGTAGAGTAACTATTTAGAGTGGGTATGGACTAGACATCAAAGGGTCACCATTATGCATCTCATAATCCTTCATTGAGCTGAGATTCTAAAAATATAAAAAAAACAATTAAAAAATAAAAGATAAAGATAAATAATTTATCCAATGGTGAAAATCGTGTTTATGGTGCCTTGGGAAAGTACCATGATAAAAACCAAGTTTTTAGCCTCATGTGTAAATAATTCATTGTTTACAAGTATCTTGACACTTAGAGGCAACCCCATCTGTATTGACAACTATTCCATTCAATCCATTTTGGCATTCCATTCCATTCAAGACATTTTTTTCCATTCGATCTTATTTAACCAAGCCCATCCTATAATGTCCATCAATATTTTTATCTCGACCTTGTTACATGAGTAGAAGGTATATTGAGACCTATTTTGGGGGGGGAATGGCCTCATTATCCAACCGGTACTTTAATGATTGGATGCATTGGTTTCCACATGACATAGTCTTTGGAGTTTCATCATCCATTATTATTCTGAATTATCCTTTTCAATTGTCCATTCATTATCATTCCACATCCTAGTTCTAGAATAGGTTTTCCCTTTCTTAGTAACCCTTATGCATTTTGTATATACTTATTCAGAAAACCAAAACATTCAAATATTGCAAACCAATAAAAAACATTCAAATAATCAAAAATTACCTAAAATTTAGAAAAATATTAAAATCCCCACAAGAGATATAAAACCACAAAATCCTAAACATTTGAAAATGTTTAAAATCTCTAGAAGATATATGAAGCCACAAAATTCAAAAACATTTATCTTATTTGTTATCCAATCAAAAATACTTGATTAATCATTGAGAAAATTATTTTAAACCAATGGGATGTGTTTTTCCTCCCAAATCCACCCTATTAAGGCAACTTCATTATTGGTTCAAATCATTTCAAAAATCATTGGATGTGTGTTTTCCCCCATTAGATTGTGTCTCCCCCCTACTTTGCTCTCTTTGGGGCAAAAACCAATCCATTCAAGTTCACAATTTCCACCCTCTTTGGATAAATTCAAAACTTGCATCTTATTATGGGATATCTTATCCACATTTTATCCCTTTTCATGTATCCTTGCTTGGGGGAACCATCCAATTATTCTCATTGAGCCTTCACATGTGGATTTTGACTTGATTAACAACAATATTGTTTTTGTTTCTTTTTCAAGTTTTGTGTGTGTTTTGTTGCTTGTTTACTTATTTATTTTATTTATTGTTGTGCCTTGACTCATTACATATGCATTAATAGAGTGATTCCTTATGTTTGTCCTTGAGTCCATCCTTTAGCATATAACAATAATGTCATCTTGAATTTTCAATATCATGGTGCATTTGTGTTATTTGTCTATTGTATTAGGGGTCAATCCTTATGTATATTATGGCCAAGACATCATGGTGTTTTATGTCATGGTGTATACCATCATGTGCTACATTAAAAATCTAGTTCTTGAGGCCTATATATAGTTTTACACTCTAGTGGTAGTTTAACCCTTAAAAAATCATCAATTCAATAATTTTGGTTATCTTTGACCACATCTCATCATATTATTCCTCTTTGATGTTTTTCAACTTCATTCTATTCAACTATATTATTTTCCTCATTCCATTTCTCCCATCTTCAGGGGAATTACAATGGACTAAGGTCCATTTAGACTATGTAGGCAATGCTCAATCAAATGAAATTTCTAAGGCCAGCTCGGCTACCATTATTCTCACTCTTCTTTATCTATTCATCTTTATCATTTCCCCTACTCTTTTCATCAATATCCTACACTTTTCGATTGGAATTGAAAAATCATGATAATTCATTTTTCTTCATAATCAATCATTATTAATTCAATTTGTGTGTTTCCTCATGTGCCTAGTTTTTTGTGGCTTCTTCATTCATTGAAAAAAAATTATACCATCACACATATAATTGTGTCATTCATATCATCATTAATCCATGAAATAAGTTAAATTCTTGATCTATGCTTGCCAATCAATCAATTTTTCAATCATTCAAATTTACCCTACAAGGCAAATTAATCTTTCAACATGCCCTTTTTGGGGCCAATTATCAAATCTCAACTCACTATTTTTTGGGGACGTGTCCCTTCCCCCATTTCACCCTCTTTGGGTAAAATTCACCCTCTTTAGGTCAAGATAAACCATGAAGCTCGTTATCTTAAGATGTGTCCTCTTGGGAAAATTATTTATTTATTCTCAACATATCAAAACGTTGAAGCATTAGCTCGAGTGGCTTAATTTCTCTTCCTATCAAGGGCTTGACCATAAAAATATTTGTCTACCACTCCCTCAATGGGGCATCTTGGGCATTCCAACCCATGTTTGAGGCATCATTGTTAGCTTGTTTTTTATAAAATTGAATAAGAATCAACAAAATGTGAACACGTCATTATTCAATCATTATAACATCATTTTAGTGACTTTTTCATTCTATGAAAATTCATTTCTTCATCTAGTGTCTCATAACATCCTATCAAACAAGGGAAATGTGTAAACACCTCATTTTCATCACTCCCATGTCAGAATTACAGTTAGAATGATTTATTGAAATAACATACGAATCAGGTTTGAAATCATTGAAAAGTCTAGATTCTTTTGCACACCTTAATTATGTGCATATTATAAAATATATATTGGTACATCCTTGATTGGGGTAATACACCATTTCTAATCATCGACTTCATATAATTCATCTTGGGTCAAATTCAGACTTTACAAGTGACATTTTGGACCAATTAGGTGGAACCCTTATTCGATTTTCAAAAGTCACATCACTTTGCATTAATTTAATAAAACATTTTTAATTAACCTAATCTTACTCTAATAGGAAATTCCATATATTTTTATAATTTTTTATTTTCTTAATTAATTAATTGAATTATTCCTCCACTCACATGCCAAGTGGATTCAAATATTTGAAATCATGACATCACTTAGAAAGTTGTCAAGCATTAGCATAAATGCAAGAAAATATCAAAAATTTGAAGCCATGTCCAATTAATGCAAACTAAAACCCCAAATATTAATAGCATTAACTCTCCAAATTGGATTGAATTCCAACCACACATATTGATCTTCATTCGATAGTCAAAATTAGTTTGAGAAGTCTATAAATACAAGGTTCATTTTTCATTATAGAAAATTTTTTATGGTGCAAACTTACTTTGCATAAATCAAACAAAAGCTTCAAACTTTCTTCCATCCTTCATCAAAAACCACAAGTATTCAAGGGGAGATGCCATCCATATGAAGTTATGACATTGACAAAGATTTTTAGCACTATAATTCAGGGACAAACATGTTTATAATCTGTCTTGGAGAATGAATCCATTGGGAAGGTATAGATTTTTAGTTTATATATTTCTATTTTGTTTACATCCTCCTAGATCTTACCCAATCCAAGGACCACGCCTAGGGTGTTATGTTTTTTATTATTTTATGCTTATTTTACATTTTAACATGAACTAACCCCCTTTGCAATCATGTGTTTACACTACCAATAAATATTTTTCATTAAGTATATGATTTAATATTTAATTGATATAATTCCATTCAAGTGGAAGGACACAATAGTATATAGAACAAATCAGTTTCTCAACCTAATCAATAATTTAAAGTCTTTACCAATCAACTTCCAAATCATAATACCAAAATCAAGATAATATTCACATGGTAACACCTAAACAATAACCAACAAGTTTTATACTCAGATATTAGATGGTTTCATAGTTGTGGTCAAGAATGCACATAAATAGGTACCTTCTATTACATTATATGACCATGAGATTCTATTAAATGTTTCTAACAATGTACCATTATTCATATGTGTTTTCATGGATTCACATTTAAAGTTAACTCAAATAATTATGGTTGATAATGGTTCAAGTTTAAATATATGCATAATAAAATTTCTTGCTATTAGAGGATACACTCAACATGATTTAGATAATACAACCACTATTCTTAAAGGTTATGATGGCCTTACATGGACACCACTCAGGGGTATTACATTACCTATCACCATAGGCCTGAAGACCTTTCTAATGTGGTTTCATGTATTGTCAAATAACATGACATATGACATATTAATTGGATTCCCTTGGCCTGATCAAAAGAGAGTAATCCCATCCACATTATATCAATGTTTAAAATTTGTGTATAATAACAAAGTGATTGATATTCAAAACACTACTTATGAGTTGTCAATCCAAACTTAACAGCAGTTATTACCCAAAGTGTTACCTAAACAAAAAATCGTATAACCTCAAGTGAAAACATATAAATTTTAATTACTTATCCATCCATGCACCAAGGTAGTCTTGTCCAGCAACCTCTTGCACTTATTCAAGCTAAAGCACCTAGTAAGGTTTCAACTACACAAAACAAACAAAGTGATTCTTTTATAAAGGATAAAATAACTATTATAGATACTTTTCATGATAATGATTACACTACTAGATAGGGATGATTTTAAGAATGAACCCCTAAAATTTGTTATTATATTCTGGCAAAGCCTAGATTACATGCATAATTCCATTGGTTAATATACAACAAAATTGTCATGTAGGTGTAAATTGACTAGCTATTCCATTGGCTCTTTCAAAAAAGCTTATAATTATTTGGTGAATTAAATTTAATATTCAAAGCAAGATATAATTTGTTGACAGCAAGTAGATCAACTAATTTTTTATTTATCGAGTCAATTAACATGACCACACATGCAATTTACAACAAACATGTGTTCAACTTGATGAGTTCACCTTTGCCAATGTGCTTCCAAAATTAGAGTTTTGAAACAAAAAATATAGATTCAAAAAAGAAGTACATATTTGTCAGTGGTTGTGGTTATGACAGCCTTGATAGACATGTGTGCCTTAGCTCCTCAAATGTACAAAACCAACACACCACCAAAATAAACATGATGTCTACAAACATAAAAATCTCCCCACAAAAATAAATATTCCCTCTGTAAATATGTTTCATATCTCCTTCCAACACCTCCAATCTTTCCATAAATTCCTTCCAAACCTTATGTTTCCCTTGCAGTTTTGGCTAGTCACAAGGCTGAATTATACACCTACCCACATCAAACGAGCTTAACACTAAGACAACTTGAATAATTAGACATGGTTATTAACCTCCTATTTTGGCTTTGATATCCCAAGGTGATTTCAAATTGCAATATTATTAAATATGAGTCATTCTTAGTTTAATAAGTGCATTTATTTTTATACCATGTACCCTATCCAAATACTAACCTCTTATTTTGGTGTGGATTTACTTGTTCTCTATTACATTGGAATGTTTTTAAGTTATTTAAATAAAGGTTTTTTTTAAAAGAAACCTATATGATAATTTTCTCACAAGCACTCTCTGCCATCATCAATTATATTCAAAAATGAAAAACTACATAACAAAGGTGAATTTTTACACTTGGGTCAAGCTACTTGTTAAATGGGCACTTCATGAAGATTATGTTTTTCAAGTGCCATTCACTTTATGTCTTCAATAGATTTTTTAATTATCAAAAATGGACCATAGGCAATGGCTATAAACTTTGAGACTATTTTATTCAAGTAAATTGTAAAAATCAAAGAAAAAATACTAAGATAAATGGTACGTAAGTTAACATTCTTCTCTCATTGTTCCATTACAAAGATAGATTCTTTTTTTGAATGAAACTTTTGAGGTATGAGTTCAATGTAGTTATAGATTTAATGATTTGTAGAAAATTCCAATTAATTTTGAAATTTCCCACCATTACATCATGAATGAACTTCAAAGTGCCTTCACTCTATTTTAGCTATCAACACCTCTTCTTTAATTTCATTGTTGACTTTTATCTATCGACCAATCTTCTTCAATTTAATCACCCACATTACATCATGTGGGATTATCTAGATTAATTGTTGCCAACTGCACCATCACAATCAATACCAATATTGAAAACCATGTGATTCAAGTTCATAGAGGTTTGTTGCCCTAACATGGCTTAATGGGGACTCTTTCATATCCCTATCTTAACCAATAAGCACAATTTTGTATTTACTTAAAGATCAACCTCTAGAAGTGATTGTTGAATCTCAAAAACCCACAGTTGAAAATCTCTTTATGGTTGCTGGAAAAAAATTATACATGCCAAAGGGTGAATGGATTCCTGTACACATTATGAATCAAGGCCATCTAGAGGTTCATATAATATTATGTCTTATATTGATCCAACCATGACCTAATCTACAAATTCATGGGTATTCCCCCTACCCTAAATATTTTGCACTTATGGATCCAACAAAACTGGGAGCCTCACGGTGAGTACTCTTTGTGGTTTATTAATAATGGGTATTTCATTATAAACTTTTCTTTTATTGCTGACATAAATATGGATTTTGAGTTAGGGAGGATAAATCATGGTCCATCAGGATTATTTGTCCAACCTTGAAAAGTGGGATTTTATCCTGGAATCGAATTGGTTGTTATATCAGTTTGGATCCATTTGTATGCATTTCCAATGGAGTTTTGGAGCAAGAGAGTATTGGAAACCATCGATCAATCCCTTGGATTATTTTTGGGCATTTCTAGAGGCACATTGAAAGGATCCACAGTAGTGAATGCTAGCTTATGTGTCGAAATGGATCTCAACCAACCCATATCAGTAGAGGTAGAACTTTAACCCATTAGGCTTTATTAGATTCAGTAGCTATATTATGAGGCAATA
Source organism: Torreya grandis (assembly GCA_037957365.1). Taxonomy (NCBI): domain Eukaryota; kingdom Viridiplantae; phylum Streptophyta; class Pinopsida; order Cupressales; family Taxaceae; genus Torreya; species Torreya grandis. The sequence continues at coordinate 1,935,431 of JARHVA010001472.1, read as the reverse complement.
CCTTTTCTATGTATATTTTACCACAAACATGGAAATTCATCATGGTCTTGCCGAAATAATATGAATACAATATAGAGGCACATCTAGTAAATTCAAATCCTCCTATAGAGGGTAAGCTAACAGATAATACAGAAAAGGTAAACAGTTTTCAAAATGGAGAAGCTCAATGAGATAGCTTTGAGTAGCCCAAAAGAAAGAGAAGACAAGAAAAAAGATAGTAAAGAACAAACCCAACTCAAGCCCTCTAACAAGTATGAAATTTTCAATACACTTATTGAGTAGGAAAAAAGATAGTTCATGGAAAATGGGAGTGGAAACAATGAAAATATTGCCAACTATGCTCAAACCCCTCTCTCAGCCCCTCTTACCCTTGAGAAAACCTTAGAGTGTATAACTTCCATAACCAATGATCATATGGATCTTGGTAGTGCATAATCAAGATCAACCAAATTCAAAGGATGTTATTATGGGAATAACAAAAAAGAATAGAGATAAGCCAAATCTATCGATAAGCCAGGCAAAGAAGAGATCAAATAACAATAGCTCCCAATGAGTGGGTAGAAAATCAAATAAATAATTAATAGCACTTCAAGGAGATAAACTGATCAATGATGGATTAGTGAGACCATTGGACTCTTACCTATCTCAAGGTACTTAATGATTATACAATCATGGAAAATTAAGAGTTTAAACAGTAAAACCCACCAATATGTTGTTCAAATAATTTTATAAGACGGTAAAATAGAATTCTTGCTTATCCAAGAGACAAAAATGTCACTGGATATTAAGTGTAAAAGAGTAAATAAACTTTGGAGGGGTGCTTGTCATATGGAAGTGGCTACCCAAGGGGCCTCAGAGGGGATATTTACATGTTGTAACTCTCTTGAATGGACAGCAATAGAACATATAGCTTGGAGGGGTGTCCTCGCGTCACATTTTTGACACAATAGAACATTTGAGCAAATTTTAATCACAAAATTTTATGGGGCTCAAAACCTTGACTGTCAAAGGCAATAATGGGGAGCAGTGCATAATATGAGGCTCTCTAGGAAGGACTTAGATTATATTGTTGCAAGGGATTTTAATGCTAAATTATCATCCAGGGACTAAGAAGGAGGTACTCCAATGTTAAATCTAGGAGACTGACTTATGATAGCCTAGGTTTATGTATTACACTTGGTACATATTAAATGTTATGTAAATAACTATACCTAGACCAATAAGAGGAGAGAGCCATATAGCAGGAAGGTGAAGTTAGACCATTTTTGGTCTCAAAGGAGTCATTTATGTAATGGAACCTTAATTTTCAAATTTTAGAAGGCCCCACTTCATATCATTTCCCCATTATATTAGAAGGGGGAATCAATACTGGGAAATACCACAAACCTTTCAAATTTGAAAAAAAAATAGATGCAAAAAGAGGAACTTCAAACTAAAATTCCACAATGGTGGGAGGAGGGTCACCCACCTTTTGGGACAGCAATGTTTTGTTTCCACAAGCAGCTCCACTATGTCAAGGATCAAATAAAATAATGAAAATGAGATAATAAGATAAACTTTGAAGCTCAAAGAGCGCCATTGGTGGCTAGATTGGATGAGGTGCAAAAACTCTTCCATGAAGGAATAATAATAGAGCAAATCAAGAAAGAGGATGATGTTTTACATAAAGTAGTTGAGGAAATTGACGAGCAAGAGGAAATTTGCTAGAAATAGAGAGTGAGAACCACTTGGCTATTGGAAGGTGATAAAAACACCAAATTCTTTCATTAGGTTGCTTGTGCTAGGAGACAAATGAACAAGATGGAAACTCTTTTGGATGAGAATGGTCACTCCTTTGATATTATCCTAAGTATGCAGTTTCATTCTAAGAATTAATTTTCTACTCTATTTAAGGAAAGTATGATGCATGAGGAAGCATCTCAAGAAGAAGTTCTTGTTGGCATACCCTCTATTGTCTTTGATGATGAAATCCAAGCTCTTCTTAAACCCATTAATAGAGAGGAAGTGAGGAAATTTGTCTTTGGAATGAGTATGAGAAAAACACCAAGTCCATATGGCTTCCCAATTGAATTTTTATACGCCTTTTGGGATATACCTTAAAGGAAAATGTTTTGGCCATTATAGAAGAGTCTAGACAGAGTAAAAGAGTCTAGATAGAGTAAAAGACTACTCCAAGCCTTGAATCATACTTTCATCGCCTTAATTTTGAAAGAGGAGGGGGTACATCTCTCAGATTTTGGACTTATTGCTTTATATAATGTTATTTATAAAATTATCACAATAGTAATGGTTAAGCTGATAAAACCTCTCCTTTACAACATTATCTCCTTTGAACAATGGGGTTTTGTTGAGGCTCAACATATTTTGAATAGGATTGTTCTAGCTTAGGAGGCAATTCACTCAATGCAAATATCTGGAAATAGAGGAATGTTCATCAAATTGTATATGTCAAAGGCTTTTGATAGGGTATAATGGAGGTTCTTATCAAGAATGATGGTTGCATTTGGTTTCTCTCAAGATTAGATAGATTGGATCATGAGATGTGTTTCTTCTCCTTCATTCTCTATGTTAATCAATGGCCTTCCCTCTCAGCCCCTTGGTGCCACTCGCGACCTTCGTCAAGGACACCCTTGTTCCCCTTACCTTTTTCTTATTTTGGTGGAAGGTTTGGGAAGCCTCATCTTGAGGATAAGACAACAAGGTTTGCTAACAGGTATAAAGGTGGGTTTTCTAACTCATCTATAGTTTGTGGATGATACCGAAATGATGGGAGTAGCCAGTTGTAGAGAAGCAAGAATGATTAAAGATACTCTCAATGTCTATCTCAGAGCCACCAATCAAGTTATAAATGATAAAATATCCAAATTGATATTTTTAAACCTTGATCTGAGTCTACATAACAAAATTCTAGGCATCCTAGGATTCACAAAGACTTCTCTACCTGTGGTCTATTTGGGAGTCCCTCTATATTTTAAAAAATTGACAACAGATATCTAGAGGAATATTTTAGATCATATCAGAGAAAGGATCAACCATTAGACTCATAAATGGTTAACATTTAGGGGTAGATTAACTTTTTTACAATCATTCATTCAGGCCATGCCAATTTATAAATTTTCTATCCTTGCTACCCCACATACCATATGGAAATCGTTGGACAAGATGGCTAGAAATTTCTTATGGGGAGGAGCAAAAGAAGAGAATTGGACCTTAGTTGGTTGGGAGAAAGTTACCCAACCAAAGGTTAAGGGGGGTTTGGAAATGAGAAGATCAGAGTTCAACAATAAATCTTTGGTTGGCAAGCTTTACTGTAGGCAAATCTCCTAACTCACATCTTTATTCAGTAAAGTTCTAATTAGTAAATACTTGGGACAAGAGAATCTGCATGACCTGAGTCATTTCCCTCTGGAAGGTAAAGGCTATTCAGTATATAAGGTTCTAAATTTAGGCTCTCAAGCTATGAAATATGGATTATTCTAGAAAGTTAGAAGAGCAGATAAGGCACAATTTTGAATAGACTCTTGGGATCAGAACCCACCTATAATTTCTAAATTTCCCAAACTATAACCAATAAAATCAACCATGGAAAGCAAGGGTTGGATTCAGATTGAAAAATACCTTAACACCAGCCATCTGAAAAACTATAAATTTAAGCAGCTCAATAAGCTAAATGGGTGGCCAATCCTGAGCCCTCTGGAATGGACACCAATCATGACTAAAATCTTGGCAGAACAGTTTCTCACATGTAGAGATGAGGAAGATGAATTAGCTTGGGGCCATGGGAGCCTTGGAGTTTACATAGTTAGGGATGGATATGATAAGATATTTCCTAACCCTCCTCCTCATGCATTCCTAGTGGAGGATTGGAGAAGGATATGGCAACCCAAGGGATGGAAGAAAGTTAACTTATTTGCTTGGAAATTCATGCACAATGGAATACTTAGTTTTTATAACCTAAGACTTAGGAGGATCATTTGTCCATATCAATCTGTTTTATGTTATAAGAGTGAGGAAACAGCTGACTTCTTGATGTTTGAATGCTCATTCACACAATAGAATTGGGAGAGATGGTTTTCAGCTCATCAAATCATAGCCAATGGTGATTAAAATCGAATTAATATTTGGGAAAGATGGAATAGATGCAAATTTAAATCTGAAGCTCTTTGTCTTGGGTGGAAGCTTGGATTAAACTTCATTTGGTGACAAGTGTATCTGGGAAGAAATGGCAGAATTTTTCGAGATACATTTTCATCCTTGGATGGCGTTTAGTAGATCATCTGGAGCAAAGTCACGAAAACTATTGCAATGTATGATAAAGCGGGTATTTAAGTAGATTCGGGGATGATGGAGAAGGAAGATGAAGTGAAAAAGGGGAAAGACACAGCTTATTGGAAACCACCCCCATAAGGATGGATTAAATTTAATACTAATGGAGCAGAAAAATGTAATATAAGTAGAGTTGGAATTAGAGTTTGCAAGAATCATGGTGGGATAATGATCTATTGAGAATTGCAAGGTCTTGGTAGGGTCACAAACAATGAAGCTAAATCCTTAGATATAAGATATGCTTCTATTCACCCCATTAATGGGCCAAGAGTACTAGTGCATTCATTTTGCAAGGTAAAAAATTTAGTTTGGACTCCCCCACCCCCGGACTTCTTCAAGCTCAACTTTGATGGAGCCACGTGGGGCAACCTGGTGCCTCAGGGGCAAGTTGCATTATCAGAGATTGTGTTGGCTCTTTGATCAGGGTAGTCTCTCTAAAGTTGAGCGATAGGATAAATAATGAAGTTGAGGCTCAGAGTTTAGCTTTGGGTATTGATCTAATCGTCCATTGTGGTGTGGAGGTCATCTTGGAAGGCAACTCAATGGTTTTGATCCAAGCACTCTGCAATCGAGGGGACTGTGTCTGGAACATTGAAAATATTTTGGGCCAAGTTTAGGACATTATTAATTCACTCAACTCCTATGAGGCGTCTCGCTGCTACCGAGAGCTAATGCGGTAGCGGATTTCCTGGCCAATCAAGGTATCTTGCAATTTATTGAACTCGTCTTGGACAACTCTTAGGAAGCATCACTGAAAATTAATTTGGTGAGCTCTTAACCTTTATATTTCTCCATCCCAACATTGCCCCTTGGCCATCGTATTAGTCATTGGGCAGGAGGGCCTTTATCTCCAATCATGTTTTTTCACTTCAATTTGTGTGTCATGCACGTGTGGGCAATGAAGTGAGGTGCCCTACCATTTATGAGGAATGTTTTTCCTCTTGCCCAAAGGCTTGTCTTTTGATTTATCTGATTTGGTATGGGTTGGAACTTACTCTGTCGTGTGTAATCATGTGTGATGAAGTGTTTAGTCCAAATCGCCATTAGTGTGTCATTGCTTCACGTTTCTGCTAAGAAGAGAGAAATGTCATTTGAAGGTAGCATTAGTGAGGCTTGCCTCAAAAAGGTCTTCATGATTCAATTTGCGCCAGTTATGGAGGTTGTCAAAGAATTAGTGGGTCTGGGTTTCCCAGGAGCAATATGCTTTTAGTTGTGAAAGACAAGGAACTGGTCAAGGCGATGGTGGAGCAGTTGATTAAGCCTCACTTCAGGGTCAGCTAGCAAGCGGCAATTACAAATTTTCTGGCCAAGGGCATGACTAAACTACCCCTCATGGGGAGGGAGGTCTATGGCATTATTCCCCTATCCATCTTCCGAGAGCTCGAGGAAAGGCTCTGTGTCACTATGTCCTTTGTGAAAAAATTGAAGGGGCCTCCTCCACTCACCTACTCCCTCAGGGAAAACCATCACACCCTTGGATGTGAGTGCTCTGCAAGCCCCCTTACCTTCTCTCTTAGCCATCCTATGAATGTGTCAGTCTCCATGTGTGCTTGTTGTGTCTCGATTTCTAGAATGTATGTTTGGAGGGGGTCATCCTTTGTCGCCTTCGATAAGGTTTGAGGTTGCAGGGCATAGTGGAACAGCAATGGCTCGCACTCGGCATGCATCCTCTTTAGTGATGCATGCTTGGATCGATTCTAACTTGTGTGCTCCTGCAGTAGGTGGTTGTTTGGTGCCCCCTACTGAGGACGACCCAGACTCGGCCCCTCGATGAAAATCAACTCCGTTGATTGATGGTGAGCATTCAAGTGTTGGCCCATGGATGTGTTAATTTCTCTAGTCATATTGTCAATTCAACGTTATGCCTATTTTTTGGATATGGGTTTGCTCTTCTAGTCTTGTGAGATATCTCTTGTTGGTGTTTTGGCTTTCCCTTGGTGGTAGTTTTTTGTAATATGTTTCAATTAGTTCGTTGTTGGCTTGTTGGCCATTTTTTGGAACTCCCCCCCTCCTCTTGCAGATCTTCCCAAGACACGGGTTTTTTGTAATGGGTTTGTTTGTTAATATAATGGGTAAGGGAACCTTAACCCTCAATTATCTATTAAAAAAAAGGAATTGCTTCTATTTGGGTTGTTAGCCGAGGTTATGGAAAGATAATTATAGAATCAGATTCTCAATTCTTGATTGGAGCTTTGGGATGCATTAGGAACTTTGCTTGGAGACATGGACACTGAAGTTTATTGTCACCCAAATTAAGCAATTGTAGAAGGAATTAGAGGATGCAATTCCAACATATGTTGGCAGGGCCCTAAATAAACTGGTAGATTTCCTGGCTACGAAAGGCTCCAAGAAAGACCTAGGGGTTCAATGGCGCAATGGCATGGTGACTAACGATGAGAGGATTCAGGTAGTAGGTGAGAAAATCCTTTGCTTAACTAATTTGGACAGCCAAGCAGATATATGGTTTAGGAGATTTGTCCCTATTGTAAACCTCCTTGTATTGTTGTAATCAAGTGCTCCAGCGAACTAAAGCTAGGAGAAGTTTCATCCCAACTTGTAATATTTCTTCTCTAATATAATTTTTCAAAATTTCTCAAAAAACTTTTATTGCTCACTTTTATCTATCTACCCCTCTTCATCAAGCTCATCACTCAGGATATGTGCTTAGACTTCGCCAACAACTCAACTCCAAGAAACCTACCCTCTTCTTCAAATTCATCACCATACGTATGTGCTCAGAAATGAGAGACATATATGCCAAAATCTCAAGGGATTGGCCAATAGTGTTGAAATTGCCTCTAACACCAACTTATATATAACCCAAATGAACAAACGAGAAAATTCAAATAAAAACAAGACATTAACAACTACAACTAGTATGTGATGCTCTTCATTAATATAGATTATATAGATGTACAAAGATGTGGAATGGTGTTAGTTGGATAGGTTGAAACACGACCTAGACTATCTCAAAACTCGGCATGCAAATACATCCCATTAGTCTAACTAAATGTAACTAAGAAGGATCTAATGAACTATGACAAGTATAAAACAAAATATTTACAATGATGGAGATGATTACTAATTACCATTGTGGTTCTCATTGCAATCCCATGATCAAATCAAGCAAATAAGCATATGATCAAATCAAGCAAATAAGTGATAATTATAAGGAGCCCTTACTCGATTTTAGCCATCAAACCCTCTTCATTGCCCACTTTCATCTATCAACCCCTCTTCTTCAATTTCACCATCCACTTTTATCTGTCAACCCGTCTTCGTCAATTTCATCACCCAAGTATGTGCTTAGACTTCATCAACAACTCAACTTGAGATAACCTCTCCTCTTCTTCCGTTTCATCACCCGCTATACATGCTCATAAATGAGAGGCATGCATACCAAAATCTCAACAAGGGAATGAAGAATGGTGTTGAAGACTTGAACGACACCAACTTATACATAACCCAAATGAGCAAACAGAGGAATGCAAGTAAAAATACAAGATCAATCACTAAAATTTATATCTTAAGCTCTTCGTTAATATAGATTATATAGATTTACAAATATATGGAACAGCATTAGTTGGATAAGGTGAAACACACTATAGATCGTCTTAAAACTCTACATGCATATATATCCCATTTAATCTAAACTACACGTAGCTAGGAAGGATCTAATGAACTATGCAAAGTATATATTAAAATATTTGCAATCACTGAGATAATTACCATTACAATTCGCATTGTAATTCCATGATTAAGTCAAGAAAATAAGTGACATATAAGGAGCCCTCGTTCTATTTTAACTACCAACCCCTCTGCTTCAATTTCATCACCTAGAATATATGCTTAAACTTCACCAACGATTAAACTCAAGGTAACCTCCCCTCTTCTTCTAACCAGTCCTTGCCTCTTCCCATTTTAGTCGTCTTGTATTCTTATCATGTCTAGTTGTTTTCAATTTTCTATTCCTCGTCTATCCTAATTGTTGGATGTTAATAATCCAAGCCAATGCTATGTTGGTGAAGTTTTTGAATGAATTGCGAAAACAAGGGCACTTTAGGATTATGATTCCTAATGTTAAAGACTGAAGGTCTTCGAGCTCAAATGGCTTAGGTATACTTTAAAAATACCAATTAAAAATGGTGCCACTTCCATACCTACCTCTACTTACCATACGTAAAAGGCCCAAGAAATTAAGATCATGACACCATAAAACATGCATTAATAAAATAAGTAGAACACTTGAAAATAAAGTCCTTCAATAATCATGGCTAAGAATCTAAATTTACCTTCCAACACCATTGGCTAATTACATCTCATCTCATTAACAAAGAGACAATAATGAACAAAGTGTTTTTGACACAATATCCTTACCATGGTTCCAATATTCAACGTGATTGTTATTCCCATGATGATTATCGAAAGAAATTATATTGTGTAAACAATCAAAATAAGTAAGTCTTTCTATAATCATAACTAAAACTTTAAATTTTCCTTCAACACTAGTTAATTACATCTCATGACATTAACAGAAGCATTGTCATGAACCAAGAGCTTTTGACACATGAAATCCTTACCATAGTAGCAACATTCAACATGAGAGGTAATTCCATTATCAAGAACATCAGTCAAAAGGTTATACTCTAGTTTTTTTAGTACTATTTAAATGATGAGAATAAAAAAATGTTTATGCAATGTAAGAAATCGTGAACTTTTGGAAGGGAGATGAAATTTAATGTCAAATAATCAACAAATCATTTCACTGTTCTTTTAAAACTTCAATATTAGATTGTTGTTTCACTTAGGATATTTGCTATAAACTTTAATATATGCAGGATTTTAGAAAAACAATATTGACAATCTAATCCATTTGGAAAAGAGGCCATCTCCATTTGATAATTCCAACAACATACATTAATAAAGTTGTATAAATTATAACTATTCCAAATTATTACAAGAGAAAAAATGAAACAGAACAGACCTTTAAAGGCCTATGGTATACAACAAACTTATATATACTTAAGACTACATGGCAACATACAACATATCATAAACTGAATATACATTGATTATATGTTATGCTTGACAAAGTGAACAACCATCATTATGTAAACTCCATGGTGCTCCCAGCAAACCTCTGATTCAATTCAATCTTTAGACCCATCACAATTCAATTATAGCTCTCGTTTGGTTAGGCCCTCAAGTGTCTATTATAGATTAATTATTTGTCCAAATGGGATTTGTAAATGGTGGTTAGCATCTTTTTACGGGGATTAGATTTTGTCTAATGCGACCTGCACATGGTTGTTGGTGGGAATTGAGTACCCTTTGTACCATATTTCCACGTAACAAATATCAAATGTTGTCAGAAAATACCACGAGAAATGAATAGATTTATGAAAAAATCCAACCTATAAAGGTTGCAAATTATATATTATCACAGAAAATAAAACAGAAAAGACAAGCTAAATTCATGGAAAATCAAGCACACACGGCAAACTAAATTCATGGAAAATGAATGGTTCAAAAAATAGGCATAAAGTACAAAATGAATTCAAATACAAAGCACAAGAGAATAAAGAGGGCAATGGTTAATCAATAATGTTGACTGAAGCACAATAATACAGTAGCGTGTAAAAACCTGAATGCAGATCGAAATAGTGTAAGTTTTCTTAAACAAAGGAAGATTTCCAATTCTGCTTCGATTTGAACTGTTAATGGAGTGTACATGATTTATGTTTTTCTTTCGTTTACCTTACCTGAAATATAAATGCTCAGGTCTTCCAAAATAAATAGCTCTAGTCATATCAGTTTCTTCCGAAATAGCTAGGACTTTCTATAATATGCTTGTTTTGCGTTCACTATGTATAATTCCATGTTTTCCCTAGACTACAACTCGTACGATGTTCTAGGTAGGAAGAAATAGCTAATACTGATTTAGATGTATCATGGAAAATATAATTCTAATTACATCAGGGTTAGTTTTGCATATAGTTTTTCCATTAGATTGTCAATATTGTAAACTAATGAGCAGCAATATTAAATTGTGGTAAAACCATTCAGTGAAAAAAAAAACTTTATCCAGCATCCTACACGCCACTTCTGGTTATATGTAAATTTTATCTTTATCAGAGCCAATCTTTCTTTACCTTGCCCTTCTAGTAGACCCAAACCTTACAGTTTACAAATATTAAATACATATAATTGTACTGCTTGTTTAGCTCAGAAGGCTGAACATAAATTGCCTTCACTAAAATAAATCAAGAACCCACAAATTTGACTGAAATGTACAAACCTGAGACATCCTGATTAAAAGGCATTACAAACCTGAGACTTCCTGATTAAAAGGCATTAAGCCAGACATGGTTCCGTGCAAATAGGCTATCTGTTACAAAACTGGTTAAATATACCCACTTTTTATATTTCTTCAACTCAAAGTAAGAAACAAATAATCTTATGAGCCAAAGACACTACTATAATATTTGTTTTCATCCGAATACCATAACCTTCTTGCAATTTGACAAAACTAGACATTCTAACATAGCTCTAAAAAAAACAGGTGGGCCAGGAAGATTATTCAAAGCAGGCACAAAAAATTAACTCTCAAACATACTCATTCAATACAAGGATAAAATGCTACTTGATTCCAAAACCCGTGATCAAACAGACTCATTCAATACAGAATATACTGCCACTTCATTCCAATATCCATGAATGGTAGATCTCTACTACTAAAATTGAACTTGTGCTAAAATAAAGGAGTATGACAAAAGTGTAACATGAACCAAGGATATAATCCCTGAAACATAAAAGAATACAGCAAAGAAAAATATTCCTCCTTCCATATGCTGCTGTAATTATCAAATTCTTTAAAATCCAACACAACTATCCACATAAGATTTCCTTGAATTTAACAATATAATATATATTAAAGCAAACGAGGTTTCCTCCCTACTAAAACTGATGCAACCTTCCAAAATCCTTTAAAGACAAATTTCTTAAAAAAAGGAAACAACCTGTTATTGGGTGCCAAAGAAATGGTACACAAAAAGTTGGCTACTCACAACAAGGAATTAACAAGACCAGACATTTAACCAGTGATATTCTGCGACTTGTTAAGGATCACTCCCTCATATTTGTTCTGGAACCACTTCATAGCATCGTCCTTGGTCACCCTATGTTGAATGCCAACACGGGACACAGCTCTCTTCCTCCTACTAATTCTGTAACCCGGACGCTCTAGGACTACATAGAAGTCCATGCCATAAATACCAGTTGAAGGATCATACCTGTAAAAGAAACATAGAAGACAGCTCAGATGTTTTACAATTTAATATTTCAAAAATTCCTTATGGACGGTTAATTTGTAATCCAAGCCGCGAAAAGAACCAAACCAATAGGACCCACACAAAAGAAAAAAAGCTTAAAACGTTCTCTGCCAAACCAGAAAAATAAGTGACAATGAAACCTCACAATGGAAAGAATACAAAGACCTGGTGCTGAAGTACTGAAAATATAAGTTCAGATGACTTCAACTCACTTGATCCCCAAATCAATGTGCTCCTGAATTCCAAAACCAAAACAACCAGTATCACTGAAGTTTCTTCGAAGCAATTCATATTCCTTTACTTTCAATCCACTCTCCAAAAGCTGCATGGCTTTATCTCCTCTCACAGTAACATAGCAAGCAATCTTTTCATTTCGCCTGATTCCAAAAGACCTCACAGTATATCTTGCTACATGGAAATAAGAAGATCCAAGACAAATACAAACAAGGTTTATATAATTTGGAGAAATAAATTAAATCATATAAGCACATAGCACAAATGGGAATTTTACCCTTGGAAAAGACTGGAGTCTGACCACTCAGCTGCTCCAAAACCTACACAGACAACAAACAATATAACTCGTTAATTTTTTATGGTGCCAACCGGTTGATTTCTGCAGCCAACTCAAATAGCTGATACAAATTTGTGATGAAACAAATAGAAAATAAAGGTTTTCAAGGCATCGTAAATCTAGTAAATGTTTTCAGCGGGAAATTTATAATTCCAAGATATATCAGTCAATATATCATACAATATAAAATCAGGTGTGCTTAACAAAGATTCAGAGAGCACTCGGCCAAAAATTAGCTACTGAAATTAAGAATTTTAAAGAAATAAATAGGGAAAAGAAGATGAGGATGGACAAATACCTTTGCAGCTCTAGTCAGTCGATCACCACTCTCACCAACTGATATATTGAGAACCAGCTTCTGCACCTTAATTTCCCTCATCGGGTTCTTGAGTTTGTCAGAGGCCTGCCAAAGGAACGTCTCATAAGTTCATGTAAGTCAAAAAATTAGCTTGTAGTAGCAAAATTGGGAAGCCTAAATAGAACAATCATAGTTACCAGGTTCGGAAATCCGGATGCGTTCGGGAGGCCAAAAAAAGGCGAAAATGCGGAATTCTTGAAAAAGTTCGGAAAAATCCGGTAAAATCCGATTTGGAAAAAAAAAAGAAAAAAAAAAAAAAAAATATATATATATATATATATATATATGTATGTAAAATATTTTAATCTAGTAAGGAATGAAACATTGAATATTAATTTAACAGTTGCAAAATTGAGAAATGCATGAGTGTCAAACTTGAATTACATTAAAAGATAGTAAAATGTCCATAGTTCAAACTCGAATCTCACAGAGTGCATGCCTTAAGGGGTGCACTGGGAATGGGGTGGGATCGGCTTGTGGCACTTTGCAAGAGATATTCTCATACTATTCTATCACGCATACATCCCTTCATGCAGCCTTCATACCTCCTATGATGTCTCCTTGAAATCTTGAAACCCTGAAATATGGCTAAGTTTGAAACCCTGAAACCCTGGAATCTGACTAACTCTGAAATATGATAGGATCCTCCAAAACCTAGAATTTGCATTATAGCTCCTAGCGGTCCGAAACCCCTCTCAAACACCCTGAAAGTATATAAATAAAATATAACTTAAAGTATAAGAAACTAGTAAACTTATACTTAAATGTTTATTTTATTTACATACTATTGGGTTCGGACTAGATTTACATTTTCTAAATTTTTTTGTTGACTTCCATTGTTTCTCCCTAGCAAACCGAATTTATTAATCCGGAAGCCCACAAAAAATGCGGAACGTTCCGGATTTCGGCCAGATGCGGCCGAATCTGGTAACTATGAGAACAATAATAGCCTTACAACAAATACATAATGAAGTACAGATAGTCAAACAGAAAATTGAGAAAACAAAGAATTAGCCTGTATAGCTCTTAAGCGTTCAATATTATAGAAAGTATCTCAAAGACAACACTCCACAAAATATCTTGGTTTTACACAAAAAACAGCTTTCATAACCAATACTAAAACAAATCCGTGAATAAATTTGTCATAAATAGATCCAGTTGACTGACAAAACACTAAGAATGTTTCATTTACATAAATTCATCCATTCACAATATCCCTTAGTACCACCTACCTTGCAGCAACACATTTACCAAACAGAAGTTGAGTTAAACACCATATCACCTATTTAACTCTTACTTTTTTTAGTAGTTCATTGTGCAGGAAAGGCTATTCAAGTACTAAACAACAGATTTTCATGGTGGTTCAGAAACAAAATAAGGTTATTGACCTAAATGTAAAACAAAGAGATGTCACAAACTCGGTCATCACGGTAGATTAATCACTGTTAAAATTAAGTCTTCTAATATTAGGATTCTGAGCTGACGTATGACTATTGGGAAAAATTATCAGTTAGTACATCATAATCATGGTGTAATAATTCTTATTTGTTTTAAGCACTCAAGTAAATAAACTGAGTATGTGAGAGAGATTAAGAAGGGATTAGTCTCAACTCCTAGTTTGTACGATTAAGCACATATATAAATATATCACATTTGCCCAAATAAAATAACTTATTCAGTATTTCATATATGGTATCAGAGCAGGATGGTCTAATTCTCTTGTCGCAAGTGCACACGTGAGCATGTGTTTTTGCAGCTGTAGCCATATGTAACATTTCTATTAGATAGATATGGGCATTAACATATTATCACCATATTTCTTGTCAGAATCCATTATTTTATTCAAAACCTCAACAAATTTGTCCCAACCCTTTTTGGCTTTTCTCCCTTAAATTTTGACAATGATAAATGGTAAGTCTGCTGGCCTGGTATTTATTTTTGTCCCTTTTTAGCCTTTCTTGATTAACTTTGGTCAACATTACATGTTGATTCTGTAAACCAAAAGAAGGATTTATCTTTCACATATTTTTTATTTCGTGCCTTTATTTGTCCATTAACTCACTTGCACAATCAATTTTGGTTAAAGTATATTTTTGAATTTTTTTTTTGGTTCTATATGATAACTTCATGAGAAATCCATTGTCACCCGCAAGAAGAATAATGAAGAATCATCACTAAAAAAATTCATGAGAACCGAAAGCTAAAAAGGCAGATGCCCAAAAATCAACATAGCAGAGAATTCAGTCTGCCCGGGAAAAAAGAGTAACAAGATGTTAATCCATATATATAACCCACGACCCCACCAAATCTTCAAAACAAGGGTGACAATGGATTTATCAACAAATCCACCACAACCAAACAAACCAGCCAAGACGGTCGAGCTTCAGCAAAACACCATACCAATCTGATCAACAAGGAGCCTCAAAATTGAAATGGGAAGAAGGAAGCCCAGAGAAACACAAGGGAGAACTGAGAAAAGAATAATATGCGTGCAAGCACCTTAATAAGCCTTCTTTTAATGCTTCACAAAAATGAGAGCAAGCAATCAAGATCACACAACTTTCAAGATACAGAACCAGCCCAGCATTTCAGTTATTTGGAACCACAGGTTGAGCTCATAGAAGGAAAACCAAACTTTAGAAATGGCCATTCATCAAACTAAGTATGTAAATATTCAAATACCAATGAAATAACCAAAAACTTAGACAAAAGGAAGGAAAGCCATTAAAGCAAGGATCTTATATTACTTAAAAGTCATAGTCTGAGAGTTAGTCACAGAGAGTCTTGAAAAAAGAAAAAAACTTCCAACATATCCCAAAGTAAAAACCACGAGGAAGGGAACTTACATAGACCCATTCAAGCCTCCAACACAGCCATATACAATTAACATTAAAATAAGGAAAATACAGCTAATTGACCAGTATTACATTTTCTGGGACATCTCCATCCCCTACATCAACCTCCTTATTAGAAGGAACTGCATCATCATTGTCAACTTCTGGCGAAGGAGGGCAGCACTAGGGAGGGGTAAAGGTAGCTTCCTCAGAGAGTTGGCCACCAATTCATTCCATTATCTCAGACTATCCTTTGCTCAAGGCCCCCAATGCCTTCAATTATAATATGTTGATGGTGCAACATGTCTACACCCAGGCAGCTCACCACAAAATCAGCGTTGTTGACATCCTCATGTAATGCAAAGGAACCAGTTGTGTTAGAAATCATATTCACATTGCTCAAGCATAGCCATATCGAAAATATTCCTCCTCCCAATGGTGTGTTTCAGGTCTAGAAGGAGATTTTTCAAGAGGCCACATCCTCAATGCCCACATCATCCACCTCGACCACCTACATCCACATTCTCCTGAATAACATCTTTAAATGGGGTTTTTATATTCTAGTTTGGTGCAGGCAGGAGGTACAGGGGGCCAACTTAATGGCTGCCTCACTCCCCGACAATGGTCCCTCACTCACAAACTTACAACACAAGATGCAAAACAGAGACAAAAATTCTTTATTGAATTTGAGACAACATTACACTCACAATTCAGAAATTGAGATCATAAAGTCTCATGTCACACTTGCACGCTTCAAGCTTTGTGTTATGTTCTGAGATCTTTCTCTCTAGAGGTTGCTTACTTCCAATATGCCAACCCTTCTTTTTTTCCACTCCTCTTCTCCTTTTTCTTATGGAGAGTTCCCCCCTTTATTCAACACATGAGATCTTCTTATTTTACCCCTATTGATCTTCTCAAATTTTCCCCTTTAACTACTCATGATTCCTAGGAGAGTTGCCATAACAGCAAGCTCGCAGTTTCATGATTGCCACTAACAGACAGATTTCGTCGAGAGTTTTCCAACAAGACCTTAAACACCTTAATTGCTGCCTTGTAGTAAAAATTGTGACCTCATGAAGATCTCTACGTCTCTCCTTTTCACTAGGACAATATTTTGCATTGTGAATGCAAGGAACATAGGATTGTGCCACATACCATGATCTCGGGGTCTCTGTGTCACAAGCTCCAAATGTTCCTATGACCTTTATATTTCCCCATGGACAAGTGGAAAATATTAATCTCAATATATAAACTCAACGTGTTCGCAAAGTGGTCCCTTGCCTTAGTTAAACCTGTGATGATGTGATCCTACAAGAGCACGTGATTTTACCACCTATCATTCAACCACAAAGTCACAGACTCCATGATTCCCTTGTGAATATTTCAAATCCCATGGACTTTCGTACCCCACCATTGACATGCAACCTACAAGTAGGCCGTGATTGTGACACTTGTTACAATCCCGAGCTTCCCAATTCACACAGTTGCCTTTGGACACTATGAGTTGCCGCAAACCCGTTGGACTTCACAAATCAATTTTGAATTCGTCCAATCCGATGGTCTCCATTGGCTAAAGACTTAGCCATGATCACTTAACACTGGGGCCATTATAAAGCGGCCGCCATGAACTGTGAATATATAGAACATGTGTTTGTGACTTCCACCAAGCTTTTGAGAATATGAAATGGCCACCGTTAGACTTAGAAGATAAGAAGTGGCTTCCGAGACATTGCAACTTAGAGTTAAATAGATATATGTGACCATGTGCTGCCAAATGCAATGTTACTGGTTCGTGGTTTTTGGCCTGCATTGGGCACCCCAATGCGAACCCCGATCGGGTCTGGGGTTCAATTCCCTGCCCCAACGCCCAAAGTTCACCCCTAGGCACCCAAGTGCATTGGGGGTTCTTCCTGGGCATTGGGGCAGCGAACCCTCAATCGCCGATGGGCAAAAGCTGCCAAAAAATGTTTTTTGAATTTTTTTTCCTTTTTCGCCAAACCCAATGCAATTAAATAATTAAAAACACCTTCCTCAACCCTAAAAGCCAAAAGCAAAATCATACTTCAACACAAATGAGAAGAATAAAGTGACAAAAGGAAAAACACTTGGCTCTTATTTTTCTAATTTTCTCATTGCATACTTCAACTCCGTTGCTGTTGTAGATATCAGGCTAGAATTTTTATTTTTTTGTATATTTTTTGTACGGACGAACCCAAAGAAAAAAATCGTCGTACCGCCAAACCAGGTTCTTTGAACCTGCATTAGAACCAAAAACAAACTGGTAACATTGCCCAAATGTGACTATTGTGAACGTTGTGACCTCTGAGAATCATGAATGTGAACTGGGGTCCTTTATTGGAAAAAAACACAAAATCACCTACTACCTAAAGTGATGCAAGATTGCCCATTCACCTAAGATGCTCTTGCATCACAGCCTTAAGACGTTCGTGAATTTGTCTGTCCACACTTCTGCAAAAACATTATTCACACAAAAGCAGCCATGTAAAGTGATTGAAAAGTGAGAATTTGATAGGAATCAAAGAGAGGTCACATGTTCAAGTCCCCTTATATATTTGGGTCATCATAGGCTTGACACTACACTTTGTTACAGTACAAGTCTATGTTTACAAATTACTTCACATAACATTACCAATAATCTCCACAGGATCATTGTCCTCTATTGAAAATGGCATCAATTTGCATCTCTCACAACAATTTGTCTTGCAACAATATTAAAAATAAACTTGGTTGCAATGTGCAGTCAACACATACTAAGGTTTGGATATAGTTATAGTTGTTTAGAGCTCCTAGATTTGATCCCTATGGAGCCTGAAAATATGGCATGCAGACATCCCAGATAAAGCCACCATACTCCTTGCTGCGAAAAATCCAATAACAATCCCACCTCTAATCTGAAAGGGAAAAAAATATCAATCTTGCTACCTATTCTTCTCCCATGTATAGAGAAAAGGCTTGTTTTTCTGCTTTTCACTTCTTTAGCAATTATAACTTAACATTTTTTCATCCTCAAATCATTCCAAGTAAGTGCTTGTACAAGAAAACAAGGTGTGGGATTAAGAAGTTTGTAAGAAATCAAGGGAAATTGCATGCAAAGTGTTTGACAAAAATGTCAAACTAGTGCCAAGGGTAAATTAACAAGTGGGTAATCAACGCTTAGATGGATTTGAACTTTCCTCCAGCACTATGAATACCTAGATCTAATTTAAATAGATTCATTTCAAACTCAACTGCAAATATGAAAATGGATGGCATGGAAATAGAGGTCCATGCAGTCACTTGTGGCTCACAAAGTCAAATCCTTGATACTAATTTATCTCTTTCTCAATGGGAAGGAAGGACTCAAGGTGGGTGGTATATCAAAACACATTCCTTACACTAGTGGAACCACTATATTTTGAAATTAGATGCGATGATCAACGTTTCCGCAACATTTTTAAGATCATACATATTAAATGAATCTCTTTTTTTATTGTTGAATGACGATCTTAGACAAGGTGAAATAGCCTTTTTCATTTGCTACCTCTATAAAAAGTACAGTCCTTCCAATCAAAAAACAAGTATCCATTGCAGTTTTATGATTGTCATCTGGAATGACAATGTTTAACATTAGTGAATTTTTTTGTTGTGGAAAGCCAATCATGGTAAGAATTGTAAATAATAAGTTCATAGATTTCATATAAACTCAATTTCAAAGTAATGTTCAATGGCCATGTGAACATATGGCATTAGAGCATGTAAAAGAAGCCTTTGGCAGAAAACAAGGTTTTTCAAATTGTTGTTGGGCTATATAACTCACATTTAACTTTGATTTCCATCTAATCATTGTTCATTTGACTCGTATGATCGAGATCACAATTATAGTTAGGCATTAAAAGCAACTGTTGATAGTGATTTACATTTAGTGGATGAGTTTACAGGGTGGCCAGGTATTGTTGATTCTTCTAGACTGTTATGTAATTCATAATTTTTATAGAATGTATGAAGTGGAGGGAGATTAAATGGTCATTTGGTTCCCATTGGCCCATTGAATATGAGAGTAAATTATTTTTGATGGTGGATATCCGTTGGTACCATAGTTAATCACGTCTTTCAATGGATATCTAACAAATGCTCAAAAGGTATTGAATTTCAGGTTGCATCAACTCGCATTGTTGTTGATTGTGCATTTGAAAGGCCAAATAAGATATGGCGGAGCACCCAAATTTGCAAATGCTACCAAAAACCATTCTTGTTTGTTGCATAATGCATGATATGATGTTAACCTTTTTTGAAGATGAAACTAAAATGCCAACCAATGAAGTGGGTGATCCAATTAGCCTTAATGGAATTTGTTAATGGCAATGCCAATATCGTGGTCATGCAAGAAAGGGAACATATGGAATCATAGATTATAAATTGCTTAGTCACAGGTTGAGTCACATTCTGGTCTAGCTATAAAATCTGTAAATTTTTCACACATTACTCTTTTCAACAACTAGTGCCGTGGTCAAACAAAATGCTCACACATTCTGCTATAGTTGTAAAATCCATCCATATCAGACAAGGAAGCAAGTAATGTAGAATAGAAGGGGTACTCTAAGAAGAGGCATCGCTAGCAGCATGCAGAATTCAAATAAAAAGCTTAAGCTAAAAGAGCCTTGCCTTAATGTATGGTTTATTATTTGAAACTCCTATAACTGTCTCACAATGCTCTTACTGGAACCATACCACCAAAAGTTGCAAGTCTGGGTAATCTAAGGTGTTATTTGAATTTGTCAAAAATTTGCTTAAAAGGCCCCTTGCCAGGAGAGATATGTAAGATAGTAATGGTTCAAGTAATAGGCATTTCCAGTAGCTTAAAGTAATAGATAGCTATCGTTTAAATAAATCAGAGGACGTGTGTTTTCCCCACTTTTGCAATATTTTAAATTCTGAGAAAGTGACTATAGTACAAGAGAAGAAATTGGAATCTATAGCAGTCTGAATGTGTAGCATTATGGTTCTGCACATAGAGGCAGCCAATAGTTAGTTGTATCAGAGTCACTTGACTTATATATATTCTGAGCAAATACTGGGTAATCAACAGAGATTTTTGGTTTAAAATCATATTTGGATATATCTTGTATGCAGCCATACTTATGTAGTTGTGGTAAACAGCTACCAGCTGTTTTAGTAACAAAAAATACCTTGAAATTATTTGGCATTGAGTCTGCTGAAATTTTTGTTTTGTCAGTAGAGCTTGTTGGATTAATATTAGGTGCATCAGGCTAGCTCTATGGAGGCATAGACGGAAGAATTGAAAACAGAATATAAGAACCAACCATGGCATTGATTTCCATTTCTACATCCCTTCCATGATTTTGAAATAAGATGGCTACCTTTGTATTTGTTGTTATTCTTTAAGTGTTCTACAGATTGTATTGAAGAGATATACAAGAAGACATTCACACACTTAACAGTTCCTGGTATGCTAAACCTCAACTAGAAACAGAGTATCACTTGGCCATTTCTCGAGAAATTATTCTTTTCTAGCCTATGCCTTACCAGGAGTAGCACATGTAAAGCCAAGATCAGAAATATGATTGAAATATCCTTCTCTTCCAATTGCAGATACTGGCCCTCCGTAGCTGTTAATAGACTTCAAAAAACTAATAGGCAATTGAATAGAGATAGTTGTCTGTACAATGTGATAGGGATCCACTTGAAAGCAATGATGAAGGAAACTGTGCAATAAGCATCGTGTTACATATTTAGCTTCCTATACTTTGCATTTAAAACCTTTTGATAATAAAGTGGAAATGGGTATAGAATGTTGTGAAGCTCTGATAAGAGGCATAGAGAGATATAGTATTGGAAGATTTTAGGTGTCTTTTTCAACAGACAGGTAAGTCGGGAGTGTATGTTGCAAATGTTCTCTGATATTATGAACTTCATTTGAGCTTACAAAATTCCATATTTTTAAAATTCGCTTGGATCTGCCCCTCTCTCAATATCAGTGGTTATCAGTTAGTTAAGATTATGTATGTAGAACTAGAACTCAGAAATTATACGTTGCACTTCCTCAAAACACACCACAACAATTCAGAATATGTATTACTTCAAATTATGTATGTAAATAATAACTCAGAATTCAATTCTGTAACAGGGCTACCAGGTGCTCAAATTGGCACCCCCTGGCAACACATGCAAGTGTGCACGAATGAGAGACAAAGAGATAATTCCCTGTGAAGTAGTTGTCCTGCAAAGATAGCGAAGATAACCTAGGCATGGTGGCCATGAAACGTACTTAGCAGGCACTTGCATGGACCTAAATTATAATTTATTTTGCACTTGCACGGACATTATAATTGTGATTATGATTCCTATAACTTCTGGCCTAAATTTTCTCAGTGGTACTCCTCAAACTGTTATAGGGTCCATGTAACCACCTGCTTGGAAAAGGCTCCTACATTCTCAACAGCACCCGCTGACAAAATTTAGGTAGCCCTCCCTCCATTGGACTGCAGCCTAAATGGTTAAAATCCTTATGAATCCCTGGCATTTTCCATAAAAGGTGCTGCGTTTCAAGATTCCAAGAAACCAAATTGGAATTCGAACACAAAAAACAGATCGGATTTAACTCTTTTGTGGTGGACACATTTAGTGCCACAACTCGGCCTTGGATTTCTGAGATCTTGACTCAGTCCACTATACAGGGATAACATAATACTCAATATTCTCTTAAACAATAATACAATCGATCTAGAAAAGTTCCCTGGCTCATTCTCTAATCGATTGAAACGGAACCAATCGATTTCGTTTAAATCAAAACTATCTCATTTCGATTAGATCAAAACTAACCCATTTCCTGCATAATTCCTTACGACAAAAACATAAACCTTTTCAAAAAACAGAAGAACTGTAACAGGGGAAAAACACCTTACTGTATCAAATAAATCTGTGAAAAAAAAATCCAAATTGACCACTGAAAAAAAATGAGCAATTGGCAGAGTAAAGTGCATAATGGGTACCATTTTTGCTGCAATGGAATCTCGTTGCCTGCGACTGCTGAAAACCTCCTCCTCGAGCTGCCCCTTCAAAATAAAACTAAAATGAGCAAACCCTAAATGTCATATCCTAGTTAAAACCCCTGAATAAACCCTAACCTCGATCGTAGTAAAAGAAGTCTGGAGGTCGATTATTCGAGCAACTCTAAAAAATTAAACGTCCATTTCAAAAACCTATGAAGTCTCTAGGGGCTTGGTGTTGGTGTAATTTGGAACAATTTTATAAAAAGTGTTATGGTGTGACTTTAATATTTATGGTTAGGAGTAATATTAAAAATTTGTTAGAGTTGAATATATAAGCAATTTTGCAAGTTACATGAGTGTAAAATAAGGATAAGAAGATAGCAATAATTTGTATTTTGTAGGGATAGATTAAATGTATATGATATTGGAGTTGTTGTGAAAGGGGTATAAGTCACTCTGAATTTATTGTTAAATTATATTTAATCTAATATTCATTTTTTGTAAACATTATTAAAAGTAATGTATTTTAATACAAGTACATAAAAATCAAGTCGGAGACTTTTGAAAAAGGCCCCCCTACTTCTAACAAGCAATGGTTTAAACACATCATTTAGAAATTTTTGTTGTTGTTAGAAATGGTTAAGACAACTTATAGTATGTTATGTGCTTGCCTTTAAGTCAAAATCATAAAATGTTTGTTATTTTATTTGTTTCTGTAAATCTGCAAGGTGATAATCATGAAAGAAAAGCCCTTGGCCCATGGATAAAAATAATGCATGGCATGGGGGCACTAATGAGCAAAAAACTATAGGTCAACAGTCTTTTTTGTGAGTGTTGAAACTAGCATCTGTAGCAGAACGATGATAATTGTCATCTCATTTATGTTTATTTTGATGCAAATATTAATGGCTTGTACCAATTACATAATTAAAAAGAGCAGTTAAAAGTTATAGTTCCAAATGGATATTGCTATGCCTTTAATTCGATAATTAGATCCTTAATAAATAGTTAAGTACATTGATACTTTGCATATATGGTGCATTTGTTTTTTTCTTAGCATTTTGGTATTTTGGTTCTTTACACTAATGTCTTTATTAAGGACACATGCAAAATAAATTAGAGATAATTCTATAAACAAATAATGGTGATTAAGGGCTAAATAGCTCACACTTACCTTTTCAAGACTGTGTATATTAGCAAAATTACGCTCATCAAAGACTAACAAAAATTTCAAGATTTGTACAACATGTCTTACTTTCTCTTGGGCTTTAATCTCATCCAAATTCTCGTTTGTAAATGAATAAATTTGAATACCATGCTCTGTAACCATCTCCATAGCTTATGGCATGCTTCGAAAATATTCTTGGGAAGACTCTTCATCTTGGTCACTAGAGAAATTTTCTAGCACCTATTACTTGGAAAGTTTCTAGCACTTAGATTAGCAATGAAATAGGCCTTGGGACATGTTAAAATTAAGAGTCAAACTTTACATTAGGTCGTACATAACTCAAATAGACCAAAACCTTTGTTAGGTCTCATGGAGACCTAATTCCATTAGGCCTTCTATAGGACACGTTACCTTATGACCCCTTGTAACACTCTACACCTCTATACATAGCACAACCTCTTCACACAATAATAAAATAGGCCTTATCCAACATCCTTAGAGCACCATAACACTTTTTAGGTCCAACCACCACTTGAAAAACTCCATTAGCACTGTTCACATTAGGCCTTTGAACACATAGAAAAGTCTGTCATCAACAACTAAAGATAACACATAATTTAGCCACATAACCATGACAATAAATCACTTATATATAACCTTAATGACCTCAAAAATATCACCATATGCTTTAGATACTTCAACTCAGGGCATATAGCCTCAAAAACACCTCTGTAACTTACTCAAAACTGTTAGATTACCTCAAAACACAGTGATGGTGATTTAGACCTCCAACATATGTATAGACAATTTCAATGACTTATGATGGATGTAGATGATCCCATGAGATCATTAAACCATTCTCAAATAGAAATATCATATGGTCAAATAGAAAATATTGGTCTTGCAGACCAATCTCATGACCTTATATCTCACTGTCTCATCTAAACCAAATAGGTCAACTTGTGAGCAACTTTTTCACTGACCTCCAAAACTTTTACCAAATATGAACATGTATTAAGAGTCTTGAACAACATAACCATGTACTTGGTTTCATCATTCTATCATGAAAACACATTCCTAATCATCTTCTCACTGTTGCCTAGGTTTTTCACTGTTTACACCATTAGGCCTGTTAGCGACTGGCTAACTTGGATGATTAGTTTAGCACACTTGAGGACTAAAACCCATCCAAAAGCCTTTTATGGACACAAAACATGAGTCTCTAACTTCGTCCTCCATCTATTTGCTTGCTATGTCTAATGCAACTTTTGACTTTTACAACTTCTTCATAAATAAGCTTGTAACTCAACATTTTCTCTCTCCTCTCTCTAACCAATACCACCTAGAGGTAATTAGGAGAGTCCACTACAATATCTAATAGCTTACCTAAGCATACCAAAATATTTTTGGCACTTTTGATCAACATATTCAACACCAGGTCCTTATTAGGGTTCTAAGAGGGTTTAAACCTATTTCCACTCTTGACAGTCGTTCATAAAACATAGCACCTCAATCCAAAAACTAATGATTAGAATTTTGAGATAGGACCCTTACCCATCTACCATGAACTGATTAGGTTCCCATTCAAAGGTTTGAGGAGTTAATGAACATAATAAATTCCTTCTCGGGTTGTGAACCATTCATTCTGAGCACTTGAGAGACCTCCAAACAACTTTTCATGCCTTGTCCTTCAAACTATGACCTCAAATAGCATTAAAAAACTTGAAACAACGTAACTCATCTCTGAAAATTCTTACATGATCTCAACCAATTGTAAATATGATCATGACCCTTCATTAGGCCACACTCTCTCTTTTCTTTATAGACCTTGACCTGCAAACCACATTAGGCCTTAAAACTAACCTTCATGCCTCTTTCCATGCACTTTCCACCTTAATCACATACTAAATCAATATCATAAAACCCTTCATGTCTATGTGCACTCATCTCACCAAGTCATCATGCTCATACCTTCTCACAAGGTCTCTTCATACCATGACTAGGCTTAGGCTACTTAAGCACTTTACCTCAACGACCTGCTTACTATGCATTTGTTAGAAATGAAAACAAGACAATAACATTAATAACCACTAGAATAATCTCTTTCACACTACATACATTTGTTCATGCTTACATATGCAAACTTGCCTTGAAAATTGATCTTCATGCCTCATTAGGCTAGGCAGGGTTTAAAAGAGGTCTAGATACAGACCTAGACTAAAGGTCCTATCCTTGTAAGCTCAATTTAAAACACGTATAAGTGCATCCACACCTCATACTCATAGTCATACAAGCTTCACAATCTTTCACATCCCTGATATCACTCACCTCGTCATGCTACCAATTCATACCTTCATCATGCTATGACTAGGCTCAAGCTTCTAATGCACTTGACACCTTGACATGTTCTTTCATGAAACCATAAGACATTATATGCCTTTAAGTTCTCTCTTACCTTCAAATTCCCTCTTTTCACATGGCTCACCCTGAAACTCTTCATGTCATGACTATGCTACACTATGCACATGCATTGACAACTCTTGTGACACTCTTCTCTTTCATGCCAACACTCATGGTAACTTCAAGTTGACCTAAACATTGATATCAACCTTGAAATCAACCAATAGAAAAGACAATGTTCAACAATCTCACCTTGTCATATCATGCACATACCTCAATGACCACTCACCATATGTAAACACTGAAAATATGCACATCATGATTTTCAATGTCGTAGTTTCCCTTAATCACCTTAAGACCCTCTTGGGACCAATTTTACCCTCTGACCCCTAACCTAACCTAACCTTACCCATAGTTAGTTTAAATAAACTGGCTTAACCCTAGCATTTACCCAAACTGACCCTTCACCCTTGACTGTTGACAGTCAGGTTGACCATTGACGATCACCTTGATTATCGAAAGTTAGGGTTCACCTCCTCAACCACTAACATGCAAACTTACCCACCTTGATTTTATAAATACAACTCGTCTAAATCTAGTTGTCAGCCATTTTATGAGCGAGTTAAAATCAGGAAGCCCAGTTCACATCTTGTTGCAACTCTCTTGCCTTGCCCATAAAAAAAGAGGAGCAAAGAGGTGAAAATCATCTACAATTGTTATCGAGAGATTATGCATCTAGAATTCTCTTTTTGTAGGTCAATCACCATCAGCAATCCAACAAACCAGCTACCATGTTAGAGAGCCAACTTGCCATCGTGGCTTTGTCAAAGTGCCAAGTACCGTTACTCTATCAGAATCATGCCAAACTCCACCAACGAGTCAACCACCTCAATCAATCAAATTTATGCAAGATAAGTATTTGATTTTTAGCATTCAATTACTTTATTTACTTTCTACACTTAGCCCATCACCAACCCATCTCCCAAAATCTCATTTTGTGATCACATCAATCAACCTATTATTAACCCAGACCTATACACAGTAACTATTGATGATTGTCTTAACCATTGATAGTATGTTCAATTGTCGATGGTCACCTTAACCATCGACAATAACCTTAACCATCGACGCTCAGCCCAACCACCGATGGTCACCATGGAAGTAAAATCTAACAAGCTATTTTCACCTACCTGCCCCCACCCAAACCTGATTTTTTGTATCCCTACCTATTTACAGACCCCTTTCTGATTTTTTGAAGCATACCCCAACCACCTAGCACTAGTATTAATTAGCTTATCATTATTTTAATCATTTCTAATCTATTTTTTAGCAAGCATTCTTGTGTTCAATTTTAGCACCTTTTGATTATTGATGCAAGTACTTTCTATTCTATTTTATAAACTTAATTGTTTAAAAACATGTGGATTGACAACCTCTGAGGAATATCTTGCTTCTGAGATATAGCTATCACTAGGCAATCCACTCAACGATTTGTCTAACAAATAAATTTGTTTTAGTGCTTTCTTATCTGTAGGTCATCTTCCCAAGACAAAGAGGAGTTCTTCACAATCTTTTGATTCAACGTGCACATAATCAAATAGGTTTTTCAACCATACCCATACTTAGTTTCTTTTTTTCCCTTTCCAATAATAAGCAAAGATTTACTAAAATTTTTTGGCACAATCAGTGGGACCCTTGTGTCTTTACTTGGTTTCTTATTTGCTTGCATTCTCTCTCTATTCTATGCTCATTAATGAAATCAAAAGTTTATTTTAGGCTTAAAATTAAGTGCATACATCAACTGCTTGAAAGTTTAGTTCACATAGCTTAACTTAAAAGCAAAGTAATCTATCGTAGCTTCACTCTTTGTTGTGCACACTCAACCAAACCACTTTCATCAATTAAACATGTTGGGTGAATATTTTGTCACCGGCTAACTGAGGGCAAAATAGGTGTTTCAACCACATCATAGGGAGATTGATCAGCCAAAACGTGCAGGTTTACCACATCAAAATGGGACAAATATCTCCTCTCATCAAGGGGAGGTTCCCTATAACTATGAGGTACTATATACTATAAATAAGCTGAAAATAACACTCAGTTTAGGATAACACCATCCATCTCTCTTTTTTCAGAGACGATATTCATAGACAAAGGAGAAATCCTAAGTAATTGCTGAAGGTACTTCTCTTCTTTCATAAGTAATATTCAATCAACAACTAGATTCCTTCCTGGTAGTAAATGTAACAGGGTGCAGTAACACAGTAGGATGAAGTGTAGCACAAAGTCTCCACATCAACTGCTAAAGAGTGAAATATACGAAGGATAGTGGGGGCACAAAGTCATCCCAAAATACTTTACATAGAAACATAAAAACAAACATGCTAAAGACAATTGTGGTAGCACAAAGTCTCTCCACAGTTGGCTTCAAGACACCTCCCTGATTACTTCCACTAGTTTTGCTTATTTAATTAAATGAACAAGATTGCATCTAAGAAACAGACATAAGAACAATCCTCTAAATAACACAAGTTCTTACAACACAAAGTCTAAAGGTAACCTACTTTCTCATTCATATAACAAAATATGATTAACAATCTGAGCTCAAAGTCTCAGTAATGCCTTTCAATTTGGGTAGAGTTTTGCTTCTACAAGTGAGAGATCCCTCTAAAACAATAAGAGAGATTACAACATATAGCACTCCAGGAAAGACTTGGGCACTTTGTTTCATGGAAATGGCCTATGTTGCATTCAATGCCTTGAATGCATTTGAAATTTTGTGAAGGGGCCATGCTGGAACAGGGCATTGGCATTAACTTTGGTGTGTTAATTCTTCTCAAATGTCTCCTCTAAAGTATGGGCCACCTAGTCCTCTTCCTGATATTTACGTAGCTATCCACTTCGCATTTACTCGATCTAAAAAAATAGGCTGTGCTATTGAGTGCTCACACTCTCTGATGTCCACCTGGTGGACTATTTCACCTACTAGAAATAACTCATGCACAAATATTTATAGTCTTTCTACATCATTCCCTCTTTCCTTGTTGTATTTTGTCTCTTCCTTGTGATTTGAGCTCTCAAGCTATCTTCTCGCTTTTAGCTGGCTCTTTTAGCTTCTTCTTTGGTCGGTCGCTGGGTTTGTTTTCAAGTCCACGCCATATTTGAAAAACAAGAGATATTTTATTACCCTAAATTTGATGTCCGTTGGGATGTCACTAGTCGCTGGTCGCTTGAACCACTTTGAACCTTGAACCTTTGAACCTTTGGAGTGCATCAGTTGAATGGTTCAATAGTTCGAGTGGTTCAATCGACTCTTTAGTTCAATGTTTTGTAAAGATCCACATTCATTCTCTTTTTCTTCTTTGGTTGAACCATTTCTTTGAACCCTTTCTAGAAACTTTTGCTTCCTTCATTCGCTCGAAGCTTTCGTTCATCCTTTGAACCTTGAATCATTTCAATTCAAAGTTCAACGGTTCATTCTCTTTCTTTGAATCCTTTGAAGTTTCAAGCTCTTTGGATTCTTTCCTTTTTTGTCAAACTCGTTTAACCTTTGAACTCGTTGAACTCTTCGAAGTTCAAGGTTCAATGGTTCAACGGTTCAATCTTAACTCTTCGAATCCTTTGATTTTCTAAGTCTGTCGAACTTATTGAACTCGTTGAACCTTTGAACTTTGAACTCTTTTGGTTCAAGGTTCCGGTTCAACAGTTCAATCTTCACTCTTCAAAGTCTTCTTTTCTTTTAAGTCTGTCGAAGCCTTTGAACTTTTGAACTTGCCGAAGTCTTCGAACTCATTGAAGTGCTTAACTCTTTTTGAACCTTTGAACTCGTTGAACCTTTGAACCTTGTGGAAGTGAGGTTCAATGGTTCAATGGTTCAAAGTGGTTAATTCTAATTGTTTGAAGCCCACTGATAAGTCTTTTGATTGAAGTTTAGCGTTGAACCAGCCTTGAAATACCTAAGTGTTTGAAATTTGTTTTTTTGTGAAAGCCCGCCGGTTGAACCTATGGAACTTATTGAACTTGCGAGTCCCTTAGCTGAGAAGACTTGAATAATTGAAGAATTTGAATACTCATAGCATTTTTGAGAAGGGAAGAGATCATTTTGGCCTTTAGGACTAAAATAATCGATCTGTTGTCTCCAAAAACAAGTGATAGATTTTGGAAACAACAACTAGCTCCAGTTGGGGAACTTCCATCGATTGCAAAAATAATTGAAGGGAGTAGAACCCAAAATCTCAGTGCCTTCATGTATGCCATTAGGCTATAGAGTCGTGCTACCCAAAAAAAAAGGTGTAAAAATAAAATAAAATGAACTAAACAAAACTAAACTAAAGACTATACAAATATGTACAACTGATGTCATCTGATACTTCAAGGATTGAAGTGCTTCAGATGCTACCCACTGTGAGGCAGTTTAAAGGGCGTGTCATCTTAATATATTAGCAAAAAACCATTTTCTCCTCAGAATTGATGATTGGTGAATGGACCTATCCACCAGGGATCAAATTTTATGTGCATTCCTTTTGGGTTTCTCCTCTTGCCCCACAACAAGACTTCATATCCAGTCTAAAAATCACAATTCCTTATTCTTTTGCAGAAGAGTTTCTTTTCTTGATTTTGATGTACAATTGTATGGTCCATTACCATAATTCATTGTTCTTTTATTTCAGTTAGGCTCATAATTTGATGGTCCCCAATCAACACCTGCCAATGGTTGGCACTATCAGGCACACTTGGCCGAAAGACTAGATCGATAGTGTACTTGTGATCTTCAAAGTCTTTGTGAGGAACCAAGAGGGTCGTAGAGACAACCAATGAATTTGCACGACTAAGAAGCTCTTTGGGCACTACAAATATATTGAAAGCATCAAAACTTTCAATACAGTCCCATACCAGATTACAGAAGTGGCACAATCTTTTGTTCTTGGTTTGACACAAGTTCCTCACCTAGCAAACCACAATTCAACATCTCCTTTAGCATGAAGGAGTTTAACACCTCTGTTTTGAGCTGCCTTCAACTTGAGTAACAGAGATTCATACTCGACAGTGTTGTTGGTGTTGTTAAATTGCAACTTGTATGAAGAAGGAAAAATATCTCCTTGAGGAGATATTAGAACAATCCTAGCTCCAGCACCGGTAGAAGAATAGCTGCCATCAAATTCTAGAATCTAGACATTATCAGAAACTGATCTTTTTTTAGATTCTTCCTAGTCAGGGAGGGAGGATTCTTTTGCATCTGAACTTTGCTTTATTATTTTTTTGCTGTCTCATCTGAATCAATCCCTGGATCGCCACCTACAAGACTTTCATCCACTAAAACATGAACATCCTCTGTGGTCAAGAAGTAATTACCCACCCCTGAAGACTCAAACAAAATTTGAGCTTTGGGGGCTGTCATTTGGGTGACAATGTACTTCAACTCTTTTTCAGGGAGCAACCTCTACATGACACCTTTGACAGGGATCCTTGCCTCAGACAGGTCCATGCTTAGCTCGCCACCAACATCTTTGCAAAAAATTTGCCCAAGAAAGATGTCATATGAGGTTGGGACGTCGACCACCAGGACTGTAATTTTATTTCTTTTTTCTGGGAAGGCTATGAATGCAAACTGGGCATCTTTGATCTATCTTAGAAGTGGCACTTATTTGTTTTCCATGGAGAAACATCTCCCAAAAGTTTTAGTCAATGTAAGGCCAAGAGAATCTGCCACCTTGGTAGGCATGACATTGTCAGATGCGCCTGAGTCTATGATGTAATTATTCAACTGATGACCATTTATCAACAAGGAGACATAAAATGGTTCTATCTTCCTAGGAGCAGCAGGTGGAGAAATGACAAGGTTATTCCGAGTGGATGTGGGAGTCACCTTTGGAACAACTGGTCTTGTAGGGACAATTTTATTCTTTACACATTGAACCAACTTATCCAACTGCTCAGGGTTGGATTGTAGGATTTCAAATTCAGACATTTGAATTTTGGTTTTCTTGACATGGTCAATTATATCAAATGTCTACAATGAATTAAGAATAGGGGAAGGCAGTTCATCCTTTTGGTTTTTAGGAGGGGTGGTACTAGTCTAAGAATTTAAAGCAGAAGATGAAGGAAAACTTGATGTACTTACCTTTTTAGTGATCACTTGGTCCTTTGATTGAAAATGCAGAGTGGTTCCTTGCTTAACAATTGAAATTACTGGTTGAGCTCGTTCCTCTATTTTTTCTTTATCAGCTTGCTGGTCTGACTAATTTTGAGACCGAGTGAATACAGCGTATGATCCATCAAATGCTTCACCTTTGATTCTAGGTTCATCCTGGTAATTCAGGGAACCAATGTTGGAGTCACCAACTGATTCATCTTGGTCTTCCACAAAGAGATCAGTGCCATCTTCCTGATTCAACTCAGATTAGAAAGAAAATTTTGATTTTGTTTCAAGGTATCCAACTGTTGAGTTGGTTGGAGCTATTTCAATAACAAGTTTTCCTTGAGAAGGAGGAAGAGGATTTGGCTGCCCTTGATTCCTGGCAGCATTGCCTTAGTATGACTGATTGGGGAATGTCCTCCTTGGTATATCTCGGTACGAAGGAGGAGTAGACATCCCTTGCGCCATTTACTTTTTGAGAGCTAGCAACTCATTTGCCAGCGTCTACACCATAGGATCAGTGGTGCCTGTAGAAAAATTCTCAAAAGATGAAGAAGATTTACTCATGTTAGGATCTCTTCTTATCTTTCCTACCAAGATAAGTTCATCTTCCACTTTAGTAGCCAAACCCTGCATTGTAGCAAGGTCTATGTGGCTAGCATGTCTCAGCATAAAACTCACTTTAGGTAGCTGAGAGTTGATGAAGAAGCATTTGAGATTCTCAGCTGTTGGCTAAGTAATTATAAGAATTCTGTTCCTCAGCTTGTCAAACTTGGATATGAAATCTCTCATTGGTTCATGAGGCTCCTTCTTCATTTGTGTGAGCTGAGCCAATAGGGCATGCACATCTTCTATAAGTTTGAACCTTGCTTTGAATTTGGTTTTGTGGGTGTTCTAGTCAGTCACAGTTTGGGCCTACACATGATAAAACTAGTCTATAGCAGCACCTTGTAATGTTTCTACAAATAGCCTAACTGCTACGTCCTCATAATCCACACCTATCATGCCATAGGCTATGCTGAAGGCTGCAATAAATTCATCAGGATGAACTCTCTCATCACCAAAGAATTTAAAAAAAATCTTTCTTGAACTGTGAGGTAGCTCATGTAGAGGTGGAGTTAGATTGAGTGGACCAAAAGAGTTACCCTAGGGGCCTTGAGCTACCATTGTATGACTTGTGAAGGGGGGGATAACAAATTTGGGTGGAGTATGTATAGGCAAAGTTCCGCTAGCAGAGAAAAAAGAAGCTTTGCCTTGTATTGGTGACCTGATGTTAGTAGGAGGAAGACTCCTAGTTCATTGGAGGCGAGATGGTGAAGGAAACAGATCAAAATTACTTTGATGTACCAACTCAAATACAGGGTCAACAATACCTTTAGATCTCTGGCTTCTTGTATACTATGGAGCTGCCATATTGTAAAGTAAAAATGGAAAAGACCTGGCACTACTTTAGCTTGAAGTTTGAGGCTTCTAACTATGCATTCTTTCTAATTGGAGTGGAGTTGCCAGAGAATTGACTTTTGAAATGAAACACTCGATCTCCAACGTCTCTAGTTTCACAACTTAGAGTATATAATGGAAATGGATAAGGCTATAATGATAATAGATAAGACACAGGTGATGCTTCAATCTAAAGCTTGATGCTTCAAATTGTGTAAAATTATTGTGTCCCCAGCAGAGTCAACAAAAACTGTTGGGTGAATATTTTGTCACTAGCTAACTGAGGGCAAAATAGGTGTTTCAACCATAGCATAGGGAGATTGATTGGCCAAAACATGCAAGTTTACCACGTCAAAATGGGACAAATCTCTCCTCTCATCAAGGGGAGGTTCCCTATAACTATGAGGTACTATATACTATAAATACGCTGAAAATAACACTCAGGGTAGGATAACACCATCCATCTCTCTTTTTTCATAGATGATGTTCACAAACAAAGGAGAAATCCTGGGTAATTTCTAAAGGTACTTCTCTTCTTTCAGAATTAATATTC
This sequence comes from Torreya grandis, assembly GCA_037957365.1. Lineage (NCBI taxonomy): Eukaryota > Viridiplantae > Streptophyta > Pinopsida > Cupressales > Taxaceae > Torreya > Torreya grandis. Next base: position 1,901,304 of record JARHVA010001472.1, on the reverse strand, counting down.
AGTCAACAGCCAGATTCCTTCCTGATAGTAATTGTAACAGGGCACAGTAACACAACAGGATGAAGTGTAGCACAAAGTCTCCACCTCAACTGCCAAAGAGTGAAATATACGAAGGACAATGGGGGCACAAAGTCATCCCAAAATCCTTTACATAGAAATAGAAAAACAAACATGCTAAAGACAATTATGGCAACACAAAGTCTCTCCACAGTCAGCTTCAAGACACCTCCCTGATTACTTCCACTATTTATGCTTATTTAATTAAATGAACAAGACTGCATCTAGGAAACAGACATAAGAACAATCCCCTAAATAACATAAGTTATTACAGCACAAAGTCTGAAGGTAACCTGCTTTCTCATTCATATAACAAAATATGATTAACAATTTGAGCTCAAAGTCTCAGTAATGCCTTTAAATTTGGGCAGAGTTTTGCTTCTACAACTGAGAGACCCCTTTAAAAAAATAAGAGAGATTACAATATATAGCGCTCCAAGAAAGACTTGGGTGCTTTGTTTCATGGAAATGGCCTATGCTGCATTCAATGCCTTGAATGCATTTGAAATTCTGTGAAGGGGCCATGCTGGAATAGGGCATCGGCCTTAACTTTGGCATGTTGATTCTTCTCAAATGTCTCCTCCAAAGTATGGGCCACCTAGTTGTCTTCTTGATATTTGCACAGCTGTCCACTTTGCCTTTACTCGATCTAGAAAAATAGGCCATGCTATTGAGTGCTTGCACTCTCTGATGTCCACCTGGTGGATTGTTTCACCTACTAGAAATAAATCCTATGTAGATATTTTTGGTCTTTCTACATCATTCCCTCTTTCCTTATTGTATTTTGTCTCTTCCTCGTGATCTGAGCTCTTAGGCTATCTTCTCACTTTCAACTGGCTCTTTTGGCTCCTTCTTTACTCGATCACTGAGTTTGTTTTCATGTCCATGCCATATTTAAAAAATAATAGATATTTTATTACCTTGAATTTGACTTTCGCTGGGACGTCACTGGTCGCTTGTCGCTTGAACCACTTTAAACCTTTGGAGTGCATCGATTCAATGGTTCAATAGTTCGGGTGGTTCAATCAACTCTTTGGTTCAATCGGCTCTTTGGTTCAATGTTTTATAAAGAGCCACATTCATTCTCTTTTTCTTCTTTGGTTAAACCATTTCTTTGAACCCTTTCTAGAAACTTTCGCTTCCTTCATTCGCTCGAAACTTTCATTCGTACTTTGAACCTTGAACCATTTCGGTTCAAAGTTCAACAGTTCATTCGCTTTCTTTGAATCCTTTAAAGTTTCAAACTCTCTGGATTCTTTCCTTTTTTGTCGAACTCATTAAACCTTTGAACTCGTTGAACTCTTCAAAGTTCAAGGTTCAATGGTTCAACAGTTCAATCTTAACTCTTCGAATCCTTTGATTTTCTAAGTCCATCAAACTTATTGAATTTGTTGAACCTTTGAACTCTTCTGGTTTAAGGTTCAATAGTTCAATAGTTCAATCTTCACTCTTCAAAGTCTTCTTTTCTTTTAAGTCCACCGAAGCCTTTGAACTTTTGAACTTGCCGAAGTCTTCAAACTCGTTGAAGCGCTTAACTCTTTTTGAACCTTTGAACCTTGCGGAGGCTGGGTTTAATGGTTCAATGGTTCAAAGTGGTTCATTCCAATTGTTTGAAGCCTGCCGATAAGTCTTTTGATTGAACTTCAGCATTGAACTAACCTTGAAATGCCTAAGCGTTTGGAGCTATTTCTTTGTGAAAGCCCACCGGTTGAACCTGTGGAACTTGCGAGTCCCTTAGCTGAAAAGACTTGAATAATTAAAGAATTTGAATACTCAGAACATTTTTGAGAAGGTAAGAGATCATTTTAGCCTTCAGGACCAAAATAGTTGATATGTTGTCCCTAAAAATAAGTGACGGATTTTAAGAACAATAAAACATCAAACAAACTTGAGACAAGGCCCGACTAAGATTTCATCACCTAGCGATAACCTTACCCTTTCTCAGCAATCTCACTTGGACGTCATTATCAAGGGGAGAACCAACTCAACTCTTTGGTTGAGTATAATCTCTGGATATCAATATATATTGGATAAACACCTGACACCCTTATCACTATGGTGTGTGAAGTGAGAGGATATGCCTAATACCAAGCCATATATTGATTCTAATACAAATTCTTTTTGAATCCCTGAACATAACCTGAAACCAACCTTAGACTTCCTTTATAGTACCGCTTTACAAACTAATTTTAGTCACATAACTTCTTAAGGCATAAACCAAAAGTGAGATTAATAAAAACTCTTAGGCTTAATGCCACTTTTAGAGTGTGATTTGATTTCTTGATCATTTCTTATATTCTCTTTATTTAAGTAGTGAGGTTGTTTGTGCTTTCTATCTCCCCTATCTTGTATGGTTCTCACTCGCTAATAGTGAACAGACCTTGCAGAGCAAAACCCATCACGAAGTCAATGTACCTCTTCCAGCTCTTCATCCATGGACTGCATCTTTGAACCAATAGACTCTCCTCACCCCTCAAGGAGTCCTACTTTCCCTTGAGAGGTTCCTCAAGGAGACACATACTTTGTCACTTTCCTAGATAACAATCTTGTAGACTTGTAACATTATCTTACAACTATGTCTTACTATATCCCAGCTTTGGCCCCACCCATAGATCTGCCTTATGGCATGCCTCTCCACCTCATGGGGAGTACTCCTATTGCCATGATTATTACCCAACCATTGACTACCCAAGATTCCTCATCAACCAACAACCCTTTAAAGACTACCATAAAAAACCAACCAACCCAAACTATCGTTGCCCTTATACCATCCACTCCTATCAACCACTCCTCCACAATAAAAGTGCCTACCTCTAGCACTACCAACCTTGCTTTAACTACCCCCAATCCATCAACCACTACCCCAAATCAAAGCCTGGTGGTGTCTATACTATCCACCTTACCACTGATCAGTACAAGGGTCACCACCCTTCCATCAATCACCAACCCAACTATCGCTCCTATCCAACAAGCACCCCTTGCACCAAACTTTGGCTACATCCCTGACCTAAAAGGGTATGTACCCCTACCCATAACCCAACCACCTACATCTACCTACCCTTGTGTACCTTCCACCCAACCATTGGTATCCACTTACCAATATGTGGTAGCCTCCCAACCTTCTACCCACTATCAGTATGTCTCCTAACCATCATAACAGTATGCATCTTACAACCTTCTAGTTGCACAACCCTAAGTGGACCTAATGAAGATGCTTATGGATAAGATAACCACCTTAGAGTCATCCATTTTGGGTGCTCTCACTATATTGTCATATGACCAAATCTATAATGAGCCCATCTATCCATACCTATCAGGCCATATACTCCCTAATGGGAGCTTCCGAAGCTATCTAAATTTCAAAGTAAGGAGGATCCCCAACAACACCTTAGGGAATTTAGGCATGCTTATTATCTCATCACCTATGATGATGCACTTATTCTCTGCACCTTCCCCATGTCTCTAACCAGTTCAACATTAGATTGGTATAGTGCCATACCCAAGCACTCCCTTTCTCCTTCACCCAAATGGCTCAAACCTTTACGGACCACTTTTTGATCAATATCTCAGTTTGATCTATGCTTTCTCTCTACAGCTCAGTCTGATCTATGCTTTCTCTCTACAATCAGCGTGATCAGTTTTGAGGTGTAGCTTTGCATCTAAAAAATTATGGTGTGAATTCGGGCTAGAGAAAATTATCTCTATAAGAGGTTTCTTGTTTAGAGTTGTTTTACTCTTGTTTATAATATCATTGAGATCCTCTTGGTGGACGTAGCCCACATTGGCTGAACCATGTTATATTGGTGTTATGTGTGTATTTGCTTAGATCTAAATTGTTTCTTCCATATGTCTCTGCTACTATGATTTTAAAGAATGATTTTTGTGTTGCATATTATTGCATAATTAATTAATTTTAATCACTTATTCCTAACATATATGATAATGACTAAATTCAATGTTTTATAGGCAATTTTAGGCCTCAAAATTACCATCCTCCATTAGTTCTTTGCCCTTCAAATTTTGCAAGGTGCTTGTCCTATGTAGGGGTTTTAAAACAAACATAATAGGAGGCAAAAAAGTCATTGACAACATTGTAACAAGATGTCAAGAAAACCTTGGAGAACTTTGCTTTTCAATTTTAGAGATAAAAGCCATGAAATAATCATCTTATTTTTTGGAAGTGATTCTCAACTTGTTTATCAACTTATCAATTCAAATAACTCTACCATGATGTTCCAACCATTCCATGACCTCAAGAAGGTTCAAACCTTTCCAATCCTCTCTATTCAAAGACCCTCATATCTCTGTTGATGTCACCTAAAGGTGTGTATATTGCTGTGTAGGCAGCAAAGTACAATTATAGATAGTGAGCATTATATTGATTCTCAAGTGAGTTTAAAACTTCTCTTAAGGATGAAACTAGACCCTCTACATTGTAAAGGTCTTGTTCAGATCCAAAACTTACTTTTCAACCTAATTGATCCTATGATGATGCCTGTAGGTATATTCTCATATATGTAGGCAGTGATTTGGAACCATGTATTTAAGGAAGTTGCCTTTCATGCCAAAAGATCTCATCTTATGATGCTAACATAAAACCTCAAGGTTATTCCAAGAGTAAAACAAGTATTCACACTTCATTTTCAATGTTGAACTCTCCATGAGAGCCCCTGTAGGTGCACATTTAGCCATAGCAGGTAGACTGTGAGTATGTGTGGTGTATGGTTGGCATTAATGGAATGTTACTTTGAAGGATAAGAGTGAAAGGTGAGAGTATTGAGAGGAATTTTAAAATGTGATGATGAACCAAAATCCACATTCTAAAATTATTACCAAAACATGAAGGTATTGAAAATAGTATAAACTTTCCAACCACATAGAATGATGCTTCTCTTACAACCTTAATGTACTTGACCTATATAAACACTTTGAAACATGAAACTAAGAATGAGAAGAATCTTAGAAGAGATCCCAAATCCCTTGGATTCAATATCAACCAATTAGTTCATTTCATACAAAGTTGCCAAAAATGGAGTAAAAACCAATTAGTTCATTTCATACGAAGTTGCCAAAAATGGAGTAAAACCTATAGGGTACATAGATTAGCAAGTAGAAAAACACTGTCAACGTCAAGAGGATGGTTCATGAAGAACATGCCATCATTATTCAAAATATTTATATGGAAATTAAGGTCTCTAAATTTAATTTCACCTCCCCAAGGTGTTTGGTTTGAAATCTCCCCTACTATTCATACCAAGTACAAACCTGAAGACTTGTTTTGTTTGCCAAGAAGGGTGAAAAAGGAGCAGAATGGTTTTGGGACAAAAATGGCACTTCTAGAGTGTGTCAAGCATTGAGATGGATCTAAATAAGTTGAAGAGTCATTAAAACCTTTTCCCATGTGGCACACTTGCCCATGAGCTGTACAAGTGTCAAACTCTCCTTTTTTCTCAAGAAAACTATCATTTCTTTTGAAGAACCTGCCACCTTTCAGTTATGTCAATTGATTAAGACCTCTTGGAACACATGGGATGTGAAATCATATTTTAAAACCTTCACACTTCCTAATAAATCTATACAACTCATTAAATGCCCCTTTTTTGACCTCAAAATGACTAAAGGGACTAAATTGATTAAGGACCAAGGCTAATATAACATTAAATGACATTGATTAACCTATGAAACACCTTGTGACATAATATTAGACCTATAAAACACCTAAAATTCAATTTTTTACATATAGGTGCCCCAATTTGACCTAAAAGTCAAATTTAGTCAACAAATTGGTGACTCATAGGGGTAGTATCCCTGCTATACTAACTAGACCAGTAGCCTTATCAATCTATTGGGCTTAGGGAGTCATATGAAGTTTGATACAAGCAATAAAACCTTTGACCACTTGACAACCATGCTTTGATCAAGATAAGACCACTAATTACCTCAACCATACAAAATGAAGGACACACACAAGCAAAGTAAACACACTAACAAGACACATACACGCATGTGCTCAAAGAACTTATGGGAATTAGAGAGAAAAATACTATGCACAACTATGAACTAAGCATACCTCCCTTTCTAGTATTAAAAGGACATTTTTTTGCATCTCCTTCTTCATGAGATGAATCATGATGCCAAGCATGATGTTCTTTGTATTGAACACTTGATAGATAATACCTACTTCTTGGCACCTCAAATGCTCTTATCTCATGTGGACCACATTCAAATTGGTTTGAAATGTAAAATTATTCCTCTTGCATCCTAACAACCTCAACCTTCTCATATGGATCCTCAATTACAACCTCAAATAGTAATTCAACAAGGCATACCTTTTTGACTTCCATAGTGCTCTCAATAAGATTGAGCTTCCTCTTAGTTTCCAGTTCTTCTAGCTCATTAAGGAGATTTGCATATTCTTCTCAGTCTTGGTAATTGTCCTCCATGGAAGCTTCCTTCTTCACCTTGCCATGTACTTGATTCTCAACTTGGCAAAACTCTTCAAGCTCTTAATTGAACTCCATTTATAGTTGCCAATCATCCTTATCCTCTTTATCATTTAGAACCACTACCTCTTAAATATTCTCTTCTAGATGTATGATGTCATCAAGTTGGTGTTCTTCAATCTCTAATGCATCTGATGGTGATTCAAGATTAGGCTGAGGTATTAGGTCATATTCAAAAACAACATCTTGCACATTGGTCTTAAGAGAGTTTTCTAGGGCTGTAGCCTCTTTAGGAAATACTTGAAATTATTCTCCATCCATGATAGTGTTGTCCCCCAAAAAATATCACTCATTTTTGGGATAACATTTGAACTATTTTGGTCTTACAGACCAAAATTGTCTCTTTCCTTTTCAAAATTTGTCTTGGGCAATAAAATTCCTCATTTTTTAAGCTTCTCAAAAATCTACATACTCTACATGCTTAAATCTATGGACTCTGCACGCTTAAATCTACGGACTCTGCAGGCTTAAATCTATGGACTCTGCAGGAAGAGAAAAATCTACGGACTCTGCAGGCCAAGTTCAATGGGCTTTACAGGTTGAAATATACGAACTCTTTCAAGGTTAGAGAAAACTACGGACTTGGTTTCAATGAACTCTACAGGCAGGTTCATTTCTATAGGTTCAAAGGCTTCTGCAGGCGGGTTCAACCAAAAGAATCAATTTCTAACACTTGGTCATTTTCAGGATTGGTTTAGTGCCTTGGTTCAATCAAAAACGTCTATTGGCAAGCATTCAAGCAAAAGAGGCTTGAACTATTGAACCGTTGAACCACTTTGGTTCAAAGGTTCAAAGAATTCAAGGTTCAATTAGTTCAATGCTTTCGGTTCAATTGATTCGTCCACTTTGTTTCAATGTTTTGGTTCATCCTTTGGTTCAATCAAATAGTTCGTCAGTCGGTTCAAGGCTTTGTTTGAACCGTTGAACCAAAACTTGGTTCAACAGTTGGTTCAACATCTTTTGGTTCAATGGTTAGTTCATCGCTTCAGTTCAATCAAATGAACCATCGACTTGAACCATTTTGGTTTAAAGCCTTGGTTCAACATCTTGTGGTTCAATGGAGCGGTTCATTGACTTGGTTCATTAAATTGAATCATCGACTTGAACCATCAGCTTGAACCATTTTGGTTTAAAGCTTGGTTCATCGGCTTGGTTTAACCTTTGGTTCAACCAAGCGGTTCAATGCCTTGGTTCAACAGAGTGGTTCAACAACTTGGTTCAAAGGAGCAATCCAATGTAAAAGTTCAAAGAGCTTCCCGAAGGACAAAGTGCCCTTGCGGAGGGCACTTGGTCAACAAAAGTACCCTTCGGAAGGGTCATTTTCAAAGAAGGCCGCAAAGGTAATTCTTTCAAATTTTGTTTAAGGAATTCAAGCAAGGCTAAGGCAAGAAGCAATTCCTTTAGACAAAAAGTTTGAAGGAATTCAGGAAAGCGGCTGTGGGCAGAAAGCCCGAAGAAATTTACAAAGAAACAAAGGCAAAGTGATTGAACATTCCACGGACTTTTGTTCGCGGGAAATTTCCATAGACTTTTTGTCTGCGGGAATTTATCCCCAAACTTTTTGTCCGCGAGAATTTGCTCGTGGAGAAAGCCCTGGGAAAATACTCGTGGGAATTGTCTGCAAGAAAGCCCGATCAATAGTCCACTAAAGAAAAAGCCGCGAGAGACTCTAAAGAAGCCTGAAGGCCATCTGAAGACCGCTCGAAGGGTAGATACCCTTGCGGGGGGCTCTTTTTGACCCAAAGTGGGTCATTTCTTAAGGCCCAAAAGGGTTGTTTCTTTCTAGAAAAGTGCCAAACAAGAAAGTCGAAGAAGGACCAAGGGGTGAAGTGCTCAAAGACGTCAAATTTAACACAGTGAACTAGCCATTGAAAACATAATGATGGGCACGCAAACGTCAATTTTAAACATAAAATAGTCGTTGATCCTTTGAACCTATAGACCCAAATGCATTCACAGACTTCAAGGCCAAGACCAGCAAAAAGCGAGGAATGAACAGAACAACAAATTGAATCCAAGACTCGATTCAATTAATCAGAAAAGGAGGAACGATGAAGGTAGGATCAGATCGCCAGGTGGACATTGAAAGTTGCAAACTTTCAATAGCATGACTTGTTTCTTTGCATTGGTAAAATCAAATGGGTAAACGCCCCTAAGTTCCAGCCTGTCTTCTTAACAGATTCCAACACAACATGATGTGTTACTATTCCTAAGTCCTTCTTGAAGAGGCTATATAAGGGACTCTCTTCTATTGTGAATAGATCTTTTTTTGACAATCAGAACGAAACTTTGCCCAAATATAAATACACTTCTAAGACTTTGATCTCAGTTTGTTTATCATATTTTGTTATTGGAATAAGAAAGCAAGTGGTTTTTCAGACTTTGTGCTGTAATATCTTTGTTGTTGAGGAAATTGTTCTTATGTCTTTTTCCTTAATATATCTTGTGTTCCTTTAATTCAACAAGTAGAATTGGTGACAACAGTCAAGAAGGCATCCTGAAGAGTCAACTATGAAGAGACTTTGTGCCTCCATAATTGCCTTTAGTGTGTTTTATTTTCATTTATGTGTAAAGGACCTTGGGAGGACTTTGTGCCCTCATTGTCCTTCGTATCTTACTCTTGAGCAATTTAGGCATAGACTTTGTGCTGCATTTTGATTTGCTAGTTATTACATCTTTTGTTACATTTTGTTGTTACTACCTGGAGTATTCTTGTGGCTTGCTGAATAGTACTTCTAAAAGAAGAGGAGTGCTTTCTTTCAATTTCCTTGAGTTTCTCCTTTGATCCGCACACATCATCTCTGAAGAAAGAGAGATGGATGGTTTGTCCTACCCTTGAGTATTATTTTTTCTCTCTCTCTCTCTCTATATATATATATATATATATGTAGCCTATCTATAGGGAACCTCCCCTTGATGAGAGGAGAGATCAGTCCCCTTCTGATGTGGTAAACCTACACATTTGGATGACTATGTAGACACCGAAATCGTGTCTACCCCTTGGTCCTTTCTCCCCCCTTAGTCCCCTTTGGTCCACTTAACCACTCCTAACCCATGTCTTGTTAATTTGAAATAACTATCTTATTTTAAGTTAATAATTCTCTCTCCCTTGCCACCTCACCACCCTAGGATGCCCTTCTTTGGATTCCCTTCATCCCCCCATGACCCATTTATGACCTATTTCTCATCCTCACACCCATTTAACCCCTCTCGACCGTTTCTTACCCCGCCACTTGAACCCGATAGTTGGGAAAACAGACGAAAGGCTATTTTTAGCCTTTTTCCTGCCTTCTAGCCACCGACGTCAGTCAACAGTCGACCGACGTCGGTGGTATTGTCGGCATCAGTTTCCTTCATAACGATTTTCTGCGTCCATTATCCTCCCTTCGCCCCTGCTCTTCATCCGACTCTAGAATCTTACACTCTAATCAATCAATCGGCCAATCTTTCCACCAGACCTCTCACTCTCTCTCTCAGGTACACACAGCAGGCTTCTACACCAGCAAGCACAATAGGTATCAGGAGCCTCACCTTGCAACAATCTTTTGCATCAACAACAGGTACATCAGCAACCTGGGCTCTTACATTTGTTCTTCAGCAGGCAAGAGGTAAGTACTCTTCTATTATGTCATTTTCAATAGCTTAGAATGTCTCTATAATCAGCTTTCTGTTTATTGTTTCTAAGCCATGCTATAGATCAGACCCGAATCCTTATCTCCCTATCTCCCTATTGCCTCTGTCTTCTATTTGGTCCCTCTTTCAGACCATTCTTTCTACCTGCAAAGACCCTGTACAGAGCATTCAACCAAACCCTCAAACCCAGACCCCCAGACCATTCAACCAGACCTATAGCCTTTCTCAGACCCGTCCACACACCAAAAACTCGTCTAGACCTCATCCACAGACTACTGCCCCTTTCGACGCCGGCCACAGAGACCACTGCCCCCACCGACGTCGACAGACTAACCAGCGTTGGCAGACCTTGACTAACCGACGCCGGTAAGACCACCGACGCCGGCGACTATGACCAGGCCGACAACAACATTCAGATAAGCATTTGCTTCCATTTCCTTTTCAGTCTTCAATCATTTTAGTCTTTTATCATTCTGCCTTTTATCAGACATTATTTTTATCAATCAGTGGGTTGACATCCCTCAAGCTTTTGCTTCTGGGATAAAGCTTTTGCTTGGCAACCCACCATCTCCTCATCTAACGCCTTCCTTGTCTTAGTCTCTTTCTTTTGCAGGTGTCATCCTCCACAACCAAAGAGGAGTTCTCACGACGTCTGGATAACGGTGTGCACGACTTCATCTAGGTACATACAAGCCTTAGACCATTTTTCTTAGTTTCTCAATTCTCTCTTTGAATGTAGAAAGCGAAAATCATATAGAAACATTCTGGCACGCCCGATGGGACCCTAGGGTCTTCCTTGGGTTCCTTTTCTTTTTGTTCATATAGGTGCATTAGGTTTCTCCCTTTTCACCTCTTTCTTCTCTTCTAAATGACACCATTAGTGGGATTAAAAAGAACTTTTCTTTCTTTTCTTGCATTTCAAACTAGTCAAAAGTCATACTCTTCAACCCTTTCTCCATTTGTCTTCATACGAACTAACATTTCGACTTGGGCTTAAAACACATTGCATTTCATTTCTGCTTGCTTGCATTTCTTAGTCCACACCTAGTAATTAATAACCACATCATGAATTAATCGTAGTCCACTTTATGTTACACAACCAAACCACTTGCACCAAATTAAACATCTAAACTCACCTGAGACAAGGCCCGACTGGGATTTCATCACCCAGCGGATACCTTACCCATCTCGACAATCCCACTTGGATTTCACCACCAAGGGGAAAGCCCACTCTGTTCTCTGGCAGAGAATAATCTCTAGGGAAAGTATATTTTGGCTAAGCAGGACCAGCTTATCATTGGACTCGTGAAGTGAGGGTAGCTTGCTCCTTAGCACCAGGCCATGTACGAAACCTAACCCAGACTCTTGAGCGCCTAAACAAACCTGAAACCATCCATAGGCTACCTCTTCTAGGACCCATTCTAACAGCCAACCTCCCAAACATCACTTTAAGGCATAAGCCAACATGATTCTAAAAGTTGATTCTTAGGATTTAACGCTTAGGGTCTGCGTGTCTCTCTCTATTTTTCTGTTCCTATCTGGTTTTTTGAGCTAGTGAAGACGTTCTTCTTTCTTTTTTCCAAGAATCTTCAAATTTTCTAAGTTTCTGGAAACCACAGTCACCGGCATCGACTTTATCACCGACGTCGGCAACCTTCCCTCGCCGGCATCGGTTATCTGACTGACGTCGGCCATCTATTCTCACCGACATTGGTTTTTCAACCGACGTCAGTCACTGTCACAGTCCCTTTTTTCAAAACAGCAGCCTAAAACCCGACCCCTTTTTCTGCCAAAACCACATTTTGAGTTTCTGAAACTGAAAAAACATAGTTTCTAGAAATTGACCCTCTTCTTGCCTTGAATGGTTTTGACACACAGTCAAACCAAGGCTCTTCTTAACCACGTGAGACATCAAGCGCTTCCGCCTTCCCCGTCCATAACCAATCCTATAATGGAGTTCCACTCAAAGATCGAAAGAACTCCTGCTCGACCGACCCTGACTCAGACCCCCATTATCCCTGAAGGGGACTAGGATTTTGAAAGATTCTTGGACCTCAATGTCACAGCCCTCTAAAACTGTCTCGCAAGAAACCCAACGCGAGACTTTTTGGGTGAAGCGGCGATGACACTAACACCGTCCATTATCCAGCCTATTGCCTCAACCATTAACTCGACCATGGCCAATACGCAAAGTTTGGTCTCCCCATCTATTTTTAGACCGACCTCCATCAGGGTTCCATTACCCCCTCAACCACACGCAATTCAACCAAGTTCTACATCATACCAGAACTTGATTATCTCAACCCCACACACTCTTGCACCCATAAATGCAGGAGTGTCTACCTCCCCTTTTGCCAATGCCGTCATGCAACCACCTTTGGTGGTATCTAGTCAACTTATGCCTTCTACCTTCATGACCCAACCAACCTTGGCCTCCACTTCTGTCCCAACGACTAGTTATCAATATGTTGCACCCCTACAAGCGCAACCAACTATGTCATATGCCCCCTCTAGCATCTTCCAAGTGCCCTACAACCTAGGGGGCACCCCATCCGCCAATCTATCAGCAGATCTAATCAAGATGCTGATGGATAAAATGTCTAGTCTTGAGACCTCTATTTATGGTTCATGCAATGCCCTCTCATATGAGCAAATTTGCAATGAACCCATCCATCCTTCTGTCTTGATCTGACCATACCCCAACCAGTGGGAGCTTCCTAAATTTACTCGCTTCCAGAGTAAGGAAGACCCACAACAACATCTATGGGCATTCAGACATGCCTGCTATCTCATAGCCCACGATGATGCGTTACTTCTATGCACGTTCCCCATGTCGCTTTCTGGCCCCGCCCTTGACTGGTATAGCTCTCTTACCAGACATTCTATCTTTTCATTCATTCAACTTGCACAGTTATTTCTCGACCATTTTTCTATCAATATCACCAAACAAGTCTCAATCACAGACCTCTACTCCATCAGGCAATTTGATGACGAATCTATAGTTGATTTTGTCACCCGTTGGAGAGGCTTGATTAACCAGCTCTCCTTCTCCTTGCCTCAACTTGAGCTCATCGAGCTCTTTTCTCGAGCATGTGCCAGGCATATCTCTTCCACCTTGTGAATTCAAACATTCTGCACTTTCGATGAAGCTTTCACCATGGCCCGAAAGCTTGAACTCCATGCCATTGAAGAAGATAAGGTCAAATTGCGTAATACCAACACAAAAGCCAATGACTATTCTTCTTTCAGACCTTCTTCTTTTGCCAACTCCAAGTCCAAAGGAGTGGCCAACACTGTGGTCATTAGATCACCATCCTCGACAACAACTAATCACTCTTAACCTTCTACATCTCTAAGCATCACCAAACAATTCCAACAATGGTACATCCAGCGTTCATACACTCCACCTCAATTTGACCCTTCAAAAGCACTCCCTACATGGTATAGGGAGGCCAACTTCTGTCACTTTCATCGCGTCCACGGCCATGACATCGATAATTGCCGAACCTTCAAAAACATAGTCCAAGACATGATAGACAGGGGTGATCTCGTCTTGGACAACCCGAACGCCCCACCCAACCAACACATTGATATCTTCAAGCAACCCTTTTCTAATCATCCGCTTACCCAAAACTATGTCCAGACCATGGTCGATAGCTCCCACGAGCATGACATACACACGGTCAACACGATCAACACGGTCTCGCCTCTTGTCCCTAACCAACCTCCTTCACAGGTGGAAGACCCTTCTTCCTCTATTTCTCTTCCACAGGTAGAAGAATCATCTTCTCCTATTAGTCCTCCATCGACCTCTCTTATATTGGAGGATGCCTTGACCACACCTATACCATTAAGCCCACCTTCATATTTCCTCCTACCAATGGAGGACCCTACCTTACCTACTCCTCAACCACAAATAGAAGGCACCATCATCCCTGCCCTCTTCCCTCTTGAGGAGCCGCACTCTCCTATTTCTTCTCCACCAAGAGAAGACGCAGTCTCTCCACCCATTTCGATCTAGGAAGACCCAGTCTCGATTTCCTCTTGCCTTTTGCCAGAGATTGCTACATCTCACTCACCTCCATCCACATCTGAACCCAAACTCGTATCTAACCTCGCCTTGCACAATGGTGGTCCTCAACCCATACCAAAGAAGGCCACTAAACTACACCAGAGGACTCCTCCCCCACCTTCATCATTACCTTTAATTTTAGGCCCACACCTGTCCACTTTAATAGGAGTGCTTTCTACTCCCATACTTCATAGAGGTAAGTCACCTCCATTACTCTCTCAACCCATCAAACATATATCTCCTCCAATCCATCGACCAATGCCTCTCAAACCAAAGTCATCAACCCCCACTGCAACAAGACACACAGACCCATTAGTAGGGTCTTATGCCTTGCTGTTACGATAATTGTTGCAGTCTTCTCGCATCAATCTCCCACCTCTTAAACCATATCAATCTCTCAGACCAAAACCACCCTGGTTCGATGACACTCAAATTTGTGCGTATCATCGCATACTTGGGCATGACATTGAGCATTGTTGTGCCCTCAAGGTTGTCATTCGCCAATGCTTGGAGAAAGACACCCTTCTTCACGACCACATCAACAACAAGCCTTCAACACTGCCCCACTCATCAACTCTTGGATCAAGACCATCTTGGTTCGATAACTCTAAATTTTGTCATTATCATCAAACACCAAGACATGACACTGAGCGTTGTTGTGCTCTTAAAGATGTCATTCATCAATACCGAAAAAAGGATTCCCTTCTCATCAAGGATCCTCTTGACCACCCCTTAGACAAATCATCAACACCGACCCATGCTTCTCAAACCTCATCACCTAAATCGGGATCTCCACACCAGACTTTGGTCCCTTTGTCGCCTTTGACCCCTTTATTCGACATCAACACCATCAATCTGACCACCAAGCCTCAACCGACCTCGACCAATCTGTCAAACATTCTTCTTAGCCGCTGGGGGAATTCAACATTCATCCAAGCCTCGACCAACCCTTCAACCCAGTCTCGACCAAACATCAATCACTCTTTTAATCCTAAACCTCGACTAGGCCTCAACCAAGCATCGACCCGACTTTGACCAAACATCAACCCTAACCTTGATCAATTGTTCATCCAATCATTGACCAAATACCAATCTCAACCAAATCTTGACCAACCATTCAACCAACCTTAAAATCTTGACCTCGACCACACATCAACTAGACATCGACCAATCATCAATCCAGACCCCAACTAGACCTCGATCATGACATTGACCAAGACCTCAACCAAATCTTGACCAAGACATTGACCAAACATTCACCCAGACATTGACCATGACCAGACCATCGACCAGACCATCAACCAGACACTAACCAATCATCAATCATGACCTCGATCAATCTTCGACCAAACATTCAACCCAACCTCTTAATCATCAACGAATCAACATCAATCAACACGTGACCAATCTTGAAGAGGCAAATGGGGCAAGTCCACTCCTAATTGACTCAGACCTTATCATAACGCACAATCATGGCCCAGGGACTTATCAGAACCTAAGCCCCTTTTTATGCCTTGCATCTTCGACCATTCTACTGTTAGTTGAGTACTCGATCACTTGACGTTTTACTTGAGCTCGTCCCTTGAGCAACCCCCTGTCATTGTCATTCCTCATTCCTTTCAACCCTGTTTTCCCAACATTCATCAACCCTTTTTGTCAAGTAGTAATGCTTTGTCCTAATAAAAGGGAACCCTTAAACCTCTAGAGGCTCGTCCATGGCTAAACTTTAGTCAGCAAAAACATATCAAAAATGGGATACCTATCATATCGAAGACTGCTCCCTCGAAGGACAGCTACATAATTACTGTATAACTAGACTGCTCCCTTGAAAGACAGCTAGGCCAAAGTCATATCAAAAGCATGCAAAGCAAAAATATAGACCATTCCCTCGAAGGATGGCTATGACTAAATATTGCTACAAATAACACTCTTTTTGAAGCTTCCCGCATCGATCAGCTTCACATATATGACCACCAAGCAAAACAACATCCCTACGTGGACTTCCCGCATTGATCAATCCACCACCAAAAAAAAAAAAGACTGATAAGCTATTAAAGTCATGGACATGCCTATAGTCGTTCTTGGGTCACCTATAAAAGGGGCAAGGTTCTTCCTGCCACAAAAGGGTTACCCCATCCTCTCATATCATATATCCAACCTATCACCCCAACTTACTCAAGGGACTTCGAGCTCGCTAAACGTCAAGTGATTCGACTACTTCTCTAACATCAACCACTGGTCAATGACGTGATGCATAAACAGGGCTTTTGTTCTAACAACCCCTATTTATGCTCTCATTTTGGTCCTTGTCAATGAAAGAGCAATTCGCCTTTCACTTATTTTTTACACTTTGGTCACATTCAACCAAACCTTTTTCTACCCCAACCAAGCCAACCCAATATTTTCAGACCAACAACATGACATCATACATCATCATAGTCCATTTCGCATAGTTTCTATGGAAACCAATACACATGGAAACTATCGACCAGACACAATTTATGTTAAGCATAAACCATTATTTGCTGAAGCATAAATAGACCTCAATTCATTTTTAGCATGCATCCATCACGAATATGAAAAATTGCTAGGGATAAAAGACCCTCGACCAATGTTACAAAATACACCATTTGGAAAATGCTGTAACATCTTCTTTCTCCTCATCATTTCAACACATGAAAAAACCAATCATCGACCCCTTTGACTCCTAGTCTGAACTACATTAGTCTGAGGCCCTAAGATCAGGGCTATGTAGGCAGCACTCAGATGACACGACATCCTCTAGGGTTAGCTCGACCACCTCTGTTTGTTCGTCTCTCTGATGGACAAACCTTCTTTTCTTTGACCATGACCTTGACCTCGACCAAAACCAATCCATGCCTTGACCTCGTCTAAGATCATCGACCACTTTGACCCTTCCTCCCTTTGGGGAGAACTACATTAGCCTGAGGCCCTAACCACAGGGGCTATTTAGGCAACACTCAGATCACACGACGTCTTCTGAGGTTAGCTCAGCCACACTTTTTCTTTCATCCATCCATTCATTCGACCAGCTATCTATCTCGGCCTGCCTCAACCATTGACCAGAGAGATCACGACTATCTCTTCAGACTCTGACCACTTCCAAGATGACTTCGCCTTGGTTGTTTTTGCATGTATGCTACCCCACGATTGGTTAGCAAAATTATGCACAGACTATTTTTGACCCTCACAAGTATAAGATTGCAAGCTGGTTGATCCCCACTACTTGTGACATTTTCATGTTTTTGGAAGCACTTCCTGAGCCTGGGATACTTGGAACACGATGACCATTGGAGCTTTAGCTTAGATTGAATAACCTGATTAGTTATGACCAAATGCTGGGGCTCGGTTATTTCAATTTTGGCACTCCTCGACCCTCGACCTGCGATAATTTAACCTGACCACCTCGTGAAGTGGTATACGTGCAATCACGACTATTGCAGCATTTTCACTCACACTTTCACCTTTTTTCATCCACTCTCTGTCAAATCGGCACCTAATTTCAGGTTCCCTTCCCTCAACTCTCGCTTTGAGGGGGAATACCTCATCCATAATTGGGGCAACCAACCCTCCTATTTTTGTCTTGCAGTTCACTTGAACAACCAACAAGACGAAATTTATCTTATCCTCCACCTGGGGCAATCAACTCCTATTTTTGTCTTGCAGTTCGTCCAGAGCAACCAACAAGACAAAAAGAGGCAAATGTAAACACCAAAATCGTGTCTACCCCTTGGTCCTTTCTCCCCCCTTAGTCCTCTTTGGTCCACTTAACCACTCCTAACCCATGTCTTGTTAATTTGAAATAATTATCTTATTTTATGTTAATAATTCTCTCTCCCTTGCCACCTCACCACCCTCAGATGCCCTTCTTTGGATTCCCTTCATCCCCCCATGACCCATTTATGACCTATTCCTCATCCTCACACCCATTTAACCCCTCTCGATCGTTTCTTACCCCGCCACTTGAACCTGGCAGTTGGGAAAATGGATGAAAGGCTATTTTTAGCCTTTTTCCTGCCTTCCAACCGCTAATGTCGATCAACTATCGATCGACGTTGGTGGTATTGCCAGTGTCAGTTTCTTTCATCATAGTTTTCTGCGTCTGTTATCCTCCCTTCACCCCTGCTCTTCATCCGACTCTGGAATCTTACACTCTGATCAATCAATCGGGCAATCTTTCTACCAGACCTCTCACTCTCTCTCTTAGGTACACACAGCAAGCTTTTACACCAGCAAGCACAATAGGTATCAGGAGCCTCACCTTGCAACAATCTTCTGCATCAACAATAGGTACATCAGCAACCTGGGCTCCTACACTTCTTCTTCAGCAGGCAAGAGGTAAGTACTCTTCTATTATGTCATTTTCAATAGCTTAGAATGTCTCTGTAATCAACTTCTATTTATTGCTTCTAAGCCACGCTATAGACTAGACCTGAATCCTTATCTCTCTGTCTCCCTGTTGCCTCTGTCTTCTGTTTGGTCCCTCTTTCAGACCATTCTTTCTACCTGCAAAGACCTTGTATAGAGCATTCAACCAGACCCTCAGACCCAGACCCCCAGACCATTCAACTAGACCTATAGCCTTTCTCAGAGCCGTCCACAGACCAAAAACTCATCCAGACCTCGTCCACAGACTACTGCCCCTTTCGATGCCGGCCGTAGAGACCACTGCCCCCACCGACGTTGGTAGACTAACCAGCATCGACAGACCTTGACTAATCGACGTCGATAAGACCATCGACGTTGGCGACTGTGACCAGGCTGACAACAACATTCAGATAAGCATTTACTTCCATTTCCTTTTCAGTCTTCAATCATTTCAGTCTTTTATCATTCTGCCTTTTATCAAACATTATTTTTATCAATTAGTGGGTTGACACCCCTCAAGCTTTTACTTCTGGGATTAAGCTTTTACTTGGCAACCCACCATCTCCTCATCTAATGCCTTCCTTGTCTTAGTTTCTTTCTTTTGCAAGTGTCATCCTCCACAACTAAAGAGGAGTTCTCACGATGTCTGGATAATGGTGTGCATGACTTCATCCAGATACATACAAGCCTTAGACCATTTTTCTTAGTTTCTCAATTCTTTTTTTGAATGTGAAAGCGAAAATCGTATAGAAACAGACTAATCTTCCTACTTTGGTTGATCATACCTATTTTGTTTATCAGTACGCTGATCGACAAAATATTCAACCAACAATTTTTGGTGACTCCTCTGGGGATATAAAATCCATTATCTATTTATAATCTATCCATTCACCTCCACACTAACTGGGAAAGAACGCACAATTTAAAGCCTTAAGCTTTAACTGAAGCAAGGTCAATTATTTTCCATTTTTGTTTCACAATCTGAGAGATTCAAGGTATACATGAAGCCAAAGGGCTAAAGGTATCGTTGACCCTATATTTGAGTTGATACAACAAAGTGATTTTGATCTATTTCTTTCACCATCTCATCTCTAACAAACCAAGAGCTTTTCTCCTACTAGAGTTAGATCTCCATTGCCAGATGAAGTATCTACTTTTGTTGTTGATAAAGCTTTTCCAATAATTACCCCTCTGAAATTTGTTATCCCTCCTTTTCATAATCCTACAATGGCAGTTTAAGGCCCCTGGGGTAATGCTTTTGGTCCTCTTAATCTTACTCCACCTCTACATGAGCTTCCACGCAATTCAAGGAAGAATTTTTTCAAATTCTATGGTGATGGAAAAGTTCATCCTGATGAACACACTGTAGCCTTCAACATAACTTGTGGAGTAATCGGAGTAGAATTTGAAGATGTAGCAGTCAAGCTTTTTATGGAGACACTGCAAGGTGCTACTGCAGATTGGTTTTATCATCTACAGGTTCGGTCAGTGACTGATTAGAATACTCTCAAAGCTAAGTTTGAACCCAGATTCAAACCTGTAGAAGATGCACATACACTTTTGGCTCAACTTACACAGATGAAGAAAGAGCCTCATGAGCCTGTGAGGGATTTCATAGCTAAATTTGACAAATTGAGGAACATAATTCCTGTAATTGCTCGACCTACAGTTGAGAATCTCAAATGCTTTTTCATTAATTCTCAACTACCTGAAGTAAATTTTCTCTTGAGATGTGCTAGTCAAATAGATCTTGCTGCAGCTCAACTTTTGGCCACTGAGGTAGAAGATGATCTCATCTTAGTAGGGAAGATAAGAAGAGATCCAAATAGAAATAGAGCTTCATCATCTTCTAAATATGCATCTATAGGCACCACAGATCCAATGGTGTAAAAATTGGCAAATGAGCTGCTTGCTCTCAAAAAGCAAATGGCTCAAAGAATGTCTTCTACTTCATACAGAAGGACATTCCCAAAATAGTCATATTAGGGCAATGCTGCCAAAAATCAAGGGCAACAAAATTGCCTTCCTCCCCCACAAGGGAAACTTGCCCTGGAAGCTCCTCCAATCAATTTAGCAATGGGATATCTTGAAACTGATTTAGAGTTCTCTTTTTAGCCTGAATTGACTCAAGAAAATGACATTGATATCTTCACAGAGGATCAAGAAGAATCAGTTGGTGACTCCCACATTGGTTTCCTAAACTACTAGGATGAACCCAGAAGCAAAGGAGAAGCTTTTGATGGATCATATGCAGTGTTTACTAGGTCCAAGAACCAATCAGTCGAGTAAGCTGATAAAGGGAAGACAAAGGAGCAACCTCAACCAACAGTTACGATTACTAAGCGTTGAACCCCTCTTCTTTTTCAGTCAAAGGATCCGGTGATCACCAAAAATGTAAGTACATCAATTTCACCTTCACCTTCTACTCCCATTTCACAAACCAGCCCTCCTCCCATCCCTCCTAAAACCCAAAAGGTTGAAGTGCTTTCTTCTATTCCTAGCCTGATTCAGCCATTTGACATAATTGATCATGTCAAAAAGACCAAAATACAAATGTCTAAATTTGAATATTTGCAATCCAATCTTGATCAATTGGATAGGTTGGTCCAATGTGTCAAGAACCAAACCATCCCTGTAAGACAAGAGGTTAGAAAAATAATTCCTAATTCCCCAAAGAACATGCCCATTCCAAATAATCTTGTCATTACTCCTCCAGCTACCCTAGGGAAAATAGAACCTTTCTATGTTTCCTTATTGATAAATGGTTATCAGCTCAACAATTGCATCATTGATTCTGAGGCATCTGACAATGTCATGCCTGCTAAAGTAGATGAGTCTCTAGGTCTCACACTAACCAAGACATTTGGGAGATGTTTTTCCATGGAGAACAAGCAAGTACCATTACTAGGGCAAATCAAAGATGCCCAATTTGCATTGGTAGCCTTTCTAGATAAGAGAATCAAGATGACTGTCTTGGTGGCTGATGTCCCCACATCCTATGGCATTTTGCTTGGATGAAATTTCTGCAAGGATGTGGGAAGAGAACTAAACATGGACCTGTTCGAGGCAAGGATCCCTGTCCAAGGCGTAATGAAGAGATTGCTCCCTGAAAAGGAGGCAAAATATGTGGTCACCCAAACATCAACGCCTACAGCACAAATTTTGTTTGAGTCTTCAGATAGGGGTAATTATTTCTTTACCACAGAGGATGTTCATGTTTCTACAGATGAAAGTCTTGTAGCTGACAATCCAGGAATTGATCCAAACAAGACTTTAGGAGAATTGGTAGGGTGCAGTATAAACAACGAAGGATCTTCCATCTCTAATGAAGAGAAATCTGATAAGAGATCAGCTTTTGATGATGACAACAATTCTTCCACCAATGATAGAATTGGGACTGTGTTGATATCTCCTCAAGGAGATTTTCTTTTTTCATATAATTTGCAAGTCAGAAACACCAACAACATAGCTGGATGTGAATCTCTGTTGCTTGGATTGAAGATTACTCAAGATGAAGAGATCAAACTCCTTCATATCAAAGGAGATGCTAAGCTCATAATTTGTCAGGAGTTTGATATGGACAATCCAATCATGTGTTGGACTGGACCAATAGAACTACAAGTTATGATGGTGGACCATGCTAATGCAAACCAAAATTAGGCAAAGGAACCCTTCGTAGGGACATCAAGGAGTTATAGCTTTCAAATTGAAGACCACATCCTGCCATGGGGCAAGAAGAAGAAAGAGTCAACAGGAAGATGCAAAAAATCAGTTTCTTGGTGGAGAGCTCCATTTGCCCGTCACCGTTTCTAAGGGAAAAATGTCTTCTTGCTAGTTTATCAGAATAGAGCACTATTTTCACTGTCTCCCAAGAAGTAGCATCTAAAATACTTCAATTCTTGAAGTATCAGATCATTCCATCTGTACATATGTATATTTATATAGTTTTTAATTCTGTTTTGCTTTATTTGTTTTCTTTTTTGATACCTTTCATTTTTGGGTAGCATGACCCCATAGCCCAATGGTATACATGAATACATTGGAGATTCTGGATTCTACTCCTTTCAATTCTTTTTGCAATTAACAAAATTTCCCCAACTGGAGCCAGATGTTGTCCCCCCAAAAATATCACCCATTGTTGAGACAACATTTGAACTATTTTAGTCTTACAAACTAAAATTGTCTCTTTCCTTTTCAAAATTTGTCTTGGGCATTCAAATTCCTCATTTTTTAAGCTTCTCAAAAATCTACGGACTCTGCAGGCTTAAATCTATGGACTCTGCAGGAAGAGAAAAATCTACGGACTCTGTAGGCCAAGTTTAATGGGCTTTATAGGTTGAAATCTACAAACTCTTTCAAGGTTAGAGTAAACTACATACTTGGTTTCTATAGATGCTGTAGGCAGGTTCATTTCTATAGGTTCAAAGGCTTCTGTAGGTGAGTTCAACCAAAAGAATCAATTTCTAACACTTGGTCATTTTTAGGATTGGTTCAGTGCCTTGGTTCAATCAAAAACCTCTATCTGCAAGCATTCAAGCAAAAAAGAGGCTTGAACCATTGAACCACTTTGGTTCAAAGGTTCAAAGAGTTTAAGGTTCAATCAGTTCAACACTTTCAATTCAATTGGTTCATCCGCTTTGTTTCAACATTTTGGTTCATCCTTTGGTTCAATCAAATGGTTTGTTAGTTGGTTCAAGGCTTTGTTTGAACCGTTGAACCAAAACTTGGTTCAAGGGTTGGTTCAACATCTTTTGGTTCAATGGTTAGTTCATCGCTTCAGTTCAATCAAATGAACCATTGGCTTGAACCATTTTGGTTCAAAGCCTTGGTTCAACGAAGCGGTTCAACATCTTGTGGTTTAATGGAGTGGTTCATCGACTTGGTTCATTCAATTGAATCATCAACTTGAACCATTGTCTTGAACCATTATGGTTCAAAGCTTGGTTCATCAGCTTGGTTCAACGTTTGGTTCAACCAAGCGGTTCAACGCCTTGGTTCAACAGAGTGGTTTAATAGCTTGGTTCAAAGGAGCGATCCAATGTAAAAGTTGAAAGAGCCTCTCGAAGGACAAAGTGCCCTTGCGAATGGCACTTGGTCAACAAAATTACCCTTTGGAAGGGTCATTTTCAAATAAGGCCGCAAAGGTAATTCTTTCAGATTTTGTTTAAGGAATTTAGGAAAGGCTAAGGCAAGAAGCAATTCCTTCAGACTTTTTGTCCGAAGGAATTCTTTCAGACAAAAAGTTTGAAGGAATTTAGGAAAGTGGCTGCGGGCAGAAAGCCTGAAGAAATTTACAAAGAAACAAAGGCAAAGTGATTGATTTCATGAACTTTTGTTTGCAGGAAATTTCCACAGACTTGTTGTCTGCAAGAATTTATCTCTGGACTTTTTGTTCGTAGGAATTCGCCCATGGAGAAAGCCCTGGGAAAATACCTGCGGGAATTGTCTGCAGGAAAACCCGATGAATAATCCACTAAAGAAAAAGTTGCGAGAGACTCTAAAGAAGCCCGAAGGCCATCCGAAGACCACCCGAAGGTTAGATACCCTTGTGGGGGGATCTTCCTGACCCAAATGTGGGTCATTTCTTAAGGCCTAAAAGGGTAGTTTCTTTCCAAAAAAGTGCCAAACAAGAAAGTTGAAGAAGGACCAAGGGGTGACATGCCCAAAGATGTCAAATTTAACACATTGAACTAGCCATTGAAAACATAATGATGGGCGCGTGAATGTCAATTTTAAAGCTCATAAAATAGCCGTTGATCCTTTGAACCTACAGACCTAAATGCATTCACAGACTTCAAGGCCAAGACCGGCATAAAGCGAGGAAGGAACAAAACAACAAATTGAATCCAAGACTTGATTCAATTAATCAGAAAAGGAGGAACAATGAAGGTAGGATCAGATCGCTAGGTGGACATTGAAAGTTTCAAACTTTCAATAGCGTGACTTGTTTCTTTGCATTGATAAAATCAAATGGGTAAATGCCCCTAAGTTCTACCCTGTCTTCTTAACAGATTCCAACGCAACATGATGTGTTACTGTTCCTCAGTCCTTCTTGAAGAGGCTATATAAGGGACTCTCTTCTATTGTAAATAGATCTTTTTTTGACAATTAGAATGAAACTTTGCCCAAATATAAAGACACTTCTAAGACTTTGAGCTTAGTTTGTTTATCATATTTTGTTATTGGAATAAGAAAGCAAGTGGTTTTTCAGTCTTTGTGCTATAATATCTTTGTTGTTGAGGAAACTATTCTTATGTCTTTTTCCTTAATATATCTTCTGTTCCTTTAATTCAATAAGCAGAATTAGTGATAACAGTCAAGAAGGTGTCCTGAAGAGTCAACTGTGGAGAGACATTGTGCCCCTATAATTGATTTTAGTGTGTTTTCTTTTCATTTCTGTGTAAAGAACCTTGGGACAACTTTGTGCCCTCATTGTCCTTCATATCTTACTCTTGAGTAATTCAGGCGTAGACTTTGTGTTGCATTTAGATTTGCTGGTTATTAAATCTTTTGTTACATTTTACTGTTACTACCTGGAGTATTCTTGTGGCTTGCTGAATAGTACTTTTGAAAGAAGAGGAGTGCTTTCTGTCATTTTCCTTGAGTTTCTCCTTTGATCCGCACACATCATCTTTGAAGAAAGAGAGATGGATGGTTTGTCCTACCCTTGAGTATTATTTTCTCTCTCTCTCTCTCTCTATATATATATATATGTAGCCTATCTATAGGGAACCTCCCCTTGATGAGAGGAGAGATCAGTCCCCTTCTGATGTGGTAAACCTACACATTTGGATGACTAATCTTCTTACTTTGGCTGATTAGACCTATTTTGTTTATCAGTATGCTGATCAACAAAATATTCAACAAACAGATAGCTCATTCATTCTCATACTTGAGATGATTATCCATAACTTTTTGATCAGATGTAGAGTCTTCTTTAAGGGTTACAAGATCCTCCATCTCCTTCTCCAACATGGTTATGCCAAGACTAGGCATCTTGAAATCATGTGACCTAGCCCAATGAGGTTGCCAAGGAGGTAGGCTTTCTTAAAGAAAGAGTTCTAATTTTTTCTCAACCAACTACTCTTCTCTAGGTTTCCATACCATAGGTCCATTAAGGTAAATGGTGATGGGATGAGGACAAAATGAACTAGTTGCTGGAGGTGGAACATAAAGCTCAAAATCAAGCTAAGAATGAAAAGTAAGAGGTTCTTTTGGGTATTCTTGGGGAAGGGGAGGCAGACCTTGGGCTAAAATGGCTTAGTTTTCTTCCTTCCAGTTGACAATCACTTCATCCACATCTGATTTAGCTTAAACACTTTCTTGAGGAGGGGTATATGGGGTGTGTTTAGGCATAAGATCTTCTTTGGGCTCTAAACCTTCCATCACACCTTGACTTAGAAATTTCACCCTTGACTCTAACTCTTCAATTTGCTTGGCTAGGTTCTTTGGAAAAGTCATTATTGAAGTTCATAGAAATCATCATGAGCATAAGGAATACAAGAGGGCTGTCATGGAACATAAGAAGCTTCTTGAGGAAGGGTGGGAGGGACTTACAAAGGATTAACTTCATTCTCAACTTCACACTCTTTATCAATGCTTTTATCTTCTTTCTTTCCCCATGATTCCACTATCTTACTCCAGATTAAGATATTAGGATTAAGATTTTTCTCTTGAGGTGGTGATTTAATTTGAGGAGCATGTGAAGTGTTTAAAGAACTTGAAATCTCCTTAGGTTTGGAGTCTCCACCTTGTCTCTAACTTGAAATCTCATATCTAGGGGTCACTCCTTGAGATGGGGATGCAATGTGAGAGGGAAATGAAGACTTGAAATCCAATTCCTTTGCTGCTAACATGGACTATTGCATATGCATATTAGACAACTCAATGTGCCTATTAAGACTAGCTTTAAATGCAAGGTTTCTCTTCTCAACTTTCTCTTCAAACTGATGGGGAAAAGGATGAGTTTGGTAAGCTTGATTAGGCTCATGAATAGGTGTCAAATAGGACTGATAGAAATCTTGGGGAAGTGGATATGAAGGCTTATAGGTTTGGTGAGGCTATCTTTCATGAATTCTTAGCTTAATCTCTAAGGAAGAAACCAAGCCACTCACATCTAGCATCTCACTTGTGAACCTTTGCCAATTGACTCTCTCAATAGGCACCCACTCTCTTTTGACCAGCTCTAATGCATCTCTCACCTTAAGAATAATATGAATAGGAACCTCTTGACCACATCCCCTTTTTTTGTCAAGATCCAACATATACCTCTCATAACCTAAGAGTATTTTCTTAAAGGTAAAAATGGATTAACTTGGGACGTGGCTAGGTTGACTAGGAGAAACAAGATATTGAGAAGGCTAGATATAAGACTAATATGCTTCGTGAATGGGTTGATACACTTCATGTTGAAGCTAGTATACTTCATGATAGAGATGATTAAGAACTTGCTCTTATTGATAGGGAATGACACAAGCTTGAAATGTCTCACCAACTTGTCTAAGACAAATCTAAACACCAAAATTAGCCATGAAACCTCATTGAAAGCAAGAACACAAAGAAATATATTCACAACAATATTCAAAAGGAAACCTGGGCTACTTGACTAGTTGATGTATCTTCGGAGTCTCCATTGATGCTTTGATAGATGCCTCCAAAAGCTGATTGTTAAAAGACAACACCAAAAATCTTTCAACCTCTTAGACTAAGAGCCCATCGGGTGTGCCAAAAAATATTGTCACTTGGATTTGAACCCTTTGAAAGGCTTCATCCAATGGGTACAATGGAAACATCTCTAGGCTTGCAGGTAGCCTAAGGATGAGGTGAATCTCTAGATAGGGATAGCTCCGTTGATGTACCACTTTGGATTGTAACTACACCTAGACTTTCGGGGGGGGGAAGAGAGAGATAACTAAAATAAAAATATTCTAAGGGAGGTGACACACCAAATAATATGATGACTTCTAACTAGATACATATTACACATAAAATCAAGGGGCAAATTGAACATACACTTCTCCAATCTGCATCTTCTCACATCAATGGTACATTATGAGGTTATGGATGAATGTGCAAATTTAGGAAGACTATACAAGAGGCCTTGAATGACACTAATGAAAATACTAACTCACTCAATCCTTGAGATTTGATAGAACACTTCACATGCCCTGTAAGAAGAAGCTTTCCAACTACAAATAAGGTGAAATAATGAGACATGCTAAGGAATTCATAATCTTCACTAAGCAAGATTCATCATCCAAGTAAAACATACTTATGAAAAGTCATGAAGAGGTAAAAATTAGTAGTCTTATTGATCAAATGGTATGCAAATGAGATGGGCTTCACCATACTCAAGTGGAGCACAAGTTATAATGGCCAAAATGGCTAGTTCTTATAGAACTTGAGAGAGAGAGAGAGGAGAAGAGAGAAGTCTAAGGGTCACAAATAAACTTGTAAAGTTGGGAAAATTAGTTAATTGTGCATGAGGATAGGATATGGGATGAAACATGCAAGGTCAGGAAGCCCAAGTGTCCATACAAGTCATCAAAATCTTACAAAGTGGCATGAAATTCTCTCAATTGGCTCAAAAAAATTGCCTTCATGATTAACCCTATTTAAACATCACAAAATTGATTAAATATAGGTATGATGATTGTAAATAAGGGGAAGGGTCTCAGTCATGCCTTTACATACATTGGTAGTAGGCCTGGTCATCTAAAACCATCTAAGAATGAGCCATCATCATCTGCAGTCCAAAAAACTCCTCTTTCATGCACCCTACACACTTGTCCTCAAATTTGGCTTCAGTTTCCCATGAAAATACATGGGAGGGAGTATATGACAAGTTTAAAGACCCTCCATGTCCTTATAAGCATCAAAAATACCTTAAAATCACCCCACTTAAAGTTTTCCACCTTCTTCACTAGCTTATCCAATATGCCAATTTTGACTGGCTAAGATGAAGCTATTTTTTTGCATACTTAGGTGTCTTTTAAAAGTATGAAATGGACATAGAGAGTTATAAAAAGTCATAAGCTTCCTCCCAATCTTTATTGCATCTATAGAATCCTTCTAGAACTTGAAAAACACACAAAATGGTTTAAAATACCCTATTTTGCACCCTGTCTGTACAAGTCCATACAACTAATTTTGATGGTATGGAGCTTGACTAAGTCCTCTTTAACATACAATCATCATTCATGCCATTCTAATCCATTTTTATGCACTATCTCTCTCATTTCCTCAGACTGGTCACTAGCAAGGGTTTAGGAGGGTTAGCCCTATTTTGACCTCTTAAGGTTCATTCATAAAGTTATAACGTTAATGTTGTAGGCAAATTACATGAAGTGGTTATTCAAGACCTCTTATAACTTTCCTAAACTCCTCTTACCTCCATGTAAATCCTCCTAAAAGATATGAGCATCTAGACTTGCCTTATCGAGCTCTCAAGTCAAAATTGGCTCTCTTGATGTTTTCTCTGCAAGGTTAAGGCTTTTACACATTTGAGGTGACCTTATAAACATAATCAAATAGGGTGAAATGCATTTGTAATGCCAAAAGCATGAATGACCTCCTCTTTTGGCACTATACCTAAACCTTTCTTAATAGGCTTGAGTTGGTTCAAGACCCAAAATGACCTTCTCATGATTTACTCTACATATAAATAGCTCAAACACATCAAATTCCATCCCAAAAACATGATCCAACATGTTGAAATTAATGTATAAGGGCAAAAGTGATATTGGTCTCTCATTTGGTCTTTTGGCTTAACCCTGCCCAAGTAGGTTTGGCTACAACTTTCATGTTTTAGGCCTCCCTGTTTAGATCCATACTCCTTTGCTTGGTATATTATGCTTGTATAGGTGTGTTACAGCTCCACACAACTCCTTGTAAGGTATTATCCACTTATAAAGAGTCCCTTCATCTCCATTTCCAAAACTACAGGGTTTGCACCTAAGGGAAAGTGCCCTCTGTCTTAGACAAAGCAGAGGGCACTTCCCCTATTTTTCTAGGCAAACAAAGTATTGGATGAGTTTATATAGGTTTTAATGACCCTATGGACAAAATATTATCTCTTTGTCATCTCATATGACCTCCCAAAAGCTCAAAAACCAAAAATAAATTGCTAGGCAAAGACACTATGTGTAGGCTTCTCAAGTGGACTATATTTTACATGGTTAGAACCATTTCCCCTATTCTAAATTCACTATGAGAGATCAATAATACTATTCAAGTAATTATGAAAGTGTTTTGATCTTAAAAAATCACTTCAACTTTCCTAAACCTTCTTCTCAGACTTGACCAGTCAAGTCCAAGTTTCCTTTCTGACTATGTTTTGCCATAATGACTCCCGCCTATAGGTTTCCTTACATAGTTTTAGATTAAACTCAATGTTTAGAGGCCTAATAGGATCTCTTAATATCATTTTACATTGGATTAGACCTTTTATTTCATCCTTATGCACTTCCACATCAATGAACGTGCTCACTATCTATCCCAGTCACCTTCAGCTGACTGTGTGAGAGCTTTTTAGGGTCCTGGGGGTATATTTGTACATTTTCTAGGCCTTGAAGAAAATAATTCAACCCTCATTGAAAATATCCATGGTCATATACCTTTTACTTAACTTTTTCATTTCAAACTTGAGCTAGATCATCACCTAACTCACTGTCTACCTACAATCAGTTGTAGGTGTAGGCGTTCATTGTAAATGAAGGATATCTAAAGGTGTGAATGAGATAAGAAAACAAACACTCTAACCTCTCCTTCTTGGTTTCTATGAGGGAAATGTTCATACCATGCTATAGGTTAATTATGCACCTAGGTTCATTAGAATGAAATCACTCTTTCAAACCTCCACTTTTGGCTAGATGTAGGTGGCTAATCAGGTATGTGTACAGACTGAAAGTGGTCTAAGAAGCAAAACACAATGCATATCCTCCTTAAAATGGTATCTTAGATCATTATTACCCCTCTCAACCATTATAAACATTCAAACATGGTTAAAAGTCTATTTCTCAACTTTGGATGAAAACATGTTCCTTTTAGACACAGACGTGTAGATGATAATGCCTAAATTCAGTGTTTTATAGGCAATTTTAGGCCTCAAAATTACCATCCTCCATTAGCTCTCTACCCTTAAAAATTTGAAAGGTTATTTTACTATGTAGGGTTTTAAAAAAAACACAATAGGAGGAAGAAAAGACATTGACAACATTGTAACAAGATGTCAATAAAACCTTGGAGAACTTTACTTCCCAATTTTAGAGACAAAAGGTCTGAAACAATCTTGTTTTTTGGAAGTGATTCTCAACTTGTCTATCAACTTATCAATTCAAATAAGTCTACCATGATGTTATAACCATACCATGACCTCAATAAGGTTAACACCTTTCCAATCCTCTTTATTTAAAGACCCTCATATCTCTGTTGATGTCACCTAAAGGTTTGTATTCTAATGTGTAGGCAATAAAGTGCAATTATGGATAGTGAGCATTGTTTTGATTCTCAACTGAGTTTTAAACTTATCTTAAGTGTGCAAATATACTCTCTAAATTTTAAAGTATCTTGTTTAGATCCAAAACTTGCTTTTCAACCTACTTGATCCTATGAGGATGCCTACAGGTGTATTCTCATATATGAAGGCAGTGAGTTGGAACAATGTATTCAAGGAAGTTGCCTTCTATGCCAAAAGATCTCCTCTTATTATGCTAACATGAAACCTCAAGGTGAATCCAAGACTAAAACAAGTCTTCACACTTCATTTTCAATGTTGAAATCTCCATGAAAACACCTGTAGGTGCACATTTAGCTATAGTAGGCAGACTATGAGTATGTTTGGTGTATGACTATCGTTCATGGAATGTTGCTTTGGAGGATAAAAGTGAAAGGTTGGGTGATTTATATGACTTTAAAAACATGATTATGAACCAAAATACACCTTATAAAACCATTGCCAAAGCATGAAGGTACTACAAATAGTAAAAACCTGACAACCACATAGAATGATGCTTCTCTTACAACCTTGATGTACTTGACCTATCCAAACACTTTTAAACCTGAAAATAAGAGTGGTAATCATATTATAATATATCCCAAATACCCTAGAGTCAACATCACCAATTGGTTCATACAGACTTTCCAAAAATGGAGCAAAACCTATAGGGTACACACATTAGTAGGCAGAAAAACACAATCAACTTCAAGAGGATGGTTCATGAAGCACATGACATCATTATTCAAAATATTTATATGGAAATTAAGGTCTCAAAGTTTAATTTCACCTCCCCAAGTATTTTGGTTTGAAACCTCCCCTACTTTTTGTACCATGTACAAACCTGAAGACTGCTTTTGTTTGCCAAGAAGGGTGAAAAAGGAACAAAATGATTTTGGGCCAAAAATGGCACTTCCACAGTGTGTCAAGAACTAAGATGGATCTAAATAAGCTATAGCCATGTTAAAACCTTTTCCCATGTGGTACACTTCCCCATGAGCCGTATAAGTGTCAAACTCTCATTTTTTCTCAAGAAAACTATCCTTTCTTCTAAAGAACCTAGCACCTTTCAGTTATATAAGTTGATTAAGACCTCTTGGCACACATTGGATGTGACATCATATTTTTGAATTTTGACACTTCCCAAAAAAATTGTACAACTCATTAAATGCCCCTTTTTTGACCTCAAAATGACTCAAAATGACTAAAGGGACTAAAATGACTAAGGACCAAGACTAGTATAACATTAAATGACATTGATTAACCTATGAAACACCTTGTGACATCAATAGTAGACCCATAAAACACCTAAAATTCAAATTTTTTGAACACTCCCATCAGACCCTTTGACACTCTTTCTTCAAAATCCATCTGGTATAATGACCACCAAGTGTGTTCTTATCATAAGACACCTAGCCATGACACAAAGAACTACAAAGGTCTCCAAACCATTATCCACATGCTCTATAATGAAGATGATCTATTAACATATGAACCTTTTATGGGCTCCATACCAGTCTAACCAACAACCATACCTACCCAATGCTTACCTACTCCACTCTCACCTCAGAGTGAAGATGAGTTTGAACAATCCGCTACTTCAATCTCTCCTTCTATCCATGATATCAATGTGGTCATGAAATCAAAACATAGGGATAAAGGGAAGGCTAAGATGTCCATTCCTTGGAAGTATCCCTCTCTCAACCCCTAACCGACTCACACCTAACCATCTCCATCTTTAACCAAACCCAAGGTGTCTATTTTAGGCGCCTTCCAATCTAACCCCTCAAAAGCCATAAGGAGAGTTCTCCTCAAGCAACTTCACCAAACCCTAATGAATATGAGCTTGTATGAGTTTATCTCTACCTCTCCCCATCACCACCAAACACTAATAGAGGCTTTGCAATCCATTGAAGTCCAACCCAAAGACCCTTAACCTTTAGTAGCCTTTGTTGATGCCCTTCAAATTTCCAACCTTATTACCTTCAAGGGTTCAGAAATACCTTCCATCCATATTGAGGACCCATATCCCCCTCTATTTATCACTACTTACATCAACAAAACCCACATCAAATGGGTCATGATTTATGGGGGAGCTAGCATTAACATCATCTTCTCCCACTCCTACAACCAACTTAACTTGTTGGACAATGTCTTGTCTGAAACCTTGGCCATCCTTTAATCATTCAATGATACCATGGCCACCACCTTGGGAAATGTCATCCTTCATATCCATTTAGGACCTCGCATGCTCTGCAAACTTTTCTATGTAGTGGAAGGTGAATTTCAATACAATGTTTTAATGGGATGACCTTGGATCGGGTCCATGGGTTGTGTCCCATCCACCCTTCATCATTACATTAAGTTTGAGCACAAAGGCTAGGTCATCACCATCCGAGCTGACCCAAGTCCTCTCTCAACTTGCAATATGACCTATCACCCTAATTATGTCCTCATACCCCATCCAACATACCCTCAATAGCTAAAACCCAACCTTTAACCACCACAGTGAATATCACATCCCTTTCCCTCGAAGAGGCATCAACTAGTTCCTCTATCCCTTTGGACCAAATCCCCATAATGGACCTTTTGGAATCAATGTTACATCACCTTTCACTGGGGGAGTATCACCTTTTAGCCCTTGATGCTTTCCCTACTCCTCACAAGTATGGGCAATTCACCAACCAACCAAGATATGACCCTAATGTTGTAACTGTCATTCCATTTGGACCTCCTCACCATTAGACTCATTTTATCTATGGGGGACTCGACAAACCCCTTGGTTCTTCTACCACCTCTCTTTCATCCAAGCCACTTACCATTAGTTTCTCTTGCCTAGATAAATTGAGCTTCACCAAGACATATCTCTATCAATGTGCTTGGAAAGGCTTTGGTCTTAGGTGATATAAGCATGGCCCACATGAATTGGTTACCATCAAAAGTAGAAAGTTGTATGAGAAGGATGGCCTTGGTTTCATCCTATTGAATAAGAAGCATCCCAAACCACCTACCACTACCATTGCTGAGGAAGATTCCCTTTCCTCACCAACCTTGCCTCCACTTGCATGTGAGGATGATGACATCATCCCACCTAACTTTTTTTTTGTCAACATGATCAACCTTGGACCCCTGACTTATCAAAATGAAAGGGCGATCATAACCATCCCTTTGACCCATATTGAGATGATAGGATAAAACTCTCCTACCAGTTACACCGTTTAGTATCAGGATGATGATTGTATTCTCACTGACCTTGGTGTCCTAGATTCCTCCATCCACAAGTCCCTTCCTCCCAAGATCTTAACCATGTTGAAATAATCCACCACGGCTATCAACTTAGGCACTTCAGATAACCCTTACATTGTCAAACTTGTCCAATCGGTGAATGCCAAAGAACTTCGAGACTTCCCTTTTTTCCTCTAAGATTGTAGCATAGCCTTCACTTGGTCTTATAGTGACATGCCTGTAATTGATCTTGCTATTGATACCCATAACATAGTCACTAACTGTGATGCCAAGCTCATCAAGCAAAAGCTCCAATGCATGCATCCTTACATATCCCTTCTCATCAAAGAAGAACTTCAACATCTTCTACCTGTCAACTTCATTTAACCCATTGATTACCCCCAATGGGTATCAAATGTTGTACCCATCACCAAAGCCACATGAGGACTATGCATTTGTGTGGAATTTTATGACCTCAACCTCACTTGCCCCAAAGACAACTTTCCTCTACCAAGCATCAACCATCTAGTTGATCTTATAGTTAGCCACAAGATGTTATCTCTCATGGATGGGTTCTTGAGTTATAATCAGATCCTAATTGCTCCTAAAGATCAGCACAAAATTTCCTTTACCACCCCTTGGGGAACTTACTACTAGAGAGTCATGCCTTTCAGATTAAAGAACACTGGTGTAACCTATCAACGTGTTATGACCTATTTCTTCCATGACCTTATCCATAGGATTATTAAGGATTATATGGACGACCTTCTCAAAAAATCCAAACTTTGAAAAGATCACTTGGTTGTTCTTAAGATCATCTTTGAATGCCTCATCTACTATCATGTCTACCTTGACCCCAAGAAGTGCATTTTTGGGGTCTTATTAGGAAAACTTCTTAGCTTCATTGTCTCCCT
Source organism: Torreya grandis (assembly GCA_037957365.1). Classification (NCBI taxonomy): domain Eukaryota; kingdom Viridiplantae; phylum Streptophyta; class Pinopsida; order Cupressales; family Taxaceae; genus Torreya; species Torreya grandis. The sequence continues at coordinate 1,866,018 of JARHVA010001472.1, read as the reverse complement.
TCATAGAATCGAATTTGATCCTAGCAAAATCAAAGCCATCCTCGACATGTTTCTTCCAACCAACCTTAAGCAACTATGTCGCTTGCAAAGGAAGCTTCAATCCATTCATCACTTTATATCTTAGCTTTTGGACCAATGCCAACCCTTCCACCACCTTTTACAGAAGGATGTCTATTTTAAGTGGAATAATGACTGTCAAAAGGCCTTTGATTCACTCAAAAAGTACCTTTTGTCTCCACCTACCCTCACCCCTCCCAAGGATGACCAAGCTTTATACCTTTATATCTCTGCTACCAACCATTCCCAAGGGGCAATGCTAGCTCATTGAGATGAGCAACACAAAGAGCAAGTCCTATACTACATTAACTGTATGCTTGTAGAATACGAGACTCAGTATACCCATACCAAGAATCTTTGATTAGTTTTAGTCTTTGTGGTCACCAAACTTTATCACTACCTTCTTAACCATAAAACCTATGTCATAGCCAACACCAACTCACTCAAGTACATGCACTCTAAGCCATACCAAAACTAGTGTTTTTACGCTGAAAGAAAAAAAATGAGAAACTAAGAAGAAGGATGAGGGTTTATACGTACCCGTATTGTAGATGTGCGCACCAGAATTCAGACGTTGTGAGAACTCCTCTTTGGTTATGGAGGATGACACCTAAAAGGGAAAGACACTAAACACGAAAGAATGTTAGATGATAAAAGGGTGGACTGCCAAGTGAAGGCTTGGTCCTAGAAGCGCAAAGGCTTCTTGGAGGATGCCAGTCCACTATTAAAAATAGAATGCTAATTAGAAATAGAAAGTGATAAATGATGAAAGACAGAAAGAAAGAACTTAAGGCAAATGCATACCTGTTTAGAAGGAATCTACTTTTGCATAGTCACCGACGTCGATGATATTGTTGGCATCGATCAGGGAGGTCACCGATGTCTGTTAGGTTGCCGACGTCGATAGGGGTACTAGACGAGGTCGGTCGGGGCAATAGTCAGGGACGAGTCACAGGTTTGGTCTTGGTCTGCAGAATGGATTGAGGCTTCGTCTAAGGGTCTGAGGCTCTGTGTGGGATTCAGAGGGACTGTTTGGGGTTTGAGGAGTAGTCTGAGGGTTTGTGCAGAATTGGTTGGGTAGAGGGGACTGTCGAGAAAGTGACTGGTTGAGAACTAGAAGCACAAAAGGGGGATGGATGAGAGGCAGGGGTCTGAGAAGGCTTTTCAGCCTCTCAGGGACAGGTAGGGAAGGTCTAAGCAGTAGTTAGCTAAATAGATAAATGCAGATAAGAAATGAAATGGAAAACAACACTATGCTTACCTCTTACTTGCTGGTTGGAGAATGAAGAAACCTGTTGTCAGAGCTGTTGAAGAACTTGTAAATGGAGCTGTTGCTTGGAGCTGCTCTGTAAGGTACCTGTAGCTACTGGGGGTTGCTGTGTGAGAGGGAGGAGAAGAGAATATGAATGCAAAAGCATCAAGAGAGTTTTGTTTTGTGTGGGCCTCTGCAACGGATGTAGGAAATGGTTTTGAAGGCTGCCAATGCCGGCAGGATCGCTGACGTCGATGGCAGAAGAATGGGGACAGAGGCTAAAATTAGCCTCTGTCCATTCTTGCATGCCGTCGGGTCAAGGGGTCATGGGGAAAATGGTCGTGGGAAGGCTTAATGGGCATGGGAGGAAGGATAAAGGGGAGATTTGGGGTAATAAAGGCTAGGAGAGAGGTGGGGGTATTCAAGGAGGGGATCCAAGGTGGCATGGATGAGGTGGAAAGGGGGCCACTAAATTAATTATTTGATTATTTAATTTAAAAGTGGAGGGGACTAGGATAAGGGTTAGGACATGGGTCAAGGGGGGTCAAAGGGGGAAAGGCGACCAAGGTGTAGACATGATTTTGGTGTCTACATTTTCCCCTTTTTATCTTATTGGTTGTTATTGACGAACTGCAAGACAAAAATAAGAGTTGGTTGCCCTAGGTGTGGGATGAGGTGTTCCCCCCTCAAAGTGAGAGTCGAGGGAAGGGAACCTGAGATCAAGTGTCGATTTGATAGAGAGATGGATGGAGAGGGTGAAGAACAAGTGAGAACGCTGTAATAGTCGTGATTACGCGTATACCACTTCACGGGATGGTCAGGTCAAATTGTCGTAGGTCGAGGGTCGAGGAGTGCCAAAATTGAAATAACCAGGCCCCAGCATTTGGTCATAGCTAATCGAGTTATTCAATCTAAGGTGAAGCTCCAATGGTCATCATGTTCCAAGTATCTCAGGCTCAGGAAGTGCTCTCAGAAACACGAAAATGCCACAAGTAGTAGGGATAAATCGGCTTGCAATCCTATATTTGTGAGGGTCAAAATGTGGTCTGCGAACAATTGGCTAACCAGTCATGAGATAGCATACATGCAAAAACAACCAAGGCAAAGTTGTCTTGGAAGTGGTCATGGTCGGGGGAGATAGGCATGATCTCCAATGGTCTAGCAGTCGAGACAGGTGGAGGCAAAAGTGGTCGCAAGGGTGCCCCAGGGGGCTAAGAGCACCTAGTTTGGAAAATGGACTGATTGAGGGCTTGAGTGCTGGGGCTAGGGGATGAAAAGAAGGTGGGAGGCTACCGACGTCAGTGATAAAATCGACGTTGGTGGCCAAAAGGTACTGACATCAGCATAAATTAGCTGACGTCAGTGACCTAGGGCACGCTGATGTCGACATTGGTGGCCTGCCAAATCCAATAAAACCAGATTGGTGGCCCACCAAAAGTCATTTGATATTGTTGCTAAAGTCAAAAAAGGAGCTCTAGATTTTAGTGAGTGAAAGTGACTTGGAGTGAGTGGATTAGCAGTGCTAGGTGGCAGAGAGAGACTGGGTTGGACGCTGTAGAAGCGTGTGTAGGTCAAAAAAAACTTGGAGAGACTTTGGCAGAGAAGAGATGGCAGAAGGCAGTAGAGGACCCACGGGAGGTCCACCACCAGCAGCACCCATTGTGCCACCACGTCGACGATGCTGGGATGAGGTAGGAGGGCCCTGAACCCTATTTTGACTTTTTTTGTTTGATTTGATTTTTTTAATTTTTAGTTGATTTAGGCAGAAATAGAGGGGGGAGGGTAGCTAGGAGGGTGGGTAGAGGGTCTAGGAAAGGTTAGGAGTGATTTAGGAAGGTTTTGGGGGTTACGGGGAGCCATAAAGGGGAAGCCCTAAATTTAGGGCTCACCCCGTTCAGCCCTTGGGCAGAACCAGTCGATGACGTCGGCGGTATTTGTCGACGTCGATCGATCAGCAACCGGTGTTGGCTGACCAGCGATCGACGTCAGTCGCTCACACGCCGATGTCGGCACTCCAACTGATGTTGGTGGCTATCAGGCCAAAAGGGGTGAGGAAAGAGGGGTTGAGTTGAAGGGTTGGAGCCACATCAAGGGCTTTTGGGGGTCAGGTTAGGCATGGAGGGGCAAATAGGTGAGAAGAAAAATTGTAGACAATAGACTAACTTGAGTTATGGTTACAGGCGAGGCAAATGCTGATGCTGTGGGATCACCTCCCAACTCTGCTGACATGGATACATAGAGGCATGACCATCGAGGAGTGGGGTCACATGGCAGCAGTTGGACTAGGCGGGCTACGACGATACTGTCGGGTGGCGAGGGATGTGAGCTTGATGGTGGCTCTGATCAAGTGATGGGATCACTCCACCAACACCTTCCACTTATCGATAGGAGAGATGATAGTGACTATCGAGGATGTGTACCCGATTTTGTAGTTGTCGGTACACGAAGCAAACATTTATGCGTGCTCGCGAGAGGTGCATGACATACACATGGTTACGCTGTTTGGGGAACACGTCACAGAGATGAGCTACCACTTAGCTAGTTTTGCTTCTGAGCTGCTATACGCAGTGGATGAGGAGGCACATCGGTTGGTGGTCCTGATGATGATCGAGATCACAGTGTACGCACTACCAGATGCAGAGGGAGGCAAGTTCTCGATCGCCATGACCGGGGTTTTGACAGAGATCCTAGAGCAAGAGATGGTGTTTGCTTGGGCATCGATATTTTTGGCCCAAGTCTACAGGGAGCTGTGGGGGATCAGCCGGTGGTGGCGATACAGTCTATGTGTCAGCCACCTCCTACACTGCTGGGCTTATGAGCACATCATGGTCACGTGACCTCTCGGCCTCCTAGTAGCTATTCAGGATGGTTTCAGGGTCAGATTTAGGCGATGGCAAGAGGTCATGGCGCAGACACAGATGGACAGAGTAGTCAAGGACATCAACTACTATCAAGGGGCGTTGGAGGCGCTGATCCCAGTGGATATCATTTGGAGACCATACCTGGTATATCTAGTTTTCAGAGACCAGGGGGAGTAGCTTGTTGGGATGTAGAGTTTTAGATGGGTCTGGGGCAGGTGAGCCAGCGAGCTCGAGAGGATACCTGCAGAGAGAGTGCGATGCCAATACGGGCTACTATAGGATGTGCTGCCTGCCTTCCCATAGTATAGGTGAGATGACATTGAGGTGTCGCTCCTGTTACCAGAGGAGACAGAGGGGCCAGATTTTGAAGAGTTGCCAGCAAGACCTGGGGTGGTTGACCCAGGTTGTACAGAGGCCTACACGGCATGGTGGTCAGGGTAGTATGTAGGGATACAGGCAGGACCATAGCTGGACATGCAGGTGGTGATCAGGGACAGGGATATGGCAAGGTAGGAGAGGGATGCTGCCAAATAAGAGAGAGACACTGCCATCTAGGAAAGGGATGCAGCGTGAGGATGAGTGACCATTTTGGAGAGCCAGGTCACAAGATTACAGGGGGAGCTAGCAGGGTTGACAGGGCAGGTGACCATTTTGATAGGGCAGGTCAAGGTATTGCAGGGACAGTTGGCCATAGCCTAGGCACATGCAGTGGCAAGATAGGTTTTTGGGGGGTAGGGCCCACTGCAGCAGCCAGCTCAGCAACCAGCATTTTCATAGGGGGCAGGACTGTCAGCTCGGTGCAGCTGACATTTTCACAGTCGCAGGGGTCAGTGCAGGGCACAGCAGCAGGTCAGATGGGTCCATCGCATACTGTATCTATAGTTAGGTACAATAATGTGTTGGACGAGATCGCATATTATGAGAGAGCCATTAGGGGGTTTCCTCAGATACAACGATACTCAGATATGAGGGTGGAGTTGAGCCGGGTAGTGGTCTATGTCGCGGGTGACTGCTATCAATTCACGTAGATGGTGCAGATCAGAGGGGAGAGAGGATACATCATCTTCTCAGCCACCGCCACCACCACCATAGCCACAGCCTTGAGGGTAGATTTTTGACATGATGTATATACCGGCTTGCATGCCGATGATGTGAGATGTATGATATGAGAGAGAGAGACAGACACAGATTGTGTCTTTTTGTATAAAACTTTTTTGATATATATATATGATGAGATGACTTTGATTATGGACATGAGTTATGGAAAAAATGTTATTATGGATGTGTTGATTGTTATTGCATTGTGATTTAATGGATGATGTTGATATTGTGATTGATGATTATGATGCTTATGTGATGATGAATGTGATGATGCTATGGTTAATGATATTGATATGGATGTTTGAATTTCATGATTTAGATTATATGATGTGATTGTTTAATGATGGACATGATAAAAATAATTATGCTAATGATTATGAGAATATGTGATTAGTTGTGCTGTGATTGATAGGTGACGAAAGAATGAGACAGGAGAAAGTGATGAAGAGGATGGCCGAGCTAACCCCAGAAGACCCCATGTCAACTGAGTGCTGCCTACATAGCCCTTGTCCTAAGGGCCTCAGGCCAATGTAGTTCTCCCAAAAGGGAGGAAGAGTCAAAGTTATGGATTGGTCTTGGTCGAGGTCAAGGTCATGGTCAAAGAAATGAAGGTTTGTCCATCAGAGAGACAAACAAACAGAGGTGGTTGAGCTAACCCCAGAAGATGTTGTGTCATCTGAGTGTTGCCTACATAGCCCTGGTTTTAGGGCCTCAGACCAATGTAGTTTAGACTAGGGGTTCGAGTGGTAGATAGGTGGTCAAAGTGGTTGATAGACTGGTCTTGGTCAAGGTCAAGGTCATGGTCAAAGAAGAGAAGGTTGTCCATCAGAGAGATGAATAAACGAGGGTGGTCGAGCTAACCTCAGAGGATGTCGTGTCATCTGAGTGCTACCTACATAGCCCCAGTCTTAAGGCCTCAAACCAATGTAGTTCAGACTAGGTGAGAAGATTGGTCGATGATTGGTTTGGTCATGTGTCGAAATGATGAGGAGAAAAAGATGTTACAGCCTTTTCCAAATGGTGTATGCTATAACATTGGTTGAGGGGCCTTTCATCCCTAGCAATTTTTCATATTTGTGATGGATGTATGCTAAAAATGAATTGAGGTCTATTTATGCTTCAGCAAGTATTGGTTTATGCTTAACATAAATTGCATCGTCCATAGTTTCCATGAGTATTGGTATCCATAGAAACTAGTGTGAATAAGCTATGTGAGTGGTCTGAAAAGAGATTGGAGTTGAGTTGGTTCGACAAATGATGAAGTTCGAATGTGACCAAAGTGTAAGTAGAAAGTGAAAGACATAATTGCCCTTTCATTGACAAGGACCAGAATGACAGCATAGATATGGGTTGTTAGAACAAAGAGCCCCACTCATGCATTGCGTCGTTGACCATGGCTGTGTTAGAATGGTAATCGAATCACTTTGATATTAAAGTGAGCTCGAAGTCCCTTGAGCAGGTGTTATGATAGGAGGAGGATAGGGTAACCTGTTTTAGAGCAGGGATAACCTTGCCCCTTTTTATAGGAGACCCTGAGACAACTACAAGCCAAGTCCATGACCCATTTTTTTTTTTGAAAGAGCGGGTTGATCAATGCGGGAAGTCCACATAGATATGTCATTTTGCTTGGTGGTCATTTGTGAAGCTGATCGATGCAAGAAGCTTCTAAGAAAGTGTTGTTTGTAGCAAGATTTAGTCATAGCCATCCTTCAAGGGAGTGGTCTATATTTTTGCTTTATATATAAGGGCTTTGAATAGCTGTCCTTCGAGGGAGCAGTCTATTAGCTACAATAATGATAGTACAACTGTCCTTCAAGGGAGCAGTTTGCCTTTTGATTTGATTGGGTGACCTTGGATATATTTTTGACATCTTGATTTTTTTTTGACAGAATTTGGAGTCATGGACAAGACTGTAGAAGTTCAAGGGCTCCCTTTTATTAGGACAAAACATCCATACATCATAAAAGGGTTATAGAGGATTTGTTAAGGAGAATAGGGTTGAAGGAATGAGGATTAAGAGGACGGGGATTGCTCAAGGGACGAGCTCAAGTTAAATGTCAAGTGGACGAATACTCGACTAACAGTAGAATGGCCGTAAATGCAAGGCATTGAGAGGCTCGGGTTTTGGCCGTCCGTCGAGAGAAGAAAGACGATAAGTCCCTGACCCATACTTGTGCGTGATGATGAAAGGTCTGAGCCAATTAGGGGCAAACTTGCCTCGTTTACTTCACTCCATATTGGTGACATGCTGGTTTTCTTTGAGGACGAGGTGTCCGATGTTGAAATCTCGTTCTCGTATATTTTTATCATAGGCTCACTTGATGCGATTTTGATAGACATGGAGATGGTTGAGGGAAGCGAGACGGCGTTCGTCAAGTAACTCAAGTTGAGCTAAGCAATCTTGACAAAAGTCATCATTAGAGAGAATGTCATGTAGAGAGATGTGGAGAGATGGGATCTGTACTTTGAGAGGTAGGACAGCCTCTATTCCGTACACTAGAGAGAAAGGGGTAGCACTCGTAGAGGTTCAGATGCTAGTGCAGTAGGCCCACAAAGCGAAGGGAACATGAATGTGCCAGTCCCTTCTAGTGTCGTTGACCACCTTCATGAGAATTTTAGTCAAAATTTTGTTGGAAGCCTCAGCCTGCCCATTTGCTTGTGGGTAGTAAGGCGAAGAGAAATTGAGCTTGATGCAAAATGAGTCGCATAGTTTCTGGATGGTCTTGTTCTTGAAGGACTTGCCGTTGTCAGTGACGATTTTGTGAGGGACACTAAAATGATAGATGATGTGGGTGCTGATAAAGTCAACAATTTTGTCAGCTTTTGTGGAGGCAAGAGGAATGGCTTCCACCCATTTGGTGAAATACTCAGTGGCGGTGATGATGGATTGATGATGAAGAGACGAGTGAGGGTTAATCTCACTGATGAGATCTAAGCCCCACTGAGAAAAAGGCCAAAAATCATGAGCGACTTATAAGGCGTGGCTAGGGAGATGGAGCAAGTTAGAGTGCTATTGACACTTGATGCAATGCCGAACATAGTCGCTACAGTCTTGATTAAGGGTGGGCCAATAATAGCCCAGACGAAGGATGCGCTTGGCAACCGAATTCCCGTTGAAGTGTCCACCACAAATCTCATCATGGACTTGTTTAATGGCATGAGAGGCTTCAGTGGAGGTTAGATAGTGAAGAAGGAGGCCGTCGAAGCCTCGCTTATAGATAAGACCCCCTAACATGGTGTAGCGAGCAGTGTATTTGATGAAAGCCCACCGCGCATTGCTAGAGAGATGGGGAGGAATGATAGAATGAGATAAGTAGTCCACAAGTTGATTATACCAATCATCTCGTGGACTAGAGTCTATGGTGTTGACATGGTTGATGTCAGGAGAAATGTATGAAGGCAGCGGCACACGATGCACCGTGACAAAGATTCTGAATGAGGATGATGAAGATGGGATATGCGAGGCAAGAGAAGCCATGGTGTTAGCAAACTTGTTTGTGGATCAAGGAATAGTTTGCAAGAGGTAATGGTCAAAAGAGGCAAGAAAAGTGTCAACACAGTTTTTGTACCTTTGCAAAATTTCATTTTTACAGAGGTATGAATCGTTGATTTGATTGACGACAAGTTGTGAGTCACCGAAGATGTTGATGGACTTGATGCTGAGAGAAAGGGCGGTTTGAAGTCCCAAAATTAAGGCTTCGTATTCAGCCATATTATTGGTACAATCAAAGTTGAGCTTGAAAGACAGAGGCATGGGCTCACCTTTGAGTGGGATGATAATGACTCCCACACCCCCACCGAGTTGACATTTGGAGCCATCGAAGAACATGGTCATTTGATAGACGGTGTCATCGGTGGAAAGCACGGTGATAGATTCGTCAGGAAACTCGCACTGCAAAGGTTGATTGTCGGGAAGAGGGGCATCTGCCAGTTGGTCAGTGATGGTTTGCCCCTTGATGGATTTCTGCTGGATGAACTTGAAATTGAACTCAACAAGCAGCATGAGCCACCGAGCCATACGCTGATTTTGATATGGCTTGGAGTGCATGTATTTAAGAGGGTTAGTGTGAGTGATGACAAAGGTCTTGTGGTTGAGAAGATAGTGGCAGAGCTTGGTAGTGGCAAAGACTAATGCCAAACAAAGTTTCTTGGTATGAGTATACCAAGTTTCATAGTCGACCAGTGTTCGGCTGATATCGTAGACCGCTTGCTCACGGTGATGCTCATCTCGGTGCGTGATCATAGCACCTAACGAATGGTTGGTGGCAGAGATATAAAGGTAGAAGGGTTGGTCATCTTTAGGTAGAATGAGGACTGGTGGAGAGACCAGATAACGTTTGAGGGTTTCAAAATCCTCTTGGTAGTCCTTATCCCACTTAAAGGAGACGTCCTTCTTAAGGAGATGATGAAAAGGTTGGCAGCGGTCAGAAAGCTGCGAGATGAAACGGTGAATGGACTGGAGCTTCCCTTGTAGGCTGCGAAGCTGCTTGAGATTGGTCAGAGGTGGCATTTTGAGGATGGCACGGATCTTGGCGAGATCTATCTCGATGCCACAGAAGGAAACGATGAAGCCGAGGAGCTTGCCTGAGAGGACCCCAAAGACACATTTCTTGGGGTTAAGGTAGACATTATACTGAAGAAGGTGAGAGAAAATGATCTTGAGGATGGTCAAATGGTCACGGCGAAGCTTGGACTTGCCGAGAAGGTCATCCACATAGTCCTCCATGATTTTGTGGAGGAGATCGTGGAAAATGTAAGTCATGGCACGCTGATAAGTGGCACCTGCGTTCTTCAAACTGAAATGCATGACCCGATAGCAGAAAGCCCCCCATGGGGTGATAAAGGTAGTCTTGTGCTGGTCTTCCAGAGCGATCAGGATTTGATTGTATCCTGAAAACCCATCCATAAGAGAGAGCATCTCATGGCCGGCAATGAGATCAACAAGCTGGTCAATGTTAGGAAGAGAGAAGTCGTGTTTGGGACAGGCTAGGTTAAGGTCGTGATAGTCTGTGTAGATCCAGATCCCCCCAGTCGCCTTGGTGATAGGGACGATGTTAGAGACCCACTATGGATAATCGATGGGTTGGATGAAAGAGACAGAAATAAGGCACTAAAGCTCCTCTTTGACAAGGAGCGCAACACAGGGATGCATCTTTCGAAGGTTTTGCCCAATAGGCTTAGCCTCTGGTTTGGTGATGATGTTATGGGTAGCAATGGTGGGGTTGATGCTAGGCATGTCACTGTAGGTCCAGGCAAAGGCCTTGTTATGGTCTGAGAGGAACTGAGTGTAGTCAAGCTACTCTTGGGCGTCTAGAGATTGGCTAATATTTAAGATGTGAAGAACATCAAAAGAAGGGAGGTTTATGTCAATGGTTGATTCATTTAACATAACCTGTGTCTCAAGAGAGAGGGAGCGCTGGATGAAAGAGTCGTCGGTGCCCATGTAAGAAAGAATGGCGTCGTCTATGCAGTGGACAGTGTGAATGGTCACCGACTCATCCTCTATCATGCTAGGAAAAATGAGAGGGAGAGACCTGGACACCCCATTTAGCTGATAGGTTAGGGGTTCCAGGCGGATGGTGTTTATGGAAAAAAAAACTAGGAGGGATGGAAACCACTGACTCCGTAGGTGAAGGAGGAGGAATGGGTGAGCTTGGAGGAGATTGGTCAATGGTTGGCTTGGGGCAAAGGTCTAACGGAGCCTGAGTGGGGTCATGGTATCCCAGGCCGTATCATTTCTTGGCATCGTCATCATTGAGCAACTCAATGGGCTGATGGGAGCCCTGCTCATAGTGTCTGAAACCAAAACCCTTCCATGTGCACTTGTAAAGGTAAGTGTGTGCAAAGGTAGGGTTGCCAAGAAATGAGAAGTCTGATGTGAATGGTTGGGGTGAAGAGAGAGGGTTGCCATCAGTAGGAGCTTGATTGAGCCCCCCATAGACAAGATTGGTTCAGAGGTGAGGAGGACCATAAGGCACGACCATCCTGATCTGATGGTCATAACTAGGGCTGTGGTGAAGGCATCCATACTCTTGCAGAGTTTGGAACATGTCTAAGGTCAGCAAGTGATATTCTCCAAGTGAAAGTCGCTGGAAGATGTCTTCCATGGGGTCTTTGGTAGTCACTTGAAGAGGAGGGGTGAGGGTGACCGCCGGTTGCGAACTAGTTGAAGCTTCTGCAGATGGGGGCGGTGTCAGGGTTGATGGTTTGATAGGAATGAGGACGTCATTTGGACGGTAGGTGATGTTACAAGTTTTGAAGGGTGAAGGGTCAGCGGGAATGGTATGGACTTGCCCGTCATGCTCAAATTTCACACAATGGTGTAGGGTGGAGGGGACACAAGTCATGGCACGGATCCAGGGTCGGTCCAGCAACATGTTGTATTGAAACTCTCTTTTGATGATATAGAAGAGCTCCGAGACTGTGCGTGGACCAACGCAGATGTGAAGGATGACTATGCTAATGGTCGTGGCAGTGGTGTCATTGAAGGAGCACAAGATTGCATCAGTTTTGGAGAAGCAATTCTTGGGAAGAGCTAACTGATCAAAGGCATGAGTGGAGATAATGTTGATGCTGGCACCTCCATCGATCATAACACATTTAATGCGTGTCCGATCAACATAGGCAGTGATGAAGAGGGTAGCCTTCTGATCTTCCGTGTTGGATGTGGGAATCTCAAAATTGCTAAATGTGATGGAGGCAACAGGAGATAAAGAGTGGACAAGGGCAGCGAGTGGTTGGGGGTCCTCGGGTTGGACCTCTGCTACCTGTAAGGCTCAAATGAGGGCTTGACGATGCTGAGGTGAGGTTTGGATGAGGTCATAAAGGGACATCTTCATAGGCGTCTGGTGAAGCTGTTTCAACATGGTGTCATGAATTGCCCCTGAAGAGGAAGAAGAAGAGGGTTGAGATGTGCCAAGGATAGAAATTTTAGGCTTGGGTGCTAGAGGTAATTTATCAAAAGGGTAGGTCTAAGGAATGGTAGCTTTTTCTTTCGCCTTGTCCTTTTGTGACCTAGTGGTTATGTGGATAGCATTGATTTCAAAGATAGGAAGTGAAGAAGGGGTCATGGCCTGCTGGTGAGATGTTGATGTGGTTGAAGAGGTTGGATGGGAAGGTGTCGAGGGTCGGTCAAGAGTGTCCTCAAGGAGAAGAGTGTCCTTCTCCATATAACGGCGAATGATGGCCTTGAGGGCATAGTAAGTCTCGATATCGTGTCCTGGAGTACGATGGTATAAGCAAATCTTTGTGTCGTCGAACCAGGAGGGCTTGGATCCGAGAGGTTGGAAAGGCCTGATGGGTGGAAGGGTTATGTTGGAAGTCTACAAAAGTTAGTGCAATATCAATGAGTATGAGCCCACTAAAGGGTCCATGCTAGTTGATGTGTGCGATGCCGGTGACTTTTGCTTAGGTGGAGTTAGAGGAGGTTTCTGTACCACCTTTTGGGTTGATGGTGCGGTGACAGGTAGAGACGACACTTTCTTCATGAGAAGTACCACCTTTTTGGGAGAGGGTAGGCTGGAGGTAGGTAAAGGAAGCAAAGGAGGCAACTGGTTTTGATTAGAGGTTGGAGTGGGAAGGATTCTGGTCAGGGTCGAAGGATCGGGGCCCAAAATGGAGGGTAATGGTGACAAGGGAAGACGCGTTTGCTTCTGTGGTCTAGCAGTCTTCTTCGACTTGGTTGGAAGACTATTATTGGTCGAGGTCTGGTCTAGGTCCACCTTCACTTGCGGGTGAGTGAGGGTAGAAACAAGGCGAATGCCAAGTGACTTGATAAGTTTAGATGGGGTAGATGTGGGTTTAGAAGCTGGAGTTTGGTCTTTGTTGAGAGTCTTGGGGGATTCTGCCTTGGGAGGACTGGCAGCATGAGATGAGAGGGCACGGGCATGTTGAAGAGCTTTAAGACGCTCCCACAACCCCTGATGCTCCACTTTCCTTGAAGGGAGAAGTCTAATTTTCTCCACTAGTTGGGAAAATGGTTGAGAAGATGTTAGATGAGGTTTGGGTCCGTGAGAAGATGTTGACAGTTGTGGGGCTGAAGATGAGATGGGTGTAGTAGTTTTAGACCCATGGCATGATGAAGTCGTGACAGATTCATCTTTGGTTGGAGATGAAGGAGAGGCAAGTTCTTCCCTGGGTGGAGAAGAAACTGGAGAATGAGGCTCCTCAAGTGGGTAAAGGGCAGGGATGATGGTGCCCTCCACTTGCAGTTGAGGAGTAGGAAGGGTCGGGTCCTCCATAGGTAGTAGGAAGGAGGGTGGTGAGACTGGTGGTGCCGATAAGGTTAAGGCGTCCTCCAAGATGAGAGAGGTTGATGGAGAACTAACCGAGGAAAGAGGTTCATCCACACGTGATTGACTAATAAATGGACTAACCTCTTGAGGTTGGTCAGGGATAAAGGGCGAGACCGTATTGACTATCCGAATGTTGTGTTCATGAGTGTTGTCAATCAAGGTCTGGACATTGTTTTGGGTCGGTGGATGATTGGGGAATGGTTTCTTGAAGATGTCAATCCCTTGATTAGGGGGTGCATTGGGATTGTCTAGGATGAGGTCACCCTTTTCAAGCATGTCTTGGATTATGTTTTTAAGGGTTTTGCAGTTTCTCGTGTCATGTCCTTTAACACAGTGGTAGTTGCAGAAGTCATTTTTCCTATACCACGTAGGGATGGCACGTGAGGGATCAAATTGTGGAGGTGGTCGAATCTGGGGGAGATTGAGAACTCCCTGTTTAACAAGTTTTTCCAGCACAGACACGTATGATTCTCTGAGAGGAGTATATTGTCATTGTATGTATCTCTGCTGGAATTGGCGGGTGGTGCTCTGAGATGTGGATGACTCAGGCTGATTGGTTGAAGGCGAAGAGGATGAAGGTCTAACGACTACAGCGTTAGCTGAAGCTTCAGACTTAGGATTAGATGATGAAGGTTTAGAAGAAGAGGAGTCATTGGTCTTAGAGTTGGGATTCTTGCTTCGTAACTTGACTTTATTCTCCTCGATGGCACGCAATTCAAGTTTGTGGGCCATCGTGAAGGCTTCATCGAAGGTGCGAAAGGTCTGAACCCGTAAGGTGGAAGAAATATGTTTGGCGCAGGCTTGGGAGAAAAGTTCAATAAGTTCGGGTTGGGGTAAGGAAAAGGAGAGTTGATTGATGAGGCCTCTCCAAGGAGCAACGAAGTCAGCTATGGATTCGTCTTCGAATTGGCGGATAGAATAAAGGTCTGTGATTGAGACCTTCTTGGTGATGTTGATGGAGAGTGATCAAGAAAGGGCTGGGCCAGCTGTGTGAATGTGAAGAGGGAATGGCTGGCAAGAGAGCTATACCAGTCAAGCACAACACCAGAGAGAGACATAGGAAACGTGCATAAAAGCAATGCATCATCATGGGCAATAAGGTAACAGGCATGTCTGAATGCCCGTAAGTGCTGTTGTGGGTCTTCCTTGCTTTGAAAGCGAGAAAATTTAGGAAGCTCCCATTGATTGGGGTATGGCCTGATCGGGATAGAAGGGTGAATGGGCTCATTACAAATTTGCTCGTATGAGAGAGCATTGCGTGAGCCAAAAATAGAGGTCTCTAGGCTAGACATTTTGTCCAACAGCATTTTGATGATGTCTACTGATGGATTGGCGGGTGGAGCGCCCCCTAGATTATAAGGCGCTTGAAAGATATTGAGAGGGGCATATGACGTGGTTGGTTGCATAGACGGAACATATGGGTAGCTAGTTATCGGGGTGGAAGTTGGAGCCAAGGGCACTTGTGTTATGGGGTTGGTAGGCACAAGTTGGATAGGGGCCGTCAAAGATGGTTGAGGAGTGGCCACACTTGTTAAAGGGTAGACAGTTACTCTTGTGTTGATAGGTGCAAGAGTAGGGGGGATAGAGACCATTAGGTTTTGGAAAGGTGTAGGATTTGGTTGAGTCGTTTGAGGTTGAGGGGGTACCGAACCCCCCATGGAGGAAGGTCTAGAAGGAGAGGCTAAATTTTGAAGGTAGGAGACGGTTGGGTTATTGGTCGAGGTGTTGGCTTGGTTGTCTATAGATTGAATTGTAGATGCTGTTGATGTGATCATTGTCTCGACTAAGGAAGTCAGCATCCCATAGATTGGGTTGCCTAAGGAGTCTCACGTTCAGCTATGCGCGAGATAGTGCTGCAAGGCTTTGGCGTTGATGTCCAAGAATCGTGCGAAATCTTGGTCCTCTTCTGGGACAATAGGAGTTTGGGGTGGGGTTGGGCGAGTAGGAATTCTTTCAGTCTCCAAGTGGAACTCCATTATAGGACTGGTTATGGACGGGGTAGACAGAAGCGGTTGATGCCTTGCGTGGTTGACTAAAGCCTTGGCTTGACTGCGAATCAGAACCATTCAAGGCAAGAAAGGTCAGGTTTCAGAAACTGTGTTTTTTTTCAATTTTAGAAACTCAGAATGGGGTTTTGGCAGAAAAAGGGGCGGGTTTTAAGGCTACTATTTTGAAAAAAAAGTACTGTGACAGAGACCGACATCGGTGAGAAAGATGGCTGACGTCAGTCAGATAACCGATGCCGGCGAGAAAAGGATACCGACGTTGGTGGTAAAACTGATGCCAGTGACTGTGTTTTCCAAAAACCCAAAAGATTTGAGAGTTTTTTTGAAAAATAGGAAGAAGAACGTCCTCACTACCTCAAACAAGCAGATAAGAATAGAAAAGATGAAGAACACAAGCAGAGCCTAAGTGTTAAATCCCTAGAAATAAATTATTAAGCTCGTGTGGCTTATGCCTTAAAGTGATGTTTGGGGAGGTTGGCTGTTAGAAGGGTCCTAGAAGAGGTAGTCTATGGATGGTTTCAGGTTTGTTTAGGTGCTCAAAAGTTTGGGTTAGGTTTCGTACATGGCTTGGTGCTAAGGAGCAAGCTCCCCTCACTTCATGAGTCTAGTGGTAAGCTGGTCTCGCTTAGCCAAAATATACTTTCCCTAGAGATTAGACTCTGCCAGAGAACAGAGTGGGATTTCCCCTTGGTGATGAAATCCAAGTAGGATCGCCGGGATGGGTAAGGTATCCGCTGGGGGATGAAATCCCAGTCGGGCCTTGTCTCAGGTAAGTTTGATGTTTGATTTAGTGCAAGTGGTCCGGTTGTGTAACATCAAGTGGACTACGATTAATTCAATATGCGGTTATTAATTACTAAGTGTGGACTAAGAAATGCAAGCAAGCAAAAATGAAAGTGCAATGTGTTTTAAGCCCCAAGTTGAAATGTTAAGTTCGGATGAAAAACAAGTTGAGAAAGGGTTTGAAGGATATGATTTTTGACTAGTCTAGAAATGCAAGGAAAGAAAAGAAAAGTTCTTTTTATTCTTGCTTATGATGTCGTTTAGAAGAGAAGAAAGAGGTGGAAAGGGAGGAACCTAATGCACCCTATATGAAAAGAAAGAAAGAAACCCAAGGAAGACCCTAGGGTCCCACTGGGCATGCCAGAATATTTCTATGCTAGATTTGCTTTTCACATTCAAGAAAGAAAGAAAATGAGAAACTAAGAAGAAGGATGAGGGTTTGTACGTACCCGAATTGTAGACGTGCGCACCAGAATTCAGACATTGTGAGAACTCCTCTTTGGTTGTGGAGGATGACACCTGAAAGGGAAAGACACTAAACACGAAAGAACGTTAGATGACAAAAGGGTGGACTGCCAAGCGAAGGCTTGGTCCTAGAAGCACAAAGGCTTCTTGGAGGATGCCAGTCCACTGTTAAAAATAGAATGCTAATCAGAAATAGAAAGTGATAAATGATGAAAGAGAGAAAGAAAGAACTTAAGGCAAATGCGTACCTATTTAGAAGGAATCTTCTTTTGCATAATCGCTGATGTCGGTGATATTGCCGGCGTCGGTCAGGGAGGTCACTGACATCGGTTAGGCTGCCGACGTCAGTAGGGGTACTGGACGAGGTCAGTCGGGGCAATAGTCAGGGACGAGTCATAGGTTTGGTCTTGGTCTGCAGAATGGACTGAGGCTTTGTTTAAGGGTATGAGGCTCTGTGTGGGATTCAGAGGGACTGTTTGGGGTTTGAGGAGTAATCTGAGGGTTTTTACAGAACTGGTTGGGCAGAGGGGACTGTCGAGAAAGTGACTGGTTGAGAACCAGAAGCACAAAAGGGTGATGCATGAGAGGCAGGGGTCTGAGAATTCTTTTTAGCCTCTCAGGGATAGACAGGGAAGGTCTAGGCAGTAGTTAGCTAAATAGATAAATGCAGATAAGAAATGAAATGGAAAACAACACTGTGCTTACCTCTTACTTGCTGGTTGGAGAATGAAGAAACTTGTTGTCGGAGCTGTTGAAGAACCTATAAATGGAGTTATTGCTTGGAGCTGCTCTGCAAGGTACCTGTAGCTGTTGAGGGTTGCTGTACGAGAGGGAGGAGAAGAGAATACGAATGTAAAAGCGTCAAGAGAGTTATATTTTGTGGGGGCCTCTGCAACGGATGTAGGAAATGGTTTTGAAGGCTGCCGATGTTGGCAGGATTGCCGACGTCGGTCGTAGGGTAGCCGACGTCAGCGGCAGAAGAATGGGGACAGAGGCTAAAATTAGCCTCTGTCCATTCTTGCACGCCGCTGGGTTAAGGGGTCATGGGGAAAACGGTCGTGGGAAGGCTTAATGGGTGCGGGAGGAAGGATAAAGGGGAGATTTGGGGTAATAAAGGCTAGGAGAGAGGTGGGGGTATCCAAGGAGGGGATCCAAGGTGGCATGGGTGAGGTGGAAAAGGGGCCACTAAATTAATTATTTGATTATTTAATTTAAAAGTGGAAGGGACTAGGATAAGGGTTAGGACATGGGTCAAGGGGGGTCAAAGGGGGAAAGGCGACCAAGGTGCAGACACGATTTTGGTGTCTACAACTAGTGTATGACCAAGTGGCTAATGCTCTTAGTAGAGTTTGACCTTAAGTTCCTTTAGCAAAATTTAATTAAGGGGCAAGTCATTGCTAACCAATTGGTCAAAGCACTTTTGGCAAACAATCGACCTCCTCATCTTGAGTTTCTCGATGAGTCCATCACGACCCTCTCTCTGGTGGATTTCACCTATCAATTCACCATGTTCTTTAATGGATCAAAGTTCCAACATGGTGGTGGAGCTAGTATCATCCTTATCCCCTTTGATAGTGAACCTCTCCCTTTGTCCTTTAAGCCTAATTTTGAATGTACCAACAATATGGTTGAGTATGAAGCCCTAGTAATAGGCCTTCAAACTGGCTTAGCGCTAAGACTTAAAACAATCAATATCTTTGGTGACTCCAAACTTGTGGTCAATCAAATCAACAGATCTTACCAGTGTAAGAATGACATTTTATAATAGTACAAATAACTAGTTAACAAACTTTTAACATTATTTGAACACTACAACATCTAGTCAACCCCGTGATCTACTAACAAATTCATTGACACCATGGATTCCCTTACCTCTCAGATACCATCTACACTCTTAGATTCTATGTTATCTATCATTATCCATAGACTCACCCAACCTTCTTATATCAAACCAGATTATTCCACCATTTTCAACATGAAAGATACCCAAGCCGATGTTTGGTATAAACAAACCTTCGACTACCTTAACCTGGACATAGTTCCTTCTAGTCTTTCAAGGAATAATCAGAGAGCATTTATCCAGAGTACCTCATGTCATACCATACTAAAAGTTATCCTTTATAAATTCAACTTCGATGGTCTCCTCTTTTACTACCTACGTAGTCATGATGTTTTTGATGCTATTAAGGAAAGACACAATTACATCTATAGAGGCCACTTTAGTGGTCTCATTGTAGCTAAGCCTATCCTTTTCCTTGAATATTACTAGCCTACCCTTAATCAAAATTTCTATGATTATGTGAAAATGTGTATTAAATGCCAACAACATGCTAATATGCATCATGCACCTAGCCATAATCTTTGAGTTTCCACCAGTTTTTGTCCCTTCTCATAATGGTGTCTAGACCTCATTGGTGAAATTAACTCCCATTCCTCATAGGAAACCACTCTATCATCACCGTGATCAAATATTTTATCAAGTGGGTAGAAGTTATCCCTTTAGTCTTGACCAAAGTGTAGAAGATTGTCAACTTCATCAACCATCAAATTATCTGTCACTTTGGTGTTCCTAACAAGATTATCATCAACAATGGTAAATCCAATAAGAACAAGCAAGTTTAGGGTCTATATGATGTATTTGACATTAATTTAAGCTTCTCCTCACCCTATCACCCTCAAGCTAATGGATAGGTAGAAGCATCTAACAAAACTCTTAATAATGTGCTAACTAAAATTGTCAACACATCTGGTCAAGATTGGAATTTACACATCCCCTTCACCTTATGGACATATTGTACTAGTATTAGAACCCCTACAGCTTCTACCCCCTTATCCCTTATGTTTAGGGTGGAGGCGATTTTGCCTTTCAAGATCCAAATCCCATCTCTTTGCAAGAGCTTATTTCTGAAGATGATTATCATGAACACTGTTTAGGAGCTACTCGACGAGCATCATTTAAAAACCCTTACCCATCTCCATGTCCATCAAGATAATGTCAAGCGTGTCTATAACAAACACCTTAAAGTGTGAGAATTCAATATCAAAAACTTCATCCTAAAGGAATATCAACACATCACTATTATGGAGAAAAATAAGTGGGGCAAGTTTGCTTTCAATTGGCTTGGACCTTATATTATCACCCACAAGTATGGATCATGACCTTATCGATTGTCTCCTCTCAAAGGCCACCCAAAACCTGAGCCCCTCAATGCTTCACATATGTGTCCATTCTTTTGTTAAGAAGGATCAAGTTCACCTTTTGTTTAACTTAAGTTCATCCCTTGCTACATACCTACATTCCATCTCCCTATTTTAGGGGTAACTAATTATAACCAAATCATGTGATTATCTATCATCGACCTATCCTTATCTTAAACAATGGGTATCATGGATCTACCTATGACATGATTCTTATGGTACTTTCCACACCTTCACATCATGGATTCCCATGGTTGTTATCACTTGAACCTCTTTACACCTAATCACCCTTCCTGTGCTTTCAATTTTGCCTTCATAAAAGTGAACCACTAGGTTTTCATAAGCAAGTCTATGTCAATAAATATCAAATCAATAGAAAATAAAAACCCTTATCATTAGTATTCATGGGTCATTCTTAGCATTCATAAATTTCTCCCTTGAAGGATAGTTGTTGAGAATTTATTTGAAATTTCCAAAATGTAAGGTGGACTGCTCCCTTGAAGGACAATCATCACAAAGCCTTGAACAAAACAAATAAACTTGGACCACTCGCTTGAAGGATGGATAATTAAAGTATTTTATCAAAATCATAGCAATTTGATTGAAGTTTCCCACATCAATCAACTTACCATACATAAAGATAAAACAAAATACCTATTATCAAAATCACAATAAAAACAAACTAATTTTGAAAGTTGCAATCGACTCTCAAACAACATAATAAGGTGGAAGCTACAATCAACTTTCTTAAGTAGACTTTCTACATCGATTAGTCTACATAGCTTGACATAGACTTGTTTATACTAACCCTTTAGATACCTATAGAAAAGGCATGCTAGTCTCATAAGAAGGTTCCATTTTCACTCATCTCCCCTTTACTCACTATGAGTAAGGGATTTTTGAGCTTACTTGGCATTATGTGGTCAAGACACCTTCTTAACCAACTAGCAAATGCTCATGTGAAGCATTCAAAGGGCTTATGTTCATTAAGCCAATCTAACTTTGGTTTTGTTTGTCTTTATCAATGAAGAAGCATCGTGGCCTCTTCTTATCCTATCGTGACTAGTTGAAATTTTCATTATGAGGTTTGTCTCTTGATTATATTCTTTGGTCTCCCATCTAGTGTTGTTAATTAAATTACCTCATGTGTTTTATCCTAAATATTAACAATAAGCATAACCATACCAAGCAAGATAAAACCATAACATCCATAAGCAATTAAAGCAACCAACCATTTTTCACCACATGTCTAAGTTTAAAATAATGCAATATATACTCACTAAAATTTAACATGTCATACACATAACCAATATTAAAACCATTTCATGCCTATCTAAGCCTATATCAATGTCTAGCATCTATAACATAAGCATTAAACATCAACATCAAACCATAAACCATAAACCATGAACATGAGCATAAATAATGATCATATGTATAACTCGTGATTCAAATAACATAATAATGTGTACAAGCAGATAGACATGTCTCTCTCTCAAAATGTACATCTCATCACATTAGCTCACATGCTAGAATCAAAATAATATATAAAATGTCATGATCTAGCTATACCTATGCCCCAGGGGCACCACTACCTCTTAGAGCACCACTAGATCCTAGTGCCTACCCACCACTATACCTATCGATCCCCCAACTATCCCTATCTATCCAGATATAGATGCTACCCACTGCCCTGGGGTCACCACATTGGCACCGCCTACCAAGTTAGCCCTATACTCACCCCATCAAGGTTTCAGTGGACATTATGTCAAAAATATGGACTCATAATATTGTAGCTCCTCCACTATAGCTAGGTATCATGCCATGGGATGGTGCCTAGTGGCCCTATTTATGTTTCTACTGCTCCTCCTCTCTACCTCAAAGAGTCCCTCTCTTGGGTCACCAAGTCTAGTGAGGTCCTAGCCTAATCCCTCACCTGTCACAATAGTAACTTGAATTTGTAAGGTAGCAACCTAACCTTGTAGTGTAGCAATCTGGCCCTACAATGTGGCTACCTACCCTTATAGTGTTATAACCAATCCCTATGTAGTGGTTAAAGTTGCTCTTACCTATCTATTAGGGCTAGTCGAATCCATGACCATCGACCTCACACCTCCATCATCCCTGTCAATGTCTATAACTACATATATAGGCTAGTACCATGCCGTGTACTCATATATAAACCCAACATCATATATTTATGCCTAGATGGCAGCTCCTCATAGTCTAGCAAAGTCAGCATAAGATGTGGGTCTCGCAGTAAGATCTTTGAATCCTCTCACTTGTACCTAGGGAATGGACCTAGAATACCCTATACCAGGCCAAAATACCTCTTCACCCTCTCAAATGGGATGAGTTATACCTCCCCATTCTTTTTGTCAAGTATCCATCTGTAGTTGTGAAGGGAAAGTGCCTACCTCTTATAGCCTGGCCATTTTAAAAACTGGACATAAGGCCTCTAGGTGATGTCTCCTATCACGAATGCATCCAATGTACCTATGAATCACTCCACATCATGTGCACCACCTCTTACAACTAACACAATAAAATCACCCCTCCATCACATGAAGCCGATAGGGAACTCAATCTATGTAAACCCTATCCACAACAAGCCTACTGGCCTCAACACCCTAATGTGCTCATGGGCCCAGCAATGTAGAACTAAGTTGACATTGATGCCATACCTCTTATGGGCCTTAAACCCTCATATCTCCCTATATATCTATACAAGTAGAATAGGTACCCACCCAAATATAGTCTGACCTAGCAATGGCTCGACCAACACCTCTAGTAGTAAGTAAGGGAACCTCTTATTACTCGAGTCAAGAAGTACAAAGCATGAGATAACAATCATCAACATGGTCATGAGTCTCTTCTTTCTTGGATCCTTCTCATAAAAAACACTATACTTGAACCCCCAAGCATGCCATCTGACTTGATCACTATCATCCCCTTATAAAATCTTGATATGATCATCCCACTCCTCTCACTTTATATAGTAGATCAGATCACCTTGAAGAAGAAGTTGGGTGATCTTATGAACATTGTCTGACAAGATAGTCATATCATATTTTAGAAATAAGGTGTTTGTAGTAGGATTCAATCTATCAACGAGTGCTACAATCATGGATGCATCTCATGACACAAATTGATAGTACCTCATCGCTTCCAACCCTACCTCTTCCATATGGGACCAGTTGGCTGGAGTCATCCCCTACTGGATCTTTGCAAATATACATGGCACTTGGTCATGTATATGTATCTACTCCCTAGCCTATACCAATTCAAAAATGTAGCTTAGTCACCTACACCAATATTGTCTACCTTGCTCTACCTTAACCTTTAAGTAAAAAACCTATTTCCTTACCCAGCCTACCTATCTACCTAATGCCTACTAGGTTTGCCCTCTAAACCTTTAATGCCAACCTATACCTAACACACTAACATTTCATTTGTCTTAAATTTTCAAACACTTATAAAAAACCTTCTTTTCTTAGTCGACCATTGATGATCATGGCAACTACCAATAGTCAAGCATCTATTTTTCTATGGATGTCGACTGTCGATGGTTGACCATAACCTTCGATGGTCACTGTGGCTATTTTAAAGCTAGAATACCCAAACCCTATATATCCTAAACCCACCCAAATGGCAAGCTAAATAACCTAATTTTCTAGCCTAAACCCTTACCTAATCCATTTTACCTACCCACCCCACCAAATCCTAATTTTACTCATAAATTTACCTAAAACCTATGCAAAACCCTACCTAGGGCTTTAATCCAACAACTAACCTAAATAGCTAACCCCTTAACCATTTGTAAAATCTAGCTAAGCTATCAATTTCAATGACACCCTTACCTTATTTCATGATCACCACTGTGGACTTAATCGTAAGCCCACCCATCCTCATTCGTGCCTACGTACTCCCTACATCCTAACTGGTCACCTCGGTCCTCCTCAACTAAATGACAACCTCCACCTTAGCAAGTATCCTCAATAACCACCTTCACCACAAAGCACCAAAATCACTAGAGCTTAAAGTCAACATAAACAAAAGTAATAATGGGTAATAAATGATTCACTTTTCACTTTTACCTCGTAGACTTTTAGGGTTTCCACCCTGACTGTTGATGGTTAGGGTGACTGTTGATGGTTTCCCTTAGGGACCCTAACCATCGATGATTAGGTTGTCCCCCTTTATTACTTTCACCTAAGCAAACCTCTTGGTGAACCCAAATAATTTTTTATCCACCCATGGAGCCTACCTTTTCCACCTACCCTGACCACCTCGTCACCTTGTCATTGGCCATTTTAGCCCAACTAGTGTGCATTTTATGACACTTTACCTAATCCTTTGCCTAAAATGATAACATTGCCATGTTGAACCTTTTTGAACATACACCACCTCTTGCTTACTTGACCTACTTATGTATTTTCAAGAGCACTTCCTACCTTGAACACCTGTAACACTTGACCAATTTGTGTTTTCATCAAGAACACTTCCTACCTTGGATACCCACTACAACACAAATATCACTTAGGAGACATAAATTTGCACCTAGCCATCATGCCTAATTATGGTCACATGGTCCACTTGTCCATTGTCCTCTTAGTACCAACCTTTATTTTTATCAACTATAACAACCTCATCTTTGCATGATCATGGCTATCACACCTTTTGTTGCACTTTGCACCCCTATTTGTGCTTTACTACCCAACCTATCATCTAACTTTATGACATCCACCTTCACCCACCTTTTCAAACCCACACTCAATTCTATTTTACCTCATTGACTCCCAATTTGAGGGGGAACACCTCCTCCCATACTTAGGGCAAATAGACCTTTGATCAGCATCAATTCTTATTTTACAGCTGGTTGATTCCAAATTGCACAACAAAAAAGGGCAAAATGTAGACATTAAAAATCCACACACTACGATTCTAAATGTCATAGTTTCCCTTGACTACCTTAGGACCCTCTTAGGACCAATCTAACCCTTTGACCCCTAATCAAACCTAACCCATAGTCAATTTAACTAAACTAGCTTAACCCTAGCTTTTACCCAATTTGACCCTTCACCTTCGACCATCAATGGTCAGGTTGACTACCAATGATCACCTTGACCATCAATGGTCAGGGTCCACCTCCTCAAACACTAACATGCAAACTTACTTGCAAACTTACCTGCCTTGATTTTCTAAATATAACTCATCTAAATCTAGTTACAAGCCATTTCATGAGTGAATTAAAATTAGGAAGCCCGATTCACGTCTTCTTGTAACTCTCTTGCCTCACATATAAGAAGAGAGGAACAAAGAGGTGAAAATCATTTGTAATTGTTATCAATAGCTTGTGCATCCATAGTTCTCTTTTTATAAGTCAATCATCATCAACAATCCAGTGAACTAGCTACCAAGTTAGAAAGCCAACTTACCATCGTAGCTCCACCAAAACACCAAGTACTGTTACTCTCTCAAAATCATCCCAGACTCCACCAATGAGTCAACTACCTCAATCAATCACTCGAATAACTTTCTACAAGATAAGTACTTAATTTTTAGGATTCAATTACTTTATTTGCTTTCTATACTTAGCCCAACACCAACCCATCTCCTAGAATCTCACTTTGTGATCTTATTAATTAGCCAATTATCAACCCAGACCTATACACATTAACCATCAACAGTTTTCTCAATCACCGATGGTCTGTCCAACCATCGATGGTCATCTTGACTTCCAATGGTCACCTTAATCACTAATGGTTAGCCCAACCATCGATGGTCACTATGGTAGTAAAATCCAACAAGCTATTTTTACCTACCTACCCCCAACCAAACTTGATTTTCTATATCCCTGCCTATTTACAAACCCATTTCTAATTTTTTGAAGCATACCCCAATCACCTAGCACTAGTATTAATTAGCTTATCACTATTTTAATAATTTCTAGTCTATTTCTTAGCAAGCATTCTTGTGTTTAATTTTAGTACCTTTTGATTATTGATGCAAGTACTTTCTATTCTATTTTATAAACTTAATTTTTTAAAAACATGTGGAGTGATAGCCCTTGAGGAAGTTCTTACTTCTGGGATCTAGCTATCACTAGGCAATCCACTCAATTATCTGTCTAAAAAACAAATTTGTTTTAGTGGTTTCTTATCTACATATCATCCTCCCAAGCCAAAGAGGAGTTCTTAAAAATATTTTGATTCAACGTGAGCATATTTAAACATGTTTTTCAACCATACCTGTACTTAGTTTCTTCTTTTCCCTTTCCAATAATAAGTAGAAATTTGCTGAAACACCATGTAACTTCACTAGATGCACCTTGACATGAATTACATTAACCTTGACATCAATGATAATAACATGCCAACAAACTCCCCCTTTTCCATTGATGGAAAACACACTACAACCTAATCATTTTCATCTCCCCATTCTGGGCTTTCTCCCCCTTTGACATTAATGATAAAGGGTCTTCCACAAACTACCATCTAAACATTGAACCTTAATAAATCATGTTTTTTATGACTTCTACCTTACTATCTTGACCCTTCACAACATAGATATATAAATCTTACCCTAAGTTGATGCTTCTCCTCATATACACTAGATGACAACCACTCTTTGAACTGATCATTCTCTCAAAAAGATACACCTCCCTTTGGTATTCATTCTTCCAGAACTAGCTCTTTTTTTAAATAAACATGATCACACTTGCAACATCTGGAATCACACCTTCTTACAACAAAAGCTTGACTCACAGAATATGAAATATTATAAGAACATGTTCCCCCTACTCCATGCATACCTCCTTCAAATGAAATCATATTACAAGATCACTCACATTGTCCTTGTCATGATTCAAACCTTTGATCACACACTAGGCCACCATATTCTTGACATCAATTGAAGAATGAGGGACTCACCCTTTATTTTCATTGCTTGATCTCATCACATGAGTCATTATAATTATTAGACCATCCTTCATCTTCTTTCAAACATCTTGATACCAAAACCACTTCTCAACACAAATCAAGCTCAACTACCAACTACTATAGAATGACTTTTTACTTACCTTTCATATACAAATAACACTTCCAACTTTGTCAACATTCTTCAACATGTCTTCATGATAAATACCAAGCTTTTAATGATTGATGAGTGTCTCCATGAAGCCTAATAGAGTCACCCCTTACCATAGGGTGCTAAAACAACACAAACTCTAGAGATTCCCAAATCTCCATGCTCTTGCAAGACTGATGATCTTTTGGGATTCGTTTAGTCTTGATTAGCCTCTTTGGATTGACCTCTTCATCTTCCGTGTGGTCAATAATCTAAGATAATAATGAACATTTTTTATACTCTTCACTATGCTCTACCATATCAAATAATCCATTTTGGCTTATAGATTGATCAGGACTAAGCTTGATTATTTTTGGCTTCCACACATTGGTTTGTATTCTTTCTTGAACTATAGGAGATTGGATATTCTTATTATGTCTTGATGATTCATGATGACAAAATCTTGCAATATAACCAATGTTAAGACAATTATAGCAAACATCACTCATACATCTTGACTGATGTGGACTGTGACTCCTTCCATAGTCCCATGAGTACTCATTCTTGGAGGATCTTCTACACTTTCTTGCTTTATGACCAAATTGACTACATGATAAATAGTAACCATTGAATGAATCTGCATACCTTATGGTGTTAGGCTATCTAACATAATTTGTCTTCATATTGTTCTTAATTTTGACCTTCTTATTCATATTAGCATTATCCTTGTTCTCCTTTTGATATGTTTTGAAACTAAGACCTACCTTATCATTGGTAGACTTCTAACTACTCAAAATGTCATCTAGAGCCTCAGTGATCATTTCAAACTTCTCATAGGTCTTCATCTTACTAGTTGCTTGATCCAATTATGACTTTAAGGACTTCATTTTTGATTCATACTTGGTGTGTTCTTCTTCCTTAGCCTTTAGGCTAACAGTGACCATCTCCATCTGAGTTTCAACCTGATTGATAATCTCATCATGCTCCTTGGATGTGTTACTCATTCTCTCCTCAAAGAGATTGATTTGATATTCGTAACTCTTAACCAATGATCTTAGTTTTTGATTCTTTCTTCATTGTAACTTTAACTCCTCTAGAGCACTCACCAATTCTTCCTTAAGGTTCAATTCAACCTCTTTTTCATCTCATTCTTCATCATTCATAAGACTTTTCCCTTTTGAGCAACCCTTATTGTCTATTTCTATATCCATGAATAAGGCTTAATTGTTGTCATGTTCATGTTCATTACTATCATCATCACTGTTAGATGTACTTGTGTCACTTACATTAGATGAGCTATTATCTTCTTTGGTATAGAAACTTCTCTTGTTCTTGAATGACCTTTCTTACCTTCATACTTCTTAAAATCTTTCTTGTTTTTGTCAAGATTATAGACATTCTTATCATCACCATGATATTCATTATGTTCTTCATCATGCTCAGTATTATCTTTGTTAGGAAACTTAGATGTAAAGTGACCAATCTTACCATAGTTGAAACATTTAAAAGGAAATTTACCCTTGTACTTACCAGATCTAAACCTTCCTAGCAAACATGGTTATCAGTTCATCATCATAAATATATAAACATACCTTATCCTTGATCTTATTGAATTTTAACTCCTTTATAGTTTTGAATGTTGTTTCCTTCTTAGGGGGTCTTCCTTCATTTGTTCTCATCTCATAGGCAGTCAAGATGCCATGAAGCCCATCCATCTGAAGTGTGTCTAGATCTTGCTTTCTTCTACTATAGACACCTTTGAATCAAATTTAGAATTTAGAGATCTCATTACCTTTTGTATAATTTTATATTCTTTCACTTCTTCTCTAAGACCTTTGATGACATTGAAAACTTCATCAACCCTTAATAGGTAGGATGCAATGCTCTCATCTTCCTTTATACTCAAACTTTCAAAATGCCTTCTATGGGTCTGCAATTTAACCATCTTCACCTTGATGTCTCCTTCATTGATAGTATTCAACTTATCCCATATCTCTTTGGCTGAATCATAGTTCATCACCTTCATAAACTTTGCCTCTAATAGACCACATAAAATGGCATTCATTTCCTTGGAATTAATCTCACTTTCCTTCTTACCTATCGTATCAGTTGGTGGTGTAAGAGGTGGAGTATATCCATCCAAAACTAACTACCATACATCATGGCCCATTGACATTACATATGTACTCACTCTGATGCTCCAAAATTCTTAATTAGTCCCATTAAAGAATGGAGCCCTACTAGTAGAGAAACCTTCTTAAACTTGACTATTAGCCATCCTTGCTTCTAGGATTTCCTATAGACTATTAGGCCTGCTTCAAAGGACTTGATGTGATACCAAATTTTGGAATCAAAATGACTGAGAGGTGGGGGGTGAATCAATATTCAAAACATTCATTCAATTCCATGTAACATTCATGAACCATTCATACAAACATATAGATCAATCAAAACACAAGTAACCATACATATGAACATGCAATACAAGAACACATCACATATGTGGGAAACCTTCAAGTGGAATAAAACCCACTAATATAGATAAATTTGATACATTCATATAATAGAAAAACCAAATTTTGTGAAGCACCAACTCTATATGGAGCACCAAGTCGAACTAACCAAACACCCACTTGACTAGGCTTTAACAAGCACACACTTGCAAGGAAGCACCAACCCCCTATATGACTCAATACCAAATCATCCACCTAATTGAATTTATCACCTTCAAAACATCTTATTTCCCAATCAATAGATGATTACCACCTCTTTATCTCTTCACACTTCTAACCCTCTCAAGCTGCCTTTTAGGCTTCTTCACTCAACCAGGTCTCTTCAAGATTGATTAGGTCATATGACCTTGATTTTGACACACAAAAATCTTATTATATATTCATGATAATTTATATAAACCCATATGATGGTATACAAGACCTCCTTCTACTCACCAATGTGCTATTTCTTTCGCATACACTCTACTTACACAAATAGGCCTAAAACTGCTTTGTATATATACAAGCCTCTTGCTTATATACCTCTTGGTTGAATACACACACTTTTACACTTATATTATCAATGAAATAGGCCTTGGGACATTTTAAAATTAAGAATCAAATATTATTTTAGATTGGTCATAACTCAAATAGACCAAAACCTTCTTTAGGTCATGGAGACCTAATTCCATTAGGCCTTCTTTAGGATATGTTAACTTATGACCCATCGGAACGCTCTACCCCTCTATAAACATCAAAAAATATTCATAAAAAAAACAAATAGGCTTTATCCAACATATTTTGAGCACCATAACACTTTTTAGGTCCAACCACCACTTGAAACACTCCATTAAAACTGTTCACATTAGGCCTTTAAACACACAAGAAAGTCTGTCATGAAAAAATAAAGATAACACATCATTTATCCACACAAAAATGATAATAAATAACTTATAAATAGCCTTAGTGACCTTTAATGTATCACCATATGCATTATATACTTCAAATTAGGGCATAGAGCCTCAAAAACACCTCTTCAACTTACTCACTAGAACTGCTATATTACCTCAAAACATAATCACAGTGACTTAGAACTCCAACACTTATATATAAAATTTTAATGAATTTATATGATCCTATGATCTCATTATACAATTATAAAATATAAATATTATATGGTCAAATGGAAAATATTGGTTTTGCAAACCAATCTCATGACCTTATATCTCACTGTCTCATCTAAACTAGACAGGTTAACTTATGAGTAACTTTTTCACTAAATTAATTGACCTAAAAAACTTGTAAAAAACATTAATATGTCTTATAATTCATTAAAAACATCTCTATATACTTGGTTTCATCATTCTATCATGAAAACACATTCTTAATCATCTTCTCACTGCTGCCTAGGTTTTTCATTATTTATACCATTAGGCCTATTAGCGACTGGATAATATATATGATTGGTTTATCACAATTTAAAAATATAACCTATCCAAAAAAAATCATGTACATAAAACATTAGTCTCTACCTTATTACTCCATCTATTTTCTTACTATGTCTAATGCAACTTTTAGCTTCTACAGTAACTTCTTCAGAACCAAGCCTGTAACACAAAATTTTCTCTCCTCTCTCTTAACAATATGATGTTGAGGTACTTAGGATATTCCAATACAATATTAAATATCTTACCTGATCATATCAAACCATTTTGGTCACTTTTGATTAACATATTCAACATCAGTTCCTTATTAAGGATTTAAAAGGTTTTAAACATGTTTCCACTCTTAACGATTGTTTAAAAATCATAGCCCCTCAATCCAAAAAATAATGATTTGAATTTTGAGATAGGATCCTCACCCATATACCATGAAATTATTAGGTTCCCATGCAAATTTTTGTTGAGCTAATGAGCACAACAAAATCCTTCTCGGGTTGAGAACCCTTCATTCTGAGCACTCGAGAGACCTCCAAACAACTTTTCATGCCTTGTCCTTCAAAATATGACCTCAAAATACATGAAAAAACTTAAAAAATAATAATTAACCTCTAAAAATTCTTACATGAGCTCAACCACCTTGAAATATTACCATGACCCTTCATTAGGCCACACTCTCTCTCTTTGCTCTCTAGACCTTAACTTGTAAACCACATTAGGCCTTAAAACTGACCTTTATGCCTCTTTCCATAGACTCTCCACCTTACTCACATACTAAAAAAACCTAATAAGACCCTTCATACCTTTTTTCACTCATAATACCAAGTCATGATGCTCATACCTTCTCACAAGGTTTCTTCATGCCATGACTAGGCTTAGGCTACTGAAGCACTTGACCTCAAAGACTTGCTACCTATGCATTTGTTAATAATGAAAACAAAATAAAAACATTAATAACCACTAAAATAATCTATTTCACACTACATATGTCTATCCATGTTTACATATGCAAACTTGCCCTAAAAATTGATCTTCATCCCTCATTAGGCCAAGTAGGGTTTAAGAGAGGTCTAGATGTAGACCTAAATTTAACTTCATATCCTTGTAAGCTCACTTTTAAACACTTATAAGTGTATCTAAACATCATACTCATCCTCATATAACCTTCACAATCTCTCACATGTCTGAGACCACTCACCTCATTATTCCACTAGTTCATACCTTCACCATGCTATGACTAGGCTCAAGCTTCCAATGCACTTGACACCTTGATATGTTATTTCCATTCAAATATAAGACATTAGATGCCTTAAAGTTATATCTTTCCTTAAAATTCTCTCTTATCACATGGCTCACCTTAAAACTCTTCATTTCATGATTATGCTAGACTATGCACATGCATTGGCAACTCTCATGACCACACTCTTCTTTCTCATGGAAACACTCATGGAAAATTCAAGATGACCTAAACCTTAAAATCAACTAATATAAAATACAATTCTCAAAAATCTCACCTTTTCATATCATGCACATACCTCAATGACCACTCATCATGCACCTTCACTAGATGCACCTTGTCATCAATGACAATAACATGCTAAAAATTTCGGGTATCGGAGTTACTCATCTAATCTTGGCCTTGTTGACCACCTTTTGTGGAGGAATTACTTGTCTATTTTTGGAGTATGTTGACCACTTCTTTGGAGGATTTACTTACTTACTCTCCTATATGCACTCATCTCATTTGTGAGATTTTCACTAAATGAAAGACTAGGTTTTACTCCACTTATTTTTTGTCTCTTACAATATTGTCTTTGAGTGATTTCATTTTGCTTCAACAAAATTGTGTATAAAAAATTTGTCTTGTGTGATCTTGACCTTTGCATTCATGTTATCTAAAATTGGTGACATCTCTGATATAGTATTAGAGCCACCCATGGTAATTGTTTGTCTAGTTTATTATTATTATTAAGCTATCTCTTGAAACTATGATATTTTTATTTGTAAAATAAGCTTGATATATAATCCATTTATGAGATTTTTCATCTTTGGTGGAGTCATTTTTTGTAGATCTAGTTCATTATTAGCCATTACCATAGTTTTTATGGTTTCTTTATGACTACGTGTTTCATTTACCTTGGTGCATTTTCCTATAAAAGACTTGAATTCCTCCATATAGTCTCAAGTTTGATCTCATGTGTTCGGTATCGACCTATGTATTTTACCTTAACTCAACCTTGATTGGTTTTGTGTGTTTAGGAAACTATTCAACCTAAGTTCTACATTACTTCCAAGCAGCCATTGGCTATGACATTGTCACCTGTTGGGTTTACACTCATTGTCACTTAGTTAGAACCACCATTCCATGTAGCCTCTATGCCAAAATTGATCAGGTGTGAGTTATTCAAACAACAACACAAAAGACTCCTATAGTTTCAAAAGGGTCGAGAGTTTCTTCCAAAACAAGCTAAGTTTATTCAAAGTATGCCCTAATTTTTTAAAAAAAATCTAGCATATTAAACCACATTTTTTTAATAGCTTGATTTAAAATAAGGTCAAATAGGCTACCTTTCTTTAAATGCATGAGTAATGCATAAGAGGATTGGTCAAGTTTATCACTGTTAGTGAAGATTTTATTTTATTTTATTTATAAAAATAATATATTGTGAACAATATTTAAATATAATTTGTTATGGTTTAAAACATATTCAGATTTTCACTTTCTCACTTTGTGTACTCATCTTGAATGTATTTTTTGTTGAGCCTGACGTCCTCACCTAGTCTTGAAAATCACATCTTTTTGACATTTGCACTAGTTGCTCTAGACCTAAGTCCTAGCAACTTTGACATTCTTCAATATTTCTTCACTAAGTTCAAGTCCTTGAGATTACAGTTGAAAAAATGTGGGATAAATAAAGAAGATGACCAACTTATTGTTTTTATACTCTCTAAACAAAGTCTAGACTATTCAGTCTTTGTCTTTACTTTCCATGCCATTAAAACTGATTTGGGCACTACATGGAAAATTCCCTCTTTAGATGCTTTCTTTTCCAACTTAACTAGGGAGCAAGACAATTTAATACATATGGGCACATTTAAGTCCACAAAACCTCAAGCCCTAATTGTTGGGAATAAGAAAGCAAAGACTTCAACAAAGAGAAGAATAAAAATAATAAGGATTAAAAGAAGAAGAAAGAAGCAACCAAAATGACCACTAAAACCTCCTCTTTCGATGGTAAACCTAGGAAAGAGAAGGTTAAGTGTGCCTGCTATGAGAAAAATGGGCATGATAAAAACAAGTGCATGAAGAAGTAAATAGATAACCTAAATCATCTCTAAAATAAAAATAACATAGGTGTTCTTGAGTCTATCAATCATTATTCATCAACTCAAGATTCTTCCAAGGCAAAGGGCAAGGTTAAAGAGAAATAAAAGGGCAAGGCTCTTTTAGTAGTTGTAGATTCAAAATCCTCATGGGTTATTGACTCGGGTGATTCTCACCACATGGGCTCTTCACTATTTTAGTTTTCTTCCTTAGATCCTTGTAGCATGTCTTTTATCAGTTTGGGTGATGACACTTTTGTAACAGTGGCAAATAGAGGGTCTATTGAAATAGAAGGAGGAACATTCAATAATGTTTTAAGTGTTCCTTATCTTTCAACCAATCTCCTATCAATGTATTAAATCACTCATATCAACAAAGGTATGAGGGTTGAGTTTTTACTAGATTTAGTTATCACCAGGGAGTTACGTAATGATTCTATAATGGTAGTGGGTAGGGAATATTACCAAGCTAGGTTATACACCTTCTCACATTTTGCTTCTGATTACTCTCCAACTGCATTGCTAAATCATTTAGATAGAGTTAGAAAATTATGGCAAGAGTAGTTTGGCCACCTTAACTACTACTACCTTGAACAACATAGCAAAAATGACATGGTCATAGGCTTGTCTTGAGTCCAATTATCTAAGGGAATTTGTGAGGGTTGCTCTCTTGGAAAACATCCCAAAGTAAAACTTGACAAAGGCAAAGCTTGGAGGGCTTCACAAACATTAGATTTATTATGAAGTGATGTATTTAGGTCTTTTCCCAATCTATCTTTTACAAGAATTAAGTATATTCTCACTTTCATTGATGATTTATCGAGATATACATGGGTCTACTTAAGCAAAAGTTTGAAGTGTTTAAATATTTTCAAGACTTCAAGGCACTTGTTAAGAAATAATTTAAGAAATCCATCAAGATTCTTCAAACTGAAAATGGAATTGAATATGTTAGCAACAAATTTGAGAAATATTACACCACTAAGGGGATTGATTTGTAGTAGATAATTACTTACAATCTTTCACAAAATGGAGTG
This sequence comes from Torreya grandis, assembly GCA_037957365.1. Lineage (NCBI taxonomy): Eukaryota > Viridiplantae > Streptophyta > Pinopsida > Cupressales > Taxaceae > Torreya > Torreya grandis. The sequence continues at coordinate 1,830,641 of JARHVA010001472.1, read as the reverse complement.
GTAGAATACAAGAATAGATCCTTGAAAGAGATCATATGTGGGATAACTTAATAACATCCCCACTGGGATCTACTTAGAAATACATGATTTTTTAAAAATAAACACATAGTCCATAAGTAAAATTACACCACAAAAATATAAATAAAGATCATACAAAATACTTTAAGTGTATAACAGTAAATAAAGCATATATATCATTGATCTTTAACATCATAATAACACAACATAATATGGAGATATAAAGTAATTACATTAACTCAACCATGACTGATACAATTCCACAGCTACTACTATTGATGAATAATAAATAAATAATAATAGCTCTTCATGATAATATTTCAATAATAAGTACAATACAATACAATGTACATATAAGATACATGGCTCTTCTAGAGCATAGTTTCTAAACTTTAGTATCTGTGGCAATCTCAAGTGTTGTCTCAAAAAGTAGTACTACTATGGGGAGGGAGAGCATCATCTGAGCACTTTTACATACTAACCATGGACCAACGATCCCCTACACTAATCACTATCAATTACTCTGATTGGTTCTACCATGACTATTCCAAAATTCAAAACCCATAAAACATTCTAGTCCAACACATGCGTAAGATTAGCTATATACTTCTTAAAATAAGAAACGTGGATGACATTATGTAATATAACTAGGGATGGTGTTAATGTAAGCCTATACACTATAGGATTAACCACTTCTAATACCTCGAAGGGTTCCACATATCTTGGTGATAATTTTGTTGACTTCCTAAATTTAATCAAGCTCTTTCACAATTTAACCTATAAAAAAACTTTATCACCTACTACAAAGTACCTTTATATCATCTTCAGATCTACATAGCTCCTCTACCTATCATTGGCCTTAGCTAATCTCTATCTAATTAATATAACTTGCTCTTCCATCTTTAAAATCATATCAAGTCCAAAGACTACTTTGTCCTCTAACCTATCCTAACTGATTGGTGTCTTGCACCTCCTTCTATATAGAGCCTCGAATGGTGCCATCTTTAATACTTATTAGTATGAGTTGTTGTATGTAAACTCAACCAATAGAATATAATCATCCCACTCATACTATTGATTTATGCAATACATAAAAAGAAAATCCTCTAACACTTGATTAACTCTCTCAATCTGATCATCAATCTCTAGGTGATATGTTATACTAAAATTTATCTGCATAGCCAAAGCTCAATTCAGAGTTACCCAAAATCTCAAATTCATCTTCAGATCATGATATTAAATAATATTCTATGAGAATCCATGTAACCTATACACTTATTTTATGAACCTCTTTGCAATAGTAAGTGCGTCATCTGTTAAATTACCTAGTATAAAATGAGCCACCTTGGTTAGTTTGTCAATAGCTACCAAGATCATATCATGATTATTTCTTGATATTGGTAAACCTTGGATAAAATCCATACTGATCACCTACCACTTCCACTTTAGTATATCATGTAGATATAATAATCCAACTAGATGCACATTCTTAACTTTCACTCACTCACATTCTAGATAACGTGACACATAATTTGATACATCTTTGAATCATTTTCTTCTAGATATATAGTGGTCTAATCTCTACCATGAGCTTGGTTACTCTTGGATGTCTCAAATATGGGGCATTGTGTAATTCCCTTAGCACTATGATCCATAGATTCTCTCGATCTAGCACATACATCCTTCCATTGTAATGCAAAAGACCACCACTTTCTAATATGAATCCTTTATACTAAGGATTATGAGTATTCTCAAACATTATTTTTCTAACTTGATCATAGAATTCATCTCCTGGTGAGAACTCAATCACCCGATCCCTGAAAGTACTCCTAATAGTAGTTATGGCTATTATGTACCTTCTATGACTCAAGGCATCGACTACTCTATTATCCTTACCTTTGATAGAGATGATGTTGAAATCGTAATCAGACAAGAACTCAAGCTAGCATTTCTAATGAGCATTTAATTTGGCTGGGTAAAAATGTACTTGAGTCCTAAATTACCTATTTTGAGCTTAAAAGGTTTTCCCAACAAGTAATGCCACCACACTTACAAAACATGCATAATTACTGCAAGTTCTAGATTATGAGGGGCATAGTTCACCTCATATGGTTTTAGCTTCCATGACTCATAAGCCACCACTACATCATCCTGCATAAGGAATCCTCCTAGCCTATCCCCTAAAACATTTATGATCATTGAAAATTGACCATTGGGGTCAAGAACTCTCAACATTGGTGCTGATGTAAGCCTTATTTTTAACTCTTATAAAGTTACTTCTCACTTTTCTAACTAAAAAAAATTGTAGTTCTTCCATTGCAAGAAAGTAATCATTTTAGCTATCTTAGAAAAGTTTGGAACAAACTTCCTATAATAGCCTACTAAACCTATGATACTTCTTACCTCATGCACATTCTTTAGTGCTAGCCATTCCATAATGGTTCTAATCTTTCCCAGATCTATTGAGATACCATTTGCAGAGATAATGTGTCTTAAATATTGGACTCTCTCCTAGAAAAATGCTCACTTAGATAATTTCCATACAACTTGTGCTTTTGTAACCATTGTAGAACCAGTTCTAGATGCTAAAGGTGTTCCTTTTCATTCTTTGAGTAGATAAGTATGTCATCCATAAAAACTAAAATAAAGTGATCAAGGTAATCTTTGAATACTCTGTTCATGAGATTTATGAATGTTGTCAGAGTATTTGTTAATCCAAATGGTATCACTGTGAACTCATAGTGCCCATACTGAGTTCTGAATGTTATCTTCAGAATATCCTCATCCCATATCCTCAATTAATGGTATCTCAATCTAAGATCAATCTTAGAAAATATTGTTACTCCCCACATTTGATCAAAAAGATCATTTATATGAGTTAGTGGATACCTATTTTTGATAGTTGCCTTATTCATTATGTAGTTTATACAAAGTCAAAGGGTACCACCCTTCTTCTTAATAAAGATAACTGGTGCACCCCATGGTGACACACTTAGCCTGATCAACCCTTTTCCAAAAATTCTTGAAGTATAGCCTTCAATTCAACCAACTCAGTGGTTGTCATCATGTATGGTGCCTTAGATTGTGATTTTGAACTAGGTATCATGTTGATAGAAAAATTAAACTCACGTCTAATAGGCAAACCTAACAATTTTATTGGAAACACATCATGAAAATCTCTAATAAATGGTTAATATTTGAGAGATGGTTCCTTAGGTTCCTCTATTTCATTTATCTTGACAATAAATGCTTGGTACCCTTTTCCTGAGCCCACTTAAGTTGCATTGCATAAATCTACCTAGGCTTTGACTCTTTTTTCTTACCTTAAATCTATGTCTAATTTCCAAAATCATCAAGACACTCAACCTTATTTAGGTAGAAGTCAACCTTGGATTTATTTTTTGTAAGCCAGTTGACTCCTAAGATCACATCATATAATACTAAAGGTGATACATACAGATCCGTAACTATTATGAATTTGGGCAACCTAATCTCTTCTTCAACTAAACATTTATCAACCATGACTTTTGAGTCATTCACATACTATATTGATCATGCATTTACCATTACACCATCTCTCTTAGTTAACTTACTAAGCATCTTAGGAGATATAAAACACTCTATGGCTCTTGTATCCTTTAAAATGGAAACTGGATGGTCAAACAAAATACCTGATAGCTTTATGGGTAATGCCTAAAATTTGGCTTGTTGTTTGTCAAATGCTCCATGAATCCATTGCTAAAAACTACCCTGATAAGGATTAGGACCTTTGACATTTGAATTATCTTAAGTACAATCACAAGCATAATGGTCATATCTATAATAAAACAACCTCCAGGTGGTCCTTTCCTATCATTCTGTTGGTTTCCCTTGAAACCACCTTTGGATCCATTACCTTGTTTCTTGTTACTGAAACCATTATTAAACTTGGCATTCTGACTTTTAAACTAATTTCTAGAGTCTCCACTCCTCTATTTCCAATTCTTCTTCTTAAAGGTTGACTTCAAATTTCTAAACCTTTTCTTGAACCTGTCCTTGGCTTGCAAAAGAAATTTCAACTTTTGCTCTTATTTGATTGCCTTCTCAAAGACCTAGTCTATGGTAAAAGGTCCATGAACATCTACCTCTCCACCAATTTAGGGCCTCAAACCCATGACACACTTCATAATCTTGAACTACTCATCTCCCTAGTACTGAGGTATGTACTTCAAAAGTTTGGTGAACTACTCCCAGTACTCATTCATTGATAAATCACCTGGCTTCAATTTCTATAAATTTATGAGATTCTAATCAAAATAAAGTTGTGGAAGCCATCGTGATTTGAATAATACCAAAAATTGATCCCAAGTAGTGGTGGTTGAGTAAGATTCATTTCCAACCTCTTATTAGCCCACCATGTAGTTGCCTCACCAACCAACTTGTATGCTCCCCATATTGCCTTGGTGACCTCGAAGTAGTTTCAAATTTTGAAAGACTTCTCCATCTCAATCAACCATGGGTTCACCTTCTTCATGTCTCTAGCCTACTCTGTAGCTACTTGAGCTCTAGCATCCTAAGGATTTTCTTGCTCAATAAAATTCTCTTCTGGTATGTCTTGCTATTCTTCCTCTTCATGGCCATGAACCACTTACTCTAGAGATGTAATCTGATCCCTGGTTTCATTCATGGCTACAATAATTTGGTCCATCTTTTTTGATCGCTTAGTGGTAAATTAGCTAGGATTAAACATAGGGTTGCTATTATTAGCATTTGATAGACCGTTTTTAGAAACTCTAACTTTTACCATCCTTATTTCTATCAATAAAAGGATATGAAAACATTAGGGGACTCATTAAGTCCTATATTTTGAGCCGTAGCTTTGATACCAGTTGTAACATCCTCACTGGGATCTACCTAGAAACATGTGATTTAAAAAAAAATAAACACATACACCATAAATAGAATTACACTACAAGAAGCTAAACAAAGATCATATGAAATACTCTAAGTGTGATAATAATAAATAAAGTATATATATCACTGATCTCTAATATCATAAGAATACAACATAATATGGAGATAAAAAATAATTACATTAACTCAACCACAACTGATATAAGTCTACAACTTCTATTGTCGATGAATAATAAATAAGTAATTACAATTTTTTATGACAATATTTCAATAATAATTACTATTCACTATAATGTACATATAAGATACATGGCTCCCCCAGAGCATAGTTCCCAAACTCTAGTATTTGTGGCAATCTCAAGTGTCATTTCAAAAAGTAGTACTGTTGTGGGGAGGGAGAGCATCATCTGAGTGTTTTCCCATGCCAATCATGGACCAACGATCCCCTACGCTGATCCCATCAGGGAATGGCCCTCTCTTCATAGATGAGTAGATAGTGATGGCACAAGAATCTAGAGAGACAATCAAGTACCTGTGTGTTGTATGATTTTTAAAACTAAACATGTAGTATATCATAGAAAAACCATTCTATTGCAAGATATCACATAAACATGTAAATTATACTCATGGAATAATGTCTCACTAAACATACTTTGCCAGAGTTTTAAGAATAATAAATAATAGTGATATACAGATCAATAAAAATTCATACACGCCACTTGATCGAATTGCCTTCATCTGGCATTATGATGCTAGTAAGCCAGTGAAGTCCATCTCACTCCTTATTCAGTATCAATAATGCAAGATTGTTCAAACATAATTTAACCACAAGATTCATATAACTTACATCCCACTAGAAATCGTAACACATAACATATGAGGAATCAAAGCATACATTTATTCCATCAAATGTATGAATGAATCTTACATTATTATCCATCTCATACTATAAATAATGACTGCAATTAATACTACTCAAATAAAAATACATGTTTAACTATAAATTCTAATTACCATGATTAGTTTCTAAAAATATTACACCTTGTGATAACCCATATTACCATAGTCTGGTATTTTTTTAAACATAACTACTAAGTACCGCAATCAGTCTAATAAAGTAGTCATAAATCCATGGAAACATAAATTCTTATACAAATAGCTAGATATAACAAAACAAGTCTCAGTCCACACAAAACATAAAGTAATCTAATATCACATTTATTATACATTTAAGGGTTTAAATGCACACATTCATTAAGCTTTATTATACATAATTATTTAATATAATTTATAATCTACTCATGGAACTATAACCATAAGAATACACCTCTATGTACATGTATATGTTAGTCAGTGCTTTTTATACCTATAGCTCACGTTAAGAATACCGTAACTTATTATAATGTTACATTTACACCACATGTTTTGATTCATAAGTTATATAATAAGCAAACTCTTACATATCATAATAAAGACTACATTGAGTTTTTTTTCCTACTCATGCCTCAGTTAACACTTGAAGGATTCTCGATATACTAACCACACATAACACCTAATATTATTAGTATTCTCAAATGAGATTTTATGAGGTTATTCAACCGTTATGATATCAAATAGATTGACTTTGATTTATAATCTAAACAATCATTCCTAGTCAATTTTGAGGCTTCTAAATAAGCCTATAAATACTTAAGTTGAAAGTTCACTGACATAGGCCCACATATACAAGAACTATCATATTATTATTATTATATGTGGATTTGGCTATTATTTGGGTCTATGTGTAAATCGACCCACTAATGTAAATAACCATATTTTTAATTTTACAGAATTAGAGTTAGATACTAATTAACATAATTATATAGTCTTTAATTTATAAACAATCCTCAATCCTCTTTGTATAAACATATGAAAAACTAGGTACTATGGATTCAATAATCTTTTTTTTTTAAAGAGGGAAAGATATATCTCTACAAGGCATCGACTCAGCTATGAGTTGTAACCTTAAGAACCTATGAACAAATAGCATATGCACCATATATTTCAGCTACTACCATTAATATCTAGTTGTGATCATAAAAATAAGTGACACCAATATATATTTAGTTAATAATACTCAATATTATGAAACATAGTGATGCCACTACATAATATAGTGATGTCATTAGTTGATATAATACACAAGCTATGAATTAGACTGCAATAATTCCATTTAAATAAAATATAAGCTGTGAGTTCAATATACAATGACTCCATAATATTACACAGGCTTGAATATAAAAGTTCAGTGACTCATTTTTCCTTGTATAAGCTGGAAATAAAAGATCAACAATCCAATTTGGAAACCACATAACATATATTGATGCATCTCTTATATTATATGGCTGAGAGTTATACTATACAATGATGACTTTATGTATAATAGTTAACAATATTCACTTTTAAAATACAATGATTTACAATATGTACAGTTGGATCTATAAATTAAAAAAAGGTGTCTTTTTCAATCTATACACAAGTTTATATTTTCTCAATTAATAATACACATATATATGGCACTGGTGGATAGAATATGAGTCCTGTAAAATGGGTCAAATCAATAGACAAATTGGGAATTATAATTTTTATAGCTATGCCAAATAGTATGCATGCTGAGAATAATTAAACTCCAACAATCTATTATAGGCTGGGTATATGCTATACACCAATGCCATAATCAGTTTAATTTAAAATTATCAATTCCTACACTAATTTCTAGATCACCTATGTCTAGTTGTCTACTTAGTTTACCCACTCTAGTTAATCATATAATTAAGACATAACGGTGGTCATTGCCACTAAGCATGTTTACTAATTTTATTTAGAATGAATCGATGCTATCCTAGTAAAACAATATGCAAAATTGGTCAGATAGATGCCACTATAGTATAATTAAATAGTTTATTCAAAACTTGGTGATAGTATTCAGATATAAGGCTCTTGCATCTTGGGAGTGACTTTGATGCTTAAATATAGTTGGTAAAATTTTATAGCTTTAACTGAGTTTAACTAGGATGCCTTGTCCAACATTCCATGCCAAAATTTAATTCATTAACAACCAGATTATTTAACATAGAAAATCAAGGGTTTTGGCACAAGCATAAGTGCTTACCTAGCAATTTGAAAAACTTTTCTCTGACTATTCACCCTTGCTAACTCTCCTTCTCCTTTAAGCACCTTTTCTCCTTTTTTGCTACACCCCCTTTTGTATGCTCCTTGCAATATTCTCTTGGAAATACTTCTGATCTCCCTTCCCAAAAATCTCCCTCCATAAGTAGGTGTAGTCTTCCTTTTTAAAAGATTTTTCCTTTATGTTTTTGATTTTATTTATTTTTGTTATTTTTTAATGTATTTATTTGTTCAAAATTTTTCTTAATTTTAATCCTTTCATTTATTTATTTATTATTATTTTTTTTTCCATTTTTCCCTTTTCATGGTAATTTCCAACTTTTTATACATTTTAACATTAATTATAAAAAAAATCCATAATTTACTAATTTAATTAATAGATTTTATTAACATAAAATTTTAATGACAATTTTGTCAACTAATAATTCTGTATTTTTAAATATAATTATGCAAATAATGTTTCTATTAACATTAATGACTAAACATACTAATCATGCAAAAGGAGTTTCATTAAACCATTTAGTCTACACTAGCAAATCATGGAAACCAACTATTTAATGCAGTATTCTTGTTAGTTTCTCTATCATCCTCTGACATTTCCATCTAAGACACCTCCAATGATACGCTCCCTCGATCACACTTTGAGTGGATGAGTTGTCCTATGTCAACCTCACAACAAGTAGATAGTTAAATCATGTCAACATGATATATATACATTATAAAATATAATTGAAATAACACATCAACATGTTCGTATTGTAAACTCATACACCATAAATATCTCACAACAATGTAAACATGTAACTTAAGCAATATTCTACTATCCCATAACAACATATATCTCAAAGCTTAGTAAAAATTAGCCAAATCAAATGTGTCAACTATAAATATTCATGGATAATCTAATAGTTTACTTATCAAGGAATCAATATGTAACATTCTTCCCTCCTAAAGTCAGTCATTGTCCCAGATGACTCTTATTTAAACATATGTTCTAAATTAAAATATTATTCAAGAGAAAATAACATAGTATAATAGTATCTAATCAAGCAAATAAATGTGGAAATCTCATATAATACTCAACATAGTCCTCTCAAGTAGCACTATCCTCAGAGTAAATGTCCCACTAGACCTTGCACTATGATATATTTTTGTTATGCAAACAAAGTTTACGTGTGTCAGTTACCTTGATTGTTTCTACCATGACCACCGTGGGATCTAGAACCTACAAAGCATTCTAGTTCAACACATGCATAAGATCAACTATATACTTATTAAGATAAGAAACATAGAATACATTATGTAATAGAGGTAGGGATGGTGGGAATGCAAGCCTATACACTATATTATTGACCACTTCTAACACATCAAAAGGTCCCACATATCTTAGTGACAATTTTGTTAACTTCTCAAATTTAATCAAGTTGTTATGTGGCTTAACCCATAAAAACACTTTATCACCTTACTATAAAGTGCTTTTTAATCTTTTTCAGATTTGCATAAATCTTATACCTATCATTGGCATTGACCAATCTCTATCTAATTAATCTAACTTACTCTTCCATCTCTGAAAGCATCTCAAGTCCAAAGACTTCTCTATCCTCTAACCTATCCAACTAATTAGTGTCCTACACCTCTTTCTGTATAGAGCCTTGAATGGTGCCATATTTAACATTGATTGGTATGAGTTGTTGTATGCAAACTCAATTAATATAAGATAATCTTCTCACTTGTACTACTGATCCATGTAATATATACAAAGAAGATCCTCTAACACCTGATTAACTCTCTCAGTCTAACCATCAATATCTAGGTGATATGTTGTACTAAAATTTAGCTACGTACCCAAAGCTCAATTTAGAGTTACCCAAAATCCTGAAGTCATCTTCAGATTATGATCCAAAATGATCTTGTCTGGGAATCCATCCAATGTATACACTTCTTTTGTGAACCTATTCGTAATGGTAGGTGATTCATCTGTCAAATTACCTAGTATAAAATGAGCCACCTTGGTTAGTTTGTTAAAAAATACCAAGATCATATCATGCTTATTCCATGACATTGGTAAACCTTAGATAAAATTCATACTGATCACCTGCCACTTCCACTTTGGTATATCATGTGGATATTACAATCTAGCTAGATGCACATGCTCAACTTTCACTCACTAACATTTCAAATAATGTGACACATAATATGCTACATATTTCTTGATTTCCTTCCAAAAATATAGTGGTCTAATCTCTACCATGAGCTTATTTACTCCTAGATGTCTCGAATATGGGGCATTGTGTAATTCTTTTAGCACTATGATCCACATATTCTCTTGATCTGACACATACATCCTTCCATTGTAACATAAAGATCATCACTCTCCAATGTAAATCCTTTATATTAAGGATTTTGAGTATTCTCAAATAATGCTTTTCTAACTTGATCATAGAATTTGTTTCCTAGTGAGAACTCAATCATCCAATCCCTGAGAGTACTCCTGATAGTAGCTATGGTTGCTATGTACCTTCTGTAACTTAGGGTATTAGACACTCTATTTTCCTTGCCTTTGATATAGCTGATGTCAAAATTGTAATCATAGAAGAAAACAAGCTAGCATATATGACAAACATTTAAATTTGGTTGGGTAAAAATACATGTGAGTCCTAAATTATCTATTTTAAACTCAAAAGGTTTTCCCAACAAGTAATGCCACCACACTTGTAAAGCATACACAATTACTGCAAGTTCTAGATCATGAGGAACATATTTCACCTCATATGGCTTTGGCTTATATGACTCATAAGCCACCACTGTACCATCTTTCATAAGGACTACTCCTAGCTCATCCCGTGAAGCATCGTGATCACTGAAAATTGACCATTGGGGTTAGGAAATCTCAACACTAGTGCTGATGTAAGCCTTATTTTCAACTCCTAGAAAACTACTTCACACTTCTTTAACCAAAAAAAACTGTGGTTATTTCATTGTAAGGAAGTTATTAGATTAGATATTTTGGAAAAGTTTATAATGGACTTCCCATAGTAGCTTACTAACCCCACATAACTTATTACCTTGTGCACATTCTTTGGTGCTGGCCATTATATAATGGTTCTAATCTTTCCTAGATCTACTATGATACTATCTATAGAGATAATATGTCCCAAATATTAGACTCTCTTAGAAAAATGTTCACTTAGACAAATTGCCAAACAAATTATGCTTCCACAACTGTTGCAGAACCAGTTCCAAATACTAAAGGTGCTCCTCTTCATTATTTGAGTAAATAAGTATGTCATCCATAAAAACTAGAACAAAGTGATTAAGTTAATCTCTAAAAACACACTATTCATGAGATTCATGAATGTTTTCAGAGTATTTGTCAATCCAAATGGTAGTACTATGAACTCATAATGCCTGTACCAAGTTCTGAAAAATGTCTTCAAAATATCTTCCTCCCGTATCCTCAACTGATGGTATCCCTCTCTAAGATCAATCTTAGAAAAGACTATTGCTCCCTGCATTTGATCAAAAAGATCATCTATATGAGGTAATAGATACCTATTTTTGATAGTTTCCTTATTAAACATTTTATAATATATGCAAAGTTGAAGGGTACCGTGCTTCTTCTTGGATAAGACAACTGGTGCACCCCATGGTGAAACACTTCACCTGATCAACCCTTTTGCCAAAAATTCCTTAAGTTGATCCTTTAATTCAACTAAATCAATGTTTATCATCCTGTATGGTACCTATTGACCAATTTTTCCCACAGGCAAAATCTCGGTCACCTTCTACACTTGCTTTGTAAAGCCAATTATTTTTGAGTTACAAGGTCCGTCTTCAGGGTTCGACAGTCTTGTTTCAAGCATTGGCTCGGCCTAATTCATCAATTGGCCTAGTTCAAATTTGAAGGCAAGTTCTTTCTCCTGGTTCAATCTCTTGATTCAACTAAGTGGGTTCACCAGCCTAGTCCATACAGCATCCAAGTTCATTGCCCTAGTGGAGAGCCGGCGCTTCAAAGGGAAATCTGGGTAAGTCTTATTGTCTAAGTTCAAACTTGCCAAAATTTGCTAAATCCTGACCAAAGCTCTCAAATTCAAAACCAAAGGCCCATGAGAAAAGACTTGAAGCCTTGAGGTAAGCGGGACAAAATCCGTGAGAGCAAACAAAGTGACACAAATGTAATAAAGTCCGTAGAACCTTCAAAACGTGGTGGTTGGTGGTGATTTCACTGCGCACAACATTGGTCAGCGGTTGGCAGTGATTTCACCATGCACAACAAAACATGGCAGTCGGCAGTGATTTCACCGTGCACAATATTGAGTGGTGGACATAAGGCGCGCAGAGCCCGTGGGAACCCACACAAGCCCGACACAAACTTTAAGCCGCAGGCCATCCAAGTAAACTGCGTGTAGTCCACGCAAGCTGACAAGGGTGCCACAAAGATAGGTAAGCAGGCTGGGGATTTGCCTACCAATGAAAAGAAGCCCATGGCCAATATAAAACTTGAGAATAATGAGCGGTAATTTTACCGTGAATAATGGCCTATAGGACCCATTCAAAAGCCTGCATGGAAAACTTTGCTGCAGCCCAAACAAGTCTGCGGAACTTTCAAAACTCGACAAAACATTAAGGCAAGCCATAGAGTAGGTAAGACAAAATAAGAAAAGGACAAAATAGCAAGCATGGTTTCTATAGTCTTCTGATGTCATCTATAGTGTTTTTCCCTTTCCCAATGAAGACTCGAGCAACCACTTGCAAGCAAAGCGCCAATGAGTCTCCTCTTGGCTTTTCCATATAAATTGGCAGACTTGGTCATTTTAAAATCATCTTCTCCATTTTTGTAAAAGAGCACAACTTTGCAAATTCTCCACCTGAATCAATAAAATACAGTTTTTACCTCCATCTTGGATAGATTTGCTGTGTATGTCATGAGTATTATTTGTGTTTAGTCATTATTTTCGATGCTTTCACAGGTTAATGCCAACAGACCAACGATCTACAAGGCGCCATTTTTGCAGCTAAAAGGAGAAGAGCAATATTTGAGAAGGATAGAATAGAGGAAGTTGCTTGCAAGTGTGCATTCCATAGCACCTTGGTAAACCTTTGTTATGTATTTTTTATTATAGCCTCCCTGTTAGTCTTAGCAACCTAGTTCTTTTGCCAGATGTATAGAGTATATATGCATTTTCTTGATTCTGAGAGTGGATTGGGAAGGTCAACCTTTTTTGGTGTATCACCTCTGTAGAGTAGGCTATTTGCTTTCTTGCTCTTCTTCCCTTTTCATCCCCCCTCAGTTCATAGCTGTATATATCTATATATACCTGCATTTTTAGCACTACCTGAAACAAACACGATACATCAAAGGGAACTAGCCCATACCTAGAGACTCTCCTCTCCTGCTTCGCCATCCCACATGTGAGAGAGGAGTTTCCATGTTGTGGGGAGAGGGCAGTGACCTATTTTCCTGCCACCAGGTGTAATCTCCAATCGTCAAAAATTTTGGCACGCCTGGTGGGACTATAATTTTATCGATTTCCAACGTAGTAGTTTTTTAGGATTGATGCTGGTCCTGCTACAATCATTTCAAGTATTTCTAGCATCTGGCGACTCCATTGGTAAGAGCTCAGTTCTTTATTTTAAGACCAGTCACTTAAAATTCTATGCCAAAAGTCACCACAAGGTCAGCTTCAAGGGGGGTCCCTTTTGTTTTCATTGAGTTGCCTTTAAACTCTGCTAAAAGGCTCAGGTTTAAAATAACTTGTCCTTATCCATTAGTAAATCCTCCTAGACTTGTTGCTAGGAACACCAACCCAGCTCAGCCATAGTTACAGCCCGTTCCAATCATGGCATTGCCTTTTGCAGCTTTCTGCGGTGAGAGCCCCTTAAACCTCCCATGCTACAATCCAATCCCAGGAATAACTCTCAAGAATGTACCTTCTTTTGATGGAGTGGGACCTATTACAGTTGTTGAGCATATCAAGAATATTGCCAACCTTTGCAATATTCACAATATAACAAAAAAAAACATTGCCATTAGACTGCTAGCTTTGTCTTTGAAAGGGAAAGCTCTCGACTGGTACGGCACCTTGCCTGTGAATTCAATACATTCCTGGAATGAATTGGGCACCCATTTAACTGATCGTTTTGGGGAAAAAAGTGACAGCCTCTCTCTTGCTGAGCAGCTAATGACTATAAAGAGAGCTCCACATGAGTATATGCAGGACTTCAACACGCATTTTCAAAAGACTTGGGATAGGATTCCCATCCTAGTAAGGCTGACTCCCAGCTACACTTTCTTGTACTATTTAAAAGCATTAAACAATGACATTGCAGTGATGATCCAATCCATGGGAGGGCACATATTGCTTGCTACTTATGACATCACCATAACAACTAAGAATTGCTTGGTACAAGCTGGAAAGATCGCCCCTAGGCCCCACATGCCACTTTTCCCAGAGATGCTGCCCCCTATCCAGACCGTTGTTCCCACAATTGCTCCCTTGCCCACCATTGAGAAGCTAGTAGCTGTTCCGTCAAATGAACTACATGAGGTTAAAATCCTATTACAAAACATGTCAAATGAACTTGTAGCTCTTAAAAGGCAACAAGCTCAAAATAACAAGCCGAATCCGGGTTATCAACATTATGGTCAAGCACCTAGGAACCCTTTTCAAGGCTATAATCAAGGACAAGGTCAGCTCACTCAGACCAAACCTTTTCAAAATTATAACTCAGGCCCCTCTTTGTCATCTAAAGCCATGGTGCCTACTCAGAATAACCTTATACAGGAACAACCTAGCTGTTCGACCATGGGACATGGTTAAGAGCAAGCTGTCCATACAAATGACATGATGAATTTTTTTTGGAATTCAGAAAACTAGGCTACTGATCTTTCCCAGTCTTTTGAGCTTCCAGCTCAGCCCAGCATGAGTAACAATCAAACTCAGTCGAATTCTACCTTGATAAATCACAAAGAGGGCGAGCTCTGTGCAATTAATCATGGGGGCACTGCAGACAATCAGAGTGATTGCATTGCAGCCAACATGAGATTTAAAAGAAGAGCAGTTGGAGAAGTGCAGGTTTCCCCTCAGGCATCAACAAATCCTCCATCATACCCATTTCAAAGGGCCCCAATTTTTGATCAACCATCCGCACCTCTAGCTCCAGCCGGGATCAGCCCAAAGGAAAGCACGAAAGGAATCAGCCTCCAAGTTAATATAGTTGATCAAATGAAGAAATTGCATGTGAGCATTTATCTATGGGATTCGTTGTCTCTTCCAGGATAAAGGGACGTATTGAAGAAAGAATTGCTTGAGCTAGATCGACAGGCCATCCCAGCAGACACTAATAACGTCCTAATGATGAATGGGCAGCCTTCTGCTTTAGGTCAGGTAAAGAAAGAAGAAAGGACTCCCTCCTTTTATGTATCTTTGATCATAGGGGATTTCTTAGTACACAATTGCATAATTGACAGTGGGGCTAGCACTTCAGTGATGCCCAAGTGCATTGTTGATAAAATGGGATTAAAGTATGAAGCAATGAACAAAGGAGTCTTGTAACTAGATGGGACACCTGCAAAGACAGTCAGAATCTTGAAAGGATTGAGTTTAACATTGCATGCCTGCCCAACATTCTCAATCCCCCATGATATAGTGGTAGCAGACGTTCCTCCATATTTTGCAATCTATTTGTCTAGGGACTTTACGTCCAAGATAGGTGGCTATCTAGCAGTGAATTGGTCATATCTGGTTTTTAGAACCAAGTACGGGACCAAAGTGAAAATCAAATCTGAGCCACTCTACAAGGACCACCTAGAGCTTTATTCACCCAAGGCAACGAATGCCAGTTACACTATCATTGATCCAGAAGAGTCTCAGACGGACCAATCTTCATCTTCTGCTCTTGAAGGAGTTGCGGATCTACTCTTGGATGAGTGGGGAAGTGATAACTTTGAGCATGATCCTTATAAGTTTATTGAGGAGGTAGACCTTGGCATCTATTGCTTGCATGAAGAAGGTGCCATCATGCCCAATATAATGAAGGAGAACAAAGAAGACCTTGGCTTGTGGCAGCTGTACTTTGACGGTTCTAAAAGTAAGCTGGGCGCTGGTGGTGGGGCAATGTTAGTTTCCCCTTCTAAAGAAAGGTACTTTTCAGCTTTCCATTTCCAGTTCTCTTGCACATGTAATGTTGCAGAATATGAGTCTTTGATTCATGGACTTGAGTGGGCAAGAAAGAGAGGGATCAGGAAGTTGTAAATCCTGGGGGACACTAAACTAATTATGAACCAAATAAGAGGCCTGAACCTGACCAAGAACTCCTTGTTGAGTTCTTACAAGCACAAAGTCTAGGACTTGATGGAGGATTTCCTTGCTCTTAACATTACCTCGATTCCCAGAGAACAGAATAACCAGGCTGGCAGCTGTTGGCACTCAATTTGATGTTTCAAAAGAGATAAGCAGGGATTGTGGTTCACGCCATTTAAAAGTGGTGGTTCGGCCTTCAATTCCAGACAATATTACAAATTGGCAAGTCTTCGAAAGTGACCAGCAGATAGCTCTCTTCCTGCACGAAGAAGCTGAGTTTGTAGTCCACAATCAAGTGAAATTGTATCAGCAATACGGAAATCAGATTGTTCAATTGAAGAACAATAAACTCCCTAAGGGTCTGGTCACACTTGAAGTATTTTCAACAGAGATGACCAACTAAGAGATGACAAAGCATGCATCACTACCAGAGAGGAGAATTATGAAAAAGTTGAAATCTTCAAGGACACGCTGCTAGCGCTTAGTAAGGTCTGCACATTTCAAGAAAGGCAAGCTTTCTTTTTGCTATGTCAGGAGTTCGTTGACGTCTTTGCTTGGAATTATAGCGACTTGAAAGGCTTCGATCCAAGACTCGCCCAGCACACCATTGAATTAGAGGAAGGTGCAAAACTAGTCACACAAAAATAGAGCCCTGTTAATTCGATGATCGAACTCCTTATGCAGAAAGAATTGGTCAAGTTGATTGAGTCTAGCATTATATTTCTGATCAAACATTCTTCATGGTTGGCCAATTTGGTTCCAGTTAGAAAGAAAAATGGGGAGATTAGGCTGTGCATCGACTTCAGAGACCTTAATAAAGTCTCTTTAAAGGATCATTATCCCCTCCCAAACATGGAGTAGATTCTCTAAAAGGTAAGTGGTGCTGAACGTTTCTCCCTCTTGGATGGTTATTCGAGATATAATCAGATTCTGGTACGAGGCTGCGACCAATATAAAACAACCTTCACCACTAAATGGGGAACGTTCACCTACCAGAAGATGCCTTTCGGGCTATCCAATGCTGGTGCTACCTTCTAGTGAGCCATGGACATGGATTTCAGTGGTTTGATAAATAAGAACATGCTGGTGTACCTTGATGATATAACTATTTTCTCTAGGGAGGCAGGACAACACATGGAACACCTCAGGTAGATTTTTGAGAGGTGCAGGGAATTTGGCATCTCCCTAAATCCAAAGAAATGTGTTTTTGCTGTTCATGAGGGGAAACTTCTTGGCCACATTGTGTCCAAGGAAGGTTTGTCTATTGACCCCGAGAGAGTCCACTCCATTTTGGAGATGTCCCTACCAAAGCACAAGAAAGGCCTACAGAGTTTCTTTGGCTGGATAAATTTCATTTGGAGGTTCATTCTGAATTTTACTGAGATAGTTAAACACCTAACCTCTATGCTGAGGAAGGGTGAAGAATTCAAATGGACAATGCCAAGAAAAGACATCTTTGAAGCCATCAAACAAGCTTTGACCCAGGCTCTCGCTCTAATCAGCCCTGACTTCAATAAAGACCTCAATATCTATACCTTCAACAATGGATAAGTGATATCTGCTATGCTTACTCAAGCAAACAGTGATGACCTCAAGCAACCACTCGCCTTCTTCAGCCAAGGGTTAGAGGACTTCAAAATTAGGTACACCTACATAGAGAAGCAAGTCCTGGTAGTAGTGCGCAGCCTAAAGAAATTCAGGTATATATTGTCAAACAGTAGGATTCATCTCATGGTTCGACATCCTGGCGTCAAGGATTTCTTGACCAATCGAGACTTAAATGAGAAAAGAGCGGGATGGATCACCAAAGTGATGGAGTACGACATAGACATCAAAATCGCCAAGTTGGTGAAAGGAAGGGGCCTATGTGAACAACTAGCTATAGATTTAAGACAAAAGGGTGAAGACAGCTTACTGATCCATGATGCAACCACTGCAGAAGAACCAATTGTCATAAGAGATTGGACGCTGGATATGAGGCGCTTCCTTCTTACAGGTGAATGTCCACAGGGTCTCAAGAGGGCCGAAAGAAGGTATTTTAAACTTTAGTCCCTTCCTTATGTTTTGATTGATGGAGTATTATTTAGGAAGGATCTCTCCGGGGTTCTCCTAAGATGCATTAACCCCAGTTACACTGTCAAGGTATTGGTTGAGTTTCACGATGGGCCAGCAGGTGGCCATTTCGCCCCTAAGACCACAGCAACAAAAATAATGAGAGCTGGCTATTTTTGGCCCACTCTTTTTAAGGATACCCATGCCTGGGTAAGGAAGTGCCAGAAGTGTGCACTTTTTGATGGAAAGTAGCGATTCACTGCCATGCCTCTACAACCAATCCAAGTGGAACAGCCATTCATGTAGTGGGGTCTGGGTTTTATAGGTATGATCAATCCCCCTCTAGTGTTGAACACAAATGGGTCCTAACTACTACAGATTATTTCACCAGGTGGGTGGAAGCCATTACTTTGAAGGAAGTGAATGAAAGCGTAGTCCTAGATTTTTATGAGGACCTAGTAACACATTTTGGGGTCCCAGCCACTATAATTTTAGACAATGGCTTGGCTTTCCTAGGGATCAGAACAAGTGAATGGGCGCTGAAGTATGGTATATACCTCAGCACTTCGTCAAATTATTACCCATAGGGAAATGGACTGGCTGAGTCCACTAATAAAAATTTAATCAGAATTATAAAGAGGAACATGGAGGAAAATCAAAAAACTTGGCATGCCAAGTTGAAGACAGCTCTATGGGCCGATCGAATCAATCTGAAGAGAGCAATCAGAAATTCTCCATATATGCTTGTGTATGGAAGGGAAGTAAGGCTTCCCATCTCACTCGAATTGCCAGCACTGGACCTCGCTCATCAACTACAGTTAGAAGAAGGAACCAGCATGGAAGTCAGACTGTGTGAGCTAATGGAGCTCCAAGAGATAAGGGATCGTGCCATGGCTGCTATGTCTAGTCACCAATAGCAAATAAAAGGACACTTCAACAAGAAATCTTCATCAAAATATTTCTCTAAAGGAGACATTGTTTTGAAATGGGACAAAGACAGAGCTAAACTTGAAAAGCATGCAAAATTTGACACCCTGTGGAGCAGTCCTTACATGATCACTCAATGCAAGTAGCATAATGCATTCCAAATTTCCAAGTTGGATGGCAAAAAAACTGCGTATCCCAATTAACGAGATACATCTAAATCATTGTCACTGAGTTTCAGTTTGGCTGTACATAGTTTCCCTTGTTTTCTTTCCTATTTTCCCTAAGTGTAGTTTGCACAGTTAGTTGTTTTTAGCCTTGTGTGTTTCCTTTTACGTATGGGGGTGAAAGTTTTAGGTGTGGTTTTGGGATCTCCAAGGCTATTGTGAACTCTCTTCAAAGTTACCATCTGACTCCATGCCCAATGGATATTTAAAGGCAACTAGGTCCTAAGCATAGCAGGCAAGCTTCCCCTGTGAGTCGCCAATTTGTTGACTAATTTTGCCCACAATCGAAATCTTGATCACCTTCTACACTTGCTTTGTAAAGCCAGTTATTTTCGGGTTACAAGGTCTATCTTTAGGGTTTGACAGTCTCATTTCAAGCATTGGCTCGGCCTAATTCATCAATTGGCCTAGTTCAAATTCGAAGGCAAGTTCCTTCTCCTAGTTTAATCTCTTGATTCAACTAAGTGGGTTCACCGGCCTAGTCCATATAGCATCCAAGTTCATTGCCCTAGTGGAGAGCCGGCGCTTCAAAGGGAAATCTAGGTAAGTCTTATTGTCTAAGTTCAAACTTGCCAAAATTTGCTAAATCCCAACCAAAGCTCTCAAATTCAAAACCAAAGGCCCACGGGAAAAGACTTAAAGCCTTGAGGTAAGCGGGACAAAAGCCACAAGAGCAAACAAAGTGACACAAACATAATAAAGTCCACAGAACCTTCAAAATGTGGTGGTCGGTGGTGATTTCACGACGCACAACATTGGTCAGCGATCGGCGATGATTTTACTGCGCACAACATTGGTCAGCGGTTGGCAGTGATTTCACTGCGCACGACAAAACGTGGCGATCGGCAGTGATTTCACCATGCACAACATTGAGCGGTGGACACAAGGCGCACAGAGCCCGCAGGAAGCCACACAAGCTTGATGCAAACTTTAAGCTGTAGGCCATCCAAGTAAACCACGTGCAGTCCACGCAAGCTGACAAGGGTGCCACGAAGATAGGTAAGCAGGCCGAGGAGATGCCCACCAATGAAAAGAAGCCTGTGGCCAATATAAAACCCAAGAACAATGAGTGGTAATTTTACCATGAATAATGGCCTATAGGACCCATTCAAAAGCCCACAGGGAAAACTTTGCTGCAGCCCAAACAAGTCTGCGGAACTTTCAAAACCTGACAAAACATTAAGGCAAGCCGTAGAGTAGGTAAGACAAAATGGGAAAAGGACAAAATAGCAAGCATGGTCTCTACAGTCTTTTGATGTCATCTACAGTGTTTTTCCCTTTCCCAATGAAGACTCGAGCAACCACTTGCAAGCAAAGCACCAATGAGTCTCCTCTTGGCTTTTCCATATAAATTGGCAGACTTGGTCATTTTAAAATCATCTTCTCCATTTTTGTAAAAGAGTGCAGCTCTGCAAATTCTCCACTTGAATCAATAAAATACAGTTTTTACCTCCATCTTGGATAGATTTGTTGTGTATGTCATGAGTATTATTTGTGTTTAGTCATTATTTTCAATGCTTTCATAGGTTAATGCCAACAAACCAGCCATCTACAAGGCACCATTTCTGCAGCTGAAAGGAGAAGAGCAATATTTGAGAAGGACAGAATAGAGGAAGTTGCTTGCAAGTGTGCATTCCACAGCACCTTGGTAAACCTCTGTTATGTATTTTCCATTATAGCCTCCTTGTTAGTCTTAGTAGCCTGGTTCTTTTGCTAGATGTATAGAGTATATTTGCATTTTCTTGATTCTAAGAGTGGATTGGGAAGGTCAACCTTTTTTGGTGTATCACCTCTATAGATTAGGTTGTTTGCTTTCTTGCATCTTCTTCCCTTTTCACCCCCCTCAATTCATAGCTATATATATCTATATATACCTGCATTTTTAGCACTGCCTGAAACAAACAAGATACATCATAGGGAACTAGCCCATACCTAGAGACTCTCCTCTCCTACTTTGCCATCCCACAGGTGAGAGAGGAGTTTCCATGTTGTGGGGAGAGGGCAGGAACCTATTTTCCTGCCACCAAGTGCAATCTCCAGTCGTCAATAGTACTTTAGACTATGGTTCCAAACTAGGTATGATGTTGATATAAAAATTGAACTCATGTCTACGAGACAAACTTGGCGATTCTTCTAGAAACACATCATGAAAATCTCTAAGAAATGGGTAATATTTAAGATATAGTTCCTTAGGTTCCTCCATTTAATTTATCTTGATGATAAATGTTTGGCACCCTTTTCTCAAAGCCCTTTGAAGTTTCATTGTAGAAATCTACTTATGCTTCAACTCTCTTTTCTCACCTTGAATCTGTGTCTGATTTCTAAAATCATCAAGACACTTAACCTTATTCAGGTAACAATCAACCTTAGATTTATCTTTTGCAATCTAGTTGACTATTAATATTACATCATATGATCCACAAGGTGTTACATGCAAATCTATAACTATTATGAATTTAGGCAACCTAATCTCTATTTCAACTAAATACTTGTGAACTATGACTTTTGAGTCATTCCCATACTGTACTAACCATGTATTTGCCATTACACTAGCTCTCTTAGTTAACTTACTAAGCATATTAGGATCTATAAAACACTCTATAACTTTTGTATCTATCAAAATGAAAATTGGATTGTCAAACAAATTACCTAATAGCTCTATGGGTGATGCCTAAAATTAGGCTTACCATTTGTTGAATGCTCCATGAATCCATTGCTGAAAACTACCCTACCGAGGATTAGGATATTTGCCCTTTGACTTGTCTTAAGGATAATCATGAGCATAATGGTTATCTTTTCAAATGTAAAAACCTCTAGTGGTCCTTTTTTGTCATTCTGTTGGTTTCCCTTGAAATCACCTTTGGATTCATTGCCATGTTTCTTGTTACCCAAACCATTGTTGAACTTGACATTTTGACTTTCAAACTGCTTCCTAGAGTCTCCACTCTTTTGTTTCCAATTCTTACTCTTGAATATTGACGTAGAATTTTCAAAACTTTTCTTGAACTTGTCTTTGGCTTACAAAAGAACTTCAACTTCTACTCTTGTTTGACTGCCATCTCAAAGACTTGGTCTATGGTATAAGGTCCATGAACATCTACCTCTCCACCAATCTAGGGCCTTAAACCCATGATAAATTTCTTAATCCTAAATTTCTCATCTCCCTAGTATTGAGATATGTACTTCAAAAGTTTGGTGAACTGCTCCTAGTACTCATTCACTGATAAATCACCCTAAAAATTCTAGAAATCTATGAGCTTCTGATCAAAATAAAGTTGTGGAAGCCACCATGACTTGAATAATACCACAAACTAATCCTAAGTAATGGTGGTCAAGTTAATAGTCATTTCCAACCTATTGTTAGCCCACCATGTAGCTATCTCACTAGCCAACTGCTATGCTCCTCATACTACCTTGGTGACCTCAGAGTAGTTTTAAATTTTGAAATACTTTTTAACTCAGTTAACTATGCCTCAGCTCTATTACCTAGAACAATCCCATCGAACTTAGGTGGGTTCACCTTCTTCATGTCTCTATCCAACTCCATAACTACCTAAGCTTTAGCATCCTAATGATTTTACTACTCAGTGAAATGATCTTTAGGTATGTCTTGTTGTTCTTCCTCTTCATGGCCATGAACAACATGTTCTAGATCTATAATCTGATCCTTGGTTTCATTCATAGCTATGAGAATCCAGTATATCTTTGCTAACCACACAATGATAAATTAGATAAGATCAAATGAAGGGTTGCTATAATTAGCATTTGATGGACCCTCTCTAGAAAATATAGATTTCACCATCCTTATTTCTATCAATAGAAGGATATGAAAATCTTAGTGGACTCATTAGGTTCTAGAGTTCGAGTCATAGCTCTAATACCACATGTGACATCCCCACTGGGATCTACCTAGAAACACATGATTTAAAAAAAAATAAACACATATACCATAAATAAAATTACACCATAAGAATCTAAATAGAGATTATTCTAAATAATTAAGTGTGATAATAATAAATAAAGCATATATATCATTGATCTCTAATCTCATAAGAACATAACATAATATGGAGATAGAAAATAATTACATTAACTCAACCACGACTGATACAAGTTTACAACTACTATTGTCGATAAATAATAAATAAGTAACTACAAATATTCATGATAATATTTTAATAATAAGTATAATACAATATAATGTACATATAAGGTACATGGCTCCCCAGAGCATAGTTCCTGAACTCTAATATCTATGGCAATCTCAAGTGTCATCTCAAAAATCAGTACTAATATGGGGAGGGAGAGCATAATTTGAGAACTTTTCCACACCAACCATGGACTAATGGTCCCCTACACTAATACCATCATGGAATGGCCCTCCCTTCATGGGTGAGTGGATAGTGATGGCACATGAATCCAAAGAGACAAGCAAATACCCGTGTGTTGTATGATTTTTAAAACTAAACATGTAGTGTATCATAAAAAACCCATTCTATTACAAGATATCACACAAACATGTAAGTCATACTCATGAAATGATAATGTTTTACTAAACATACTTGAGCCAAAGTAATAAGAATAATAAATAATAATGATTTATAGATCAATAAAAATTCATACACACCACTTGATAGGATTGCCTTCATCTGGAATTGTAATGCTAGTAAGCTATTGAAGTCCATCACTCCTTACTCAGTATCAACAATGCAAGATTGATCAAACATAATTTAACCACAAGATTCAAACAACTTACATCCTACTAGCAATCATAACACATAACATGCTAAACATAAGAGTAATGAAAGCATACATTTATTCCATCAAACATATGAATGAATCTAACATTATTATTTATTCCATACTATAAATAATGACTACAGTTAATACCACCTAGGTAAAAATACACATTTAATTGTAGATTCTAATTACCATAATTAATTTTCAAAAATACTACACCTTATGATAACCCATATTACCATAGTCTAGTGTTTTTCTTAAACATAACTACTAAGTACCGCAACCAATCTAATAAAGTAGTCATAAATCCATGGAAACATAAATTGTTATATAAACAGCTAGATATAAAAAAATAAGTCTCAGTATGAATGAAACATAGAGTGATCCAATCTAGCAGTTATTATACATTTAGGGGTTTGATTGCATGCTTTCATTAAGCTTTATTATACATAAATATTTAATATAGTTTATAATCCACTCATGGAACTATAACCACAAGAATGCACGCCCATGTACATGTATATGTTAATAGGCACTTTTTATACCTATAGCTCACGTTAAGCATATCGTAACTTATTGTAATGTTACATTTACACCACATGTTTTGATTCACAAGTTTTTTAATAAATAAAATCTTATATATCATAATAAAGATTACATTGAATTTTTTTTCCTACTCATGCCTCAGTTAACACTTGAAAGATTCTCGATATACTAACCACACATAACACCTACAATTATTAGTATTCCCAAAGATATTTTATGAGGTTATTCAACCGTTATGATATCAAATAGATTGACTATGATTTATAATATAAACAATCATTCCTAGTCAATTTTGAGGCTTTTATATAAGTTTATAAATACTTAAGTTGAAAGTTCATTGATAGAGGCCCACATATACTAGAACTCTCATCTTATTCTTATTATATGAGGATTTGGCTATTGTTTGGGTTTATGTGTAAATTGACCCATTAATGTAAATAACCATATTTTTAGTTTTATAAAAGTTTTCCCTTAATTAGTGTTAGATACTAATTATCATACTTATATAGTCTTTAATTTATAAATAATCCTCTTTGTATAAACACATGGAAAACTAAGGCACTATGGATTCAATAATCTTTTTTTTTAAAGAGGGAAAAATATATCCCTACAAGGAATCGACTCAGCTATGAGTTGTAACCTTAAGAACGTATGAATAAATAGTATATGTGCCATATATTTTAGCTACTACCACTAGTATCTAGTCAAGATCATAATAATAAGCGGTGCCAATATATATTTAGTTAATAATACTCAATATTATAAAATATAGTGATGCCATTACACAATATAATGATGCCGTTATGTGATATAATACACAAGTTGTGTATTGGACTGTAACAAAACCATTTAAACATAATATAAGATATGAATTCAATATACAATGACTCTATAATATTACATAGGTTGGAATATAAAAGTTCAACGACTCATTTTTCCTTGTATAAGCTAGAATTAAAAGATCAACAATCCAATTTGGAAACCACATAATATATATCGATGCATCTATTATATTATATGGTTGAGAATT
The DNA here is from genome assembly GCA_037957365.1 of Torreya grandis. NCBI lineage: Eukaryota > Viridiplantae > Streptophyta > Pinopsida > Cupressales > Taxaceae > Torreya > Torreya grandis. The sequence goes on along the minus strand of JARHVA010001472.1, from coordinate 1,804,740 downwards.
ATACTATACGATGATGGCTTTAGTCTAATAGTTAACAATATTCACTTTTAAAATACAATGATTTACAATATGTACAATTAGATCTATAAATTAGAAAAATGTGTCTTTTTCAATGTGTACATAGGTTTGTACTTTTAGTTAATAATATACAAATATATGGCACTAGTGGATATAATACGTGTTGTGTAAAATGGGTCAACTCAACAGACAGATTGGGAATTATAATTTTTATAGCTACACCAAATAGGATGCATGCTAAGAATAGTTAAACTCTAGTGATCCATTATAGGGTGGGTACATACTATACAATGATGCCATAATTAGATTATTTTAAACTTATCAATTCCTACACTAATTTCCAAATCATGTATGTTCAATTCTCTATTCAGTTCATTTACTCTATTTAATCATCTAATTGAGACATAATGGTGGTCACTACCACTAAGCGTGTTTACTAATTTTCTTCAGAATGAATCGATGTTATCCTAGTAAAATAATATGCAAAATTGGTTAGATCGATACCACCATAGTATAATTAAATAGTTTATTCAAAACTTGGTGATATTATTTAGATATAAAGCTTTTGCATCTTGGGAGTGGCTTTGATGCTTAAATGTAGCTAACAATTTTTTTTAGCTTTAACTGAGTTTAACTAGGATTCCTAGTCCAACATTTTATGCCAAAATTTAATTTATTAACAACCACATTATTTCACATAGAAAATCAAGGATTTGGCATAAGCATAAGTGCCTACCTAGAAGTTTGAAAAACTTTTCTATGACTATTCACCCTTGCTAACTCTCTTTATCTTTTAAGCACCTTTTCTCCTTTTGTGCTATGCCCCCTTTTGTCAATGCCTTGCAATTTTCTCTTAAATATACTTCTGATCTCCCTTTCCCAAAAATATCCCTCTATATGTAGGTGTAGTCTTCCTTTCTAAAATATTTTTTCTTTTTCTTTTTTTAATTTTGTAATGTTTTTATTTATTTAGTTTTTTTCTTAATTTTAGTCCTTTCATTTATTTTTATTTTATTTTATCCCATTTTTTCCCTTTCATGGTAATTTCCAACTTTTTATAAATTTTAACATTAATTATTAAAAAATCCATAATTTACTAATTTAATTAATATCTTTTATTGCCATATAATTTTACTAATAATTTCATCAACTAATAATTCTAGTTTTTAAAATCTAATTACGCTAATAACATTTCTACTAGCATTAATGACCAAACATACCAATCACACAAAATGAGTTCCATTAAACTATTTAGCCAACACTAGCAAATCATGGCAACCAACTATTTAATACAACAAAAATAATCACATGTACAAACCATTTATTATGTATTCTAGCATGTGCTAGTTATTGTGGTGTGTGTAGGGTTCTCACTGGTTTCTCTATCATCCTTCAACCTCTCCATCTATGTCACCCTCTATAATGATACTCTCCCTCTATCATGCTCTGAGGGTTGAGTTCTCTTGTATCAACCTCATAACAAGCAGTAGTTTGATCACATCAAAATGATTATATATATATACTACAACTGAAATAACACATCAATATGCTCATAATGTAAATACATACACTACAACTATCTCACAAGAATGCAAACATGTAACCTAGGCAATATCCTATTGTCCCACAACAACATGTATCTCAAATCTTGTAAAAAATATCCAAATCAAATGTGTCAACTATAAATATCCATAAATAATCAAATAATTTTCTTAGCAAGGAATCAGGATGTAACATCTTTTAGCCAATCTCCTATCAGTGTATCAAATCACTCTTATCAACAAAGACACGAGGGTTGAGTTTTTACCAGATTTAGTTATCACCAAGGAATTGCATAGTGATTCTATAATGATAGTGGGTAAGGTAGATCACCAAGCCAAATTATATATCTTTTCACATTTTTATCCTGATTATTCTCCAACTGCATTGCTGACTCATTTAGATGGATTTAAAGAATTATGGCATGAGTGGTTTGGCCACTTTAACTACTGCTACCTTGAATAACTTAGCAAAAATGACATGGTCATAGGCTTGCCTCGAGTCCAATATTGTAAGGGACTTTGTGAGGGTTTCTCTCTTGGAAAGCATCCCAAAACAAAATTTGACAAAGGCAAAACTTGGAGGGCTTCACAAGCATTGTATTTATTATAAATTGATGTATTTGGGCCTTTTCCCAGTCCATGTTTTACAAGGATTAATTACATTCTCACTTTCATTGATGATTTATCAAGATACACATGGGTCTACTTCCTTAAGCAAAAGTTTGAAGTGATTAAATATTTTCAAGACTTCAAGGCTTTTATTGAGAAACAATATAAGAAATTGATCAAGATAATTCAAACTGACAATGGAGGTGAATATGTTAGCAACATATTTGAGCAATTTTGCATCATTGAGGGATTGATTTGTAGTAGTTAGTTACAAAATGGAGTGTAGAATGCAATAATATATCCTTGCAAGAGATGGCTAGATGTATGATTCATCTTAATCCCTTGGTACCTTAGTATTGGGATGAATCCATTAATCATGTTTGTTACATTTAGAATAGGTTCTTTGAAAAGCTTTGAAAGGTATAACTTTATTTAATGCTTGGCATAAAAGGAAACCTAAATTTGCGCACTTTAGGGTTTTTGGATCTCCAACTATGGCACATATATTAAAGAATAAATGTAAAGATATGATTCCTCAGTCCAAGCCTTACATCTTTATAGGTTATCTAGATGGTGTTAAGGGGTACCATCTTTTACATTTGACTACACATGAGTTATTCATAGAGAGAAGTGTTCACTTTCAGGAGAGTCTCAAAGACTCAACACTTAGACATTTATTATCCTCCATTGTATTTACTTAGACATACTTATTATTCTTCTAACTTAGATCATCTAATGCAAGTAATTGAGCTAGGGTCTTATTCTTCTAATTGTGACATTGAGGGCAATGATGGGGAGTCATCTACATCCACCTCTAGCGATGTTTTAGAGGATGAGGAGTCAACACTTGACTCACCCAAATTTAGGCCCCATTGGGATAGATAAACACTTTAGAGTGAAATCATTTGGGTAGGGGATATAATAGATGACAAATGTACTTGCATAAATTATTAGAGTGGTCTACATGCTTTATTTTCTTTAGTTTCGAATCCATAGACATTCTAAGAGGTTTCAGTTATACCTGAGTGGGATAATGCTATGTAAGAAGAATGCTCTTCCTTAATCAAAAATCACACTTAGGAATTAACTTCACTTCCTAAATGAAGGAAGATGGTTTGATGTAGTGGATATATCATACTAAGTTTGTAGAAGATGGGTCAATCAATAAGTACAAGGCATAATTGGTCATCAATGGTTTTTCACAGTTAGCTGACATTGACTACTCAAAGACCTTTTCACCTATTGCAAGGATGATTTTGATCCAACTCACACTATATATTATCATAAAACATGGTTGGGATGTGTACCAAATGGATGTGAAGAGTGCCTTTATTCATAGAGACCTTGAGGAGGAGATCTACATGGAGAAGCCACATGGGTTTGTTCAAGATTCATATTAGTTTTCAAAATTAAGAAACCCATATATAGCCTCAAACATGCCCCTCAAGATTGGTATGCTAAGATGGATTCCTTCTTCCTTACTTTAGGTTTCACTAGGTGTTATTTAGACCCCAATGTATACTTCTTATGGTAGGATGAATCTTTACTAATACTAGTCCTTTATGTTGATGATATTTTGATCACCAAGAGTTCCTCATCATCTATTGTAGTGATGAAGATAACTCTATAATATAGATTTGACATGACAAACTTGGGTGTTTTGCTTTACTTCCTTAGCATCAAAATTTCACAATTTGATTTAGGGATTTCACTTACACATCCCAAATACACTCTTGATCTTTTGGCTTCGTTTCACATGGTTGATTGTAAGCCATATCCAACTCTATTTCTATAAGGAGTCAAGCTTGAGACTAACTATTCTACACCTTTGGTCAATACCATTCGATATTGACAACTTGTTGGTAACCTCATTTATCTAACTCATACTAGGCTTGATATTTCACATGCAATAGGCATTATTTCATGATTCATGTAGGAGTCCCATGAGCTACACTTGAAAGCAACCAAGCATATACTCCACTACATTCATGGATCTTATAGATTTGGGATTTAATATAGATTTGGAATAGAGGTTAAATTGGTTATTTTTTTAGATTCAGATTGGTTTGGTGATACTCAAAATTGTAAGTCCACTTTAGGTTATAATTGTTCTTTAGGTTCTAGTCCTATCAATTGGTCTAATAATAAGCAAAATGTTATTTCTATATCATCCATAGAGGCATAGTAAAAGGGAGTTGTTAATGCTGCTACTGAGGCTATTTAGCTTTAGGGGATTCTATCTAAGTTTGGAATTCCTTTTAAGTAGTCCACCATCATCTATTATGAAAACCAAAGTACTTTATAGATATGTAAGAATCTGGTTCAACACCAGTAGACCAAACACATTGAGATTCACATGCATTTTATCTATGAGATTATTCATGGTCATGTCATCAACTTGAGATTTTACCAATATTCAAAGTAGGTTGAAAATAGCTTTACCAAACCATTCGTCAAGAGCAAGTTCATTCATCTACTAGTTCTTATTGGGGTGTGGTCTACATCAACAACAACATCATCTTTAGGGGGAGATTCTAGCCTCTTCGCTTATTTTATGTCTCTCTTTTTAGAGGGGAGTTTTTCCAATGGGTTTTCTCTTTTTCTCTACTTTATGAGAGATTGCCTTATACATGGGTACCTCATCAGGCCTTGTTGTTGGGACCCATTTGTCTTTTAACTACCCATCTGAGATGTGCTTATGGGGGTGTTAGAGTAGGGGTTTTCATTTTTCTCATATTTATTTATTATGGGCTTTTTTTCATCACTTGAATTTTTTTTGCTTTCATGAAAAATTTGCTTATGTGTGCAAGTTGACTGGGTGATTAAGAAGTAACTCTTTTGACTAGATATTCTTTGAATGGGAGCTACTCATCTATTCTTGGCCCTATTAACCACCTTTTGTGGAAGAGTTATCTATTATGGGGATTTGTTGATCACATTTTATGGAGGAGCTACTTGATTACTCTCCTATATGTACTCATCTCATTTGAGAGCTTTTCACTAAATGAAATATTGGGTTTTGCTCCATTTGTTTTTTTATATCTTACAATATTGTCTTTGACTGATTTCATTTTGCTTCAATAAAATTGTGGTGTGTACAAGATTTGTCTCATATGATCTTTAACTTTACATTCACGTTATCTAAAATTGGTGACATCTCCAACATCAAACTGACCTCAAAGCCCATGCTATCAATGGCCACTACCTACATAACTAATACTCCAGAAGAGGGCCTCAAACTCATGGAGTTCTCCCCTACATGTTGGCTTGTTTGTGAATCATGTAATATGTGAAAAACAAGTACAATAATGACCTAGCTTGTAACTTTAGAAATTGATCTCTTGGACTACTCCTTTAGTAATTCAAACTTGTATATATGTTGTACCTATGACTAATATGGAAATATGGAAGATTTATTTAATTGAATGCTCTTTGGTAAGAATATTTGGTATTATTCTCATGTTGTTAGGTGAGGAATGAATAAAGGTTGATCTTGTATTTATATTAATCCATTTGGAGAAGTAATTTGCATTGAATCACTTAGGTTGACCATTAAGATACATTTCATTTATAAAATTCATGACTTTAGGGCACTGGACACTTGCATCGAGTCAAGACACTAACATCAATGCTAGTGTTTATCATGGACATTAGTGTCCAAGGAGCATAAAATTAGGTATAGGTTTAAAACTTGTAGACATGGAATATAAGTACAATGTAAACATTTTGGGCAAGATATAAGGCCTAAGTCATCAACGTAAGATTGGTCAAACTAAGAGATAGGCTAAGGGGCATAAGATGGAGTAGATGTGAGATTGTGGAAGTAAAAAAGGTCTAGGACTAAGAGTAACAACCAAGGTATTAGTTTTCCAAGTGTATAAGACTAAGGTGCTATATAATCCATAAATATTACCTACATTTCCCCCTTAATCTAGTAATGCATTTTTTGTTTAAAGGAGAGGAATGCCTACCTGGATGTGTATAACGCACCTTGTCTTTGTATATGCCTAACTTGAGTGCTTTGTTGATGACTAACCTATAGCCAAAAATATGTTATAGTATATAATTAGTGCATATAATCTAGTTTGAAAGTAATTAAAATAGATTGAAATTGAAATAAAAATGTTTAAGAGTAAACATGTGTGTCAATGTAACTGCCTTGTCTATTGGCAAGTTGATTTGAAAAAGATGCATCATTATAAGGCTTTGAAACTAAGACCAAGACAAATATAGATAAATCTTGAAAGTGCATATATTCAAGGAGAGAGAGAGAGAGAGAGAGAGAGAGAGAGAGAGAGAGAGAGAGAGAGAGAGAGAGAGAGAGAGAGAGAGAGAGAGAGAGAGAGAGAGAGAGAGAGAGAGAGAGAGAGAGGCACATGCCCCCAACTTTGGAGTAAAAGTAAGTTACCACTTGATAGTGGAGATTAGTTCAATTGTGTAACCCAATGATACTTATAAACTAGTGAGTATGAGTGAACCAAGTCACCCACACTATCAAATTGGTGAGATTGGATGATACTATCAAGTCCAACCATAAAACTTGGCAAGAATAAGTGATTTGATTACCTCAACCATACCAAAAAGGTGAACTAACTACTATAGTAGATTAGCTCAATATAGTTCATAAAAGTCTAACTGATGGATGATGATAGTCCCTAAGAATGTTGTTAAATCTAAAAATGATATATATTTTGAAATATTAGGTGCACATTGGATAGCATATGCACCTTAGATATGTTTCATGTTGAAATTATGTATAAAAATGGTACCAATGTATAGAATTCTACCACAACTATGAATCTGAATTATATAACTATGTGCTTTAGCCAATTTAGGAAAAACTATGTGTGGAAAATATGCTTTCAAATCATGCCCCCATTATATATGGAGAAATCTAAAAATTGATATAATTACTAATGTGGAGAACATGTTTCCAAAACATGCCCCCATTGTAATATGGAGATGCTGAATACTGAATAAGTGTGGAGAACATGCTTTCAAAGTATGCTCCCACTGAATCTAAAAATAATGAATGTGTGGAAGCCATGCCCATATGACATGCCTCACTAAATTTGAGAACTGATATAAGTACCACATACTGAATAAGTGTGGATAACATGCTTCTAAAGCGTGGCCCCACTGAATCTAAAAAGTATATCAAGTGTGGAGAACATGCCTCTATGACATGCCCCCACTAATATTCCCCCCCTTTGAGGTGAGGTAAAGATAAAAACTAGTAGTTACCTCACCTTAAATGGATAAGACAACTATATAATCTATGAATGGAACCATATAACATATATAGGAACATGTCTAGGTAGATATAACATTGAAGTGCATTGAATCAATGTTTTCACATGAAGGCCTAAGATGCATGATAAAGACCATGATAACATATAGATAACAAAAATATAAGCTCAATAAGAAAATAAACACACACACAAGATAACTCCAAAGCAAGTCAAAAGGTAATGGTCCAAGGAGATTGTGAATAAGGGGCATGTTCAAATGCCACATAATTGAAGGGACATGACTTAGTTAAATGTCCACAAAAATAAGGATGACATATTCAAATGTCCATACAATAAATATTGACATATGCAAATGTTAATGAAAACATACATAAGCATAGGGGTCACAAACAAAGGAGCATATTCAAATGCTTGGAAAAGTCATACAATATCAAGACAAGACACTCAAGGAAGTGCATAAAGTAAAGAATGATTAACCAACATAAACATGTCATAGTATCCCATGGATCAAATGTGTTAGGAAAACATGTCAAGTGTATATCATATAAAGTACCTTATATAAGATATAATCATGGATAATGAAATGCGTAAGTATATATGTAAGCTCAAACATGATAATGAAATGTGATCATCTAACCATATAACCTATGTGTATTAAGATCAAAGAAGCAGATGACCCCAATATCTACATGGCATGAGTAAAGGGAAGACCCAACATCTAAAATAGACATAAATCATGTATTTATGTATGCTTGTATCACACTCAAGTAGAAGTGTGACACACATGTGTATATGCAGGAGTAACTTAGTAGGCCATCCATCAACATGGAACTAACACATATATGTCAAAGAGTTAATAAAACATGTAGATGCTAAAAATGTTTTTGGATTTTTGAATGTTTTTTTATTTTTTTGGTATTTTTAGAATGTTTAAAGAGGAAAGATCATCCTATGATGCCATCCAATAGATGGTTATAGATATCACCCCACTATGAACCTAGTGTGATTATCTTATGACACTGCCACAAAACATGTATAGGTTCAATATCTATCATAGTTGTATTGTTTATGATTTACATTTGTAAAATATGACTCTGTGGTCTTGAAATAGTAGTAGGACTAATAGGAGTAGGAGTTCATGGAAATCATCGTTGAATACTCTATGGTTTCTTTGGATTAGTAATAGTAGAAACATGTTTAGGTGATTTGGACATCTGAATATGGTGTGTAGTAGATGGGGATTCCATAGAATCCACCACATGTCTCTGATGTAATGGTCTCTCAAGAGTTGGCCGCCTAGTAAAGGGGATTGTCTATTGCTTACTATTTTATAGTGATGAGCCCTAGTAGGTTTGGTAATTAATTATCTGGGTATAAGTTTTTCTTGCTCAAGAGGATGCTCATATAGAATTATGGAAACTATAATTACCTAATTGGCATGAATGCATTTAACACATCTATGCACCATAGAAGGTACTAATCAAAGTATATGGATCCAAGGTCTTCCCAATAATATATCAAAGATGCCCATAGAAGGTATAACTAAAAAGGTAGGAATAATATGTATAACACTGACTTGTAAAGGTAGGTCAATCTCATCAAGAACCTTATGGGAGGTCCCATCGAATGCTTTTATTGATTTAGTAGAAGGATGTAAATCATTATGAGTATAACCCAAATATGTAAGTAATGTCATGGTATAAATGTTCTCACTTGTACCATTATTAATCATAATATTATGTATAGAGTGTTTATCAAGGTCTACTCAAATGAATAAATAATAAATATCAGATTCATCACCTTTAATCTCATTGTCATCAAAATTAATAGAGGGTCTTTGAACCATAGGAGGTATATGTCATGTATAAGTACCAATAATCCCATCTAGTGGGTTTCCATAATGTGGTAGGGGAGGATATATGTTATATACCATTTTTACTTTTGGTTCCTTCTTAGAATGATCTTATAAAGGATTGTTAAATAATTTTAGTTTACGGTGCTCATTTGTGAGCTTGATTCTTTTTGAGGATATCCTCAAATTAAGCTTTTGGTAATTGATAATATCTTAGATCTTATGGTTTAAGGTAAAACATCTTACTAGAGAATTCCTTGGTCCTTGAAGATAATCATAATAAGCATTTGAATCATATCCTTTAGATAAAGGTGGAATCATATCAACCTCAATAAGACAAGGGAAATATATAAGTTGGCACTCTAGTAATCATGAAAATAATGAAGCTGGGGACTCAAGTAAACATGTAAATTATCTTCTGGCTACATTAGATAAGACAAGTCGATTAGGTTGTTATGAAACTATGTCGACCATGTTGGTTATTTCCTTTTTAAGCTCAAGAGGTTTTACCTTATATATTGGTTTGATTATACATTTTTACCTAGATGTAGATGCAAATAGTGTGTTTGCTACATACTTGAGCTTATTCAATGACATAAGCTTCATTTCACAGTCCCATAAAACATGGCATATGTCATAAAAATATTTGAACTTATTTAGACTAATGAAATCATATAATGAAACAAACAAACTTTGTTTGAATATGTATTACAACTCCTTATCTTCCATAAGATTGGTCATTTTAGCTAGCATTGTCTTATATCTCAAGACATATTCATTGATAGGTTCATTGGTTCCTTGTTTGATTTTTACAATTTAAGCACATGAAACCTTTTTAGAAATATTAACGGAAAAATGTGCTAAAAAGTTGTCTATAAGAGGTTTGAATGTTTTCATGGATTAGAGAGGTAAATCATAGAACCACCTCAAAGCATAGTCTTTGAGGCTTCTTGGAAATAATTTGGTCAAAAGTTTATCATTAAAGGCATATTTAGGGCATGTTGTGTAAAAGGATTGAAGATGTTGTTTGAGATAAACTTTTCCATCATAAAATGGAAATTTAGGTGCAACAAAACTAGTTGGCAAAGGGTGCAAAGAGATCTCAAGTACAACAAAGTTATGCATTACATTTTGTGAATCAATAAGATGAGGGAAAATTTGAAGCATTTTGTTCAATGTTTGTAACCTTGTCCTCTAAGGTCTTTATAACTTGAATGAGTGTTTAAACTATAGACCCATTGAGATTTAGATTAGCAATTTGAGTAGTTACCAATGGTGGTGTAAACATGTCTTGTGTAGTAATAGGCATTGAAACCGATATTTGTATTGAGACAATTGGTAATTCCCTAATAGATGTGGCAATAGTAGTTTCAAGAAATAAAGGTTTAAACACATAACCTATGCCCCTACTAGATGTATGAATATTTATGGGTGTGGCATCAGTTATAGTACCTTATAAGGATTCACCATCACTAGGTGAGGCAGCTTTAGTTTTATATTTTTTACTCATTTCATCTCTTGTAACTTACAAAAATTCATCCATTAAAATCTTGTTATTATTGAGACTAGTAATCAATGCTTCTTTATCTTCCATAATATAGCAATCATAAAAGAAAAAAAATCCTAATTTTTCATAGTCTTTTATGTTTAAAGATCATGTTCACCAATTTTTTAAACCTAAAATGGATATGGATGGATAGTCTACCTTGGAGACATAATAGGGCTAAGAATATAAAAATGATAATGCACATGGGTGATAATTAGATCTACAATAGGATAATTAAATTCTAAAATCATATATAAGCATACATTGAATATATTATGCTAAGTATGGTCTAAATATAGACAATACAACTAAGCTATGCATGAAAATGATAAATAAGTGATATGTTTAGTTGGTTCTGATATTAACATAGTGCTAAATATGGAACAGGTAAAAAGTAGTCTGGAAGTAAATTCTAGAATAGTCTTTAGATTCTAGATCTGATGCTTCTAGAGCTTTAGACACTAACATTAGCCTAGGAGGTTTGTGTCAATGCTACTATCTGGGATTGATGTAAGTGTCCTATATGAAATACTTTCTAGAAAAAGATGTGACCACCTAGATGCTTCTAGATTTGACTTTTCCTTTGCTCTTATGCAGTTAGATTTGGGACATGGAATATTTCTCCCCAAGAAATTCCAAAACCCTAGTTCTTAATTTTCATAGTGACCTTGGATGAAAATGGGTTAGTGGGCACATGGTGTTGAGCTAACCCCAAAGACCTCACTATTAGTGGGCACTACCTACATATCCAATACACTAAAAGAGAGCCTCAAACTCATGTAGCTCTCCCTTATGTGTTGGCTTATGTGTGAATCATGCAATACATGGAAAGAAAGTATAATAATTACGTAGCTTGTAGTTTGAACAATTGAGCTCTTGGGCTACTCCTTTAGTAATTCAAACTTGTATATATGTTGTACCTATGACTGGTATGGAAATAAGGAAGCTTTGTTCAATTGAATTCTTTTTGGTAAAAATATTTTTTTTTATTCTCATGTTGTTAGGTGAGGAATGAATAAGGGTTGATCTTATAATTATATCAATCCCTTTAGAGAAATAAGTCACATTAAAGAACTGAGGCCAACCATTGGGATACGTTTCATTTCAAAAATAGATGTCTTTAAGGCATTAGACACTTACATCATGTTAGGACACTAATGTTGATGATAGTGTCTCCCAGACATTAGTGTCTAAGGAGTCAAAAATTAGGTACAAGGTCAGAACTTGTAGAGATGGAATATAAATACATTTTGAACATTTTGGGCAATATAGTAGGCCTGAGGCATCACTATAACACTAGTCAGACTAAGAGATAGGCCAAGGGGCATAAAATGGAGTAGATGCAGACTTATGGAAACAAGAAAGGTCCAGAACTGAGAGGAACAACCAAGGTCTAAGTTTTCTTAGTGTATAAGACTGAGGTGTTATATAATCCATAAATATTATCTACAACTACATGAAGTTTGACAACGAGTTCAGGTAGAGGACAACGATTAAAAAACCACTATTAAAATGAACATTTAATACTAGAGTCTAATGCAAGGCCAAAATAATTTTTTATAAATAATTTAAAAATTGCATTGTTAGTTTCCATTATATTATCAACATCTCATGCATTTGATTGACTTATTACCACATTCCGTCTTAAAATTGCCTCTGCCAAGAAAATCCATAGCCATGACAATCAAAATGAATTAATATTCTTCCATGCTTAGCCTACTTAATCAATTTATTATAGAATGAAGAGTCTAATAGTCTAAGGATGCAAGTGTTTCTCTATATTTTCGCTAATTACATTTAAAGAAGGAAGAAACTAAAGTTAAGAGTTGTGGGTTTGATGTTACCCGGATTTAGTGCACACCGTATCCAAGCTTTGTGGGAGCTCCTCTTTGGTTGTGGAGGAAACACCTACAAAAAGAATAAAACTCAAACAAGGAAAATGTTAGAAGATGATATGGTGGATTGCCAAGCTATGCACTTGGTCCCAGAAGCTTAAACCTCCTTGAGGGATGACAGTCCACTGTTTAAAGATAAAAATGTTGCATAAAAAGAAATGATAAAAGACTTACAGAAATGAAAAAGGCAGAATATTATGTACCTATTCTCTGTAGTTTTAGAATGTTACAAAATGTAGGCCAAAGGTTTTGTCTGGTCTATGGGCTATTTGGATAGGTTTTCTGGTTTATACAGTCATCGACATCGGTTAGTCTGCCGAGGTCGGTTTGGAATTCTGTCGACGTCAGTTTGGTTGTTGATGTCGAAAGGGGTAGTGGGCTTTGGATGGGTTTTAGAATATTTTTGTAATGGACAAAAGAGTTTCTCAGAATTCAGAGGTTTATGCAGGGTTGTGGGAAGATGAATGAGGTTTGAGGAAGGGTAAGGTAGAGGATAGGTGTGAAAAGAGGGTAAGAATAAAAAGAAGGCCTTTCAGCCCCTCCACAAAAGAAGTCAGGTCTCTTAATAGTATTTAAAAATATCAAATGGAAACTAATTAAGAAAGGATTCTAAAATACTGAAATGAGAAGTAGAATACTTAGCTCTATTAGGTGAAGAACTAGAGGTCGTTAGAATACTTGTTCCTATTGTGGCTGATGTTGAGGTCTTCGTACAATGTTTCAATCCAGTCTCTGGAATGACTTGTGCAGAGCTTCGATATCCAGGAGAATGATAGTTGAGTTTTATGGCTTCTAATCTTAGAGTGTGCGCGTCAATCTCCAAGAAGGCAGGGGGTAGCTCAATGTTTAGATCTTAGCTTATGTAACCAATGTCGGCAATCCCATCAGCGTCAGCCGTGGGTTGACCGTCGTCGGTGGAGAGAAAATAGGTAAAAGGGCTATTTTTATCCCTTTGCCTATTTATCCACCTACCAAGTGCCTTTTCCATTAGAGAACAGTTAAAACACAGGCTTATGAGGCATTAGAGTTGGTTAGGGAGCGAGAATAGGTCATGGGTAGTTAGGATTTGGAAGACCTAGTCTTAGGGTGACTCATAGGCTAATAAATGGTCTTAGGGTGAGGTGTTTAGGTGAGGTGTCCAAGGTGAAAGGGGTTCAAGTGTGGGTTAGGAGTGTTAACATTTAGAAGGGGACCAAGGGGGGTTGACATGATATTGGTGTCTACATTTGCCCCTTTTTGTCTTGTGGTTTGTTGTGATGAATTGCAAGACAAAAATAGATGTAGGTTGCCCCAGGTATGGGATGAGGTATTCCCCCTCAAAGTAGAAATCGAGATAAGGGAATCCAAAATTGAGTGCCAATTTGATAGGTAGTGGATGGGTAGGATGAGGTAGGAGTGTGAATGCTACAATAGTTGAGATTGTGCGTATACTACTTCACTTGATAGGCAGGTCAAATTGTCATAGGCAAGGTCGAGGAGGACTAAAATTGAAGTAACCGGTCCCCAGCTTATTAGTGGTAGCTGATTGGGTCAGATCGATCAAAGCTATAGCTCTAATAGTTTAGGAGGACTAAAATCAAAGTAATCAATCCCCAACTTATTAGTGGTAGCTAATTGGGTCAGATTGATCAAAGTTGTAGCTCCAATGGTCATCATGTTCCAAGTATCTGAGCTAGGAAGTGCTCTTGGAAAACATGAAAATGTCACAGATATTGGGGATCAACTTGGTCGTGATCTGACAATAAGTGTGAGGGGTGCGTATAATTTGTTAACTATTCGTGTGGTAGCATATGCAATCAAAACAACCAAGGCAATGTTGTCTCGAAAGTGGTCATGGTCTGAGGAGATAGTCACAATCTCTGAGGTCGTTTATCGAGTCCTATTGAGATGTAAGTGATCTCAAGTGTTGTTTGTTGTGGTTAGGGAGATGTATGTGATCTCCAATGTGCTCCATGACAAGTCTAAAGGGACTTCTATAGTGTCAGGGCTGGTTGTTTGGTCATGATTTTGGGCAATTTGAGAGAAGACCTATGTTTTTAGGTCAGATAGTTGGTCCATTGGGTAAACAAATGAATGAATGGCCGAACTAACCTCAGAAGACCCCATGTCAACTGAGTGCTGCCTACATAGCCCCTGTTTTAAGGGCCTCAGGCCAATGTAGTTCTCCCAAAAAGGGAGGAAAAGTCTATGAGGTTGATAGTTGTTTTGGTTATGTTAGTGTTTTTTAGCATTTCCCATATGTTTGATGGTACATGCTTTAAATGATGAGTGTATGATGATGTTATAGCCTTTTCCATATTGTGTGATGGTGTATGCTGTAACATAGGTTATGTGGTTTTTCATCCTTAGCAATTTTCTATATTGGTGATGGTGTATGCTAAAAATGAAATGAGTTTATTTATGCTTCAACAGGTTTCCATATTGGTGATGGTATATGCTTGACATAAATTGTGTTTGGTTGATAGTTTCCATGTGTATTGTTTTCCATAGAAACTAGTGTGAATGGGCTATGATAATTTATATAACACAAATTGGTATTTGCATTAAATAAATCATAATGTTATGTTAGTGGTTTAGAAAAGGTTGTGGTTGTATTTTATTAGAAACATGTGATGTTATTTATGATAAAATTGAGTTGAATGTCAGGTTCATAACTTTATGAGATGATGATATGCGAGCATATAATTCTAAGACACTGCATCCTAAAAGATAAACTGGCATGTGACGGAGGTGTGTAGGAAGTGAAAGGCACGTTGCTCTTTCATTGACAAGGACCATAATGATAACATAGATAGGGTTTTTGTAAACAAAAGCCCCGTTCATGCATTACGTTGTTGACCATTGATTTTTGTTAGAGAAGTATCCTAATCACTTGACATTAAGTGAGCTCAAAATCCCTTCGGTAATAGGTGTGATTATGTGATATGTGAGGATAGCGTAACCCTTTTTAGCAGGGATAACTTTGCCCCTTTTATAGGTGACCCTAAGAATGACTATAGGCAAGTCCATGACTTAATAATTTGTCAGTCAGTTTTTTTTGGTAGACTAATCAATGCAGGAAGTCTACTTGGGGATGTTTTGATTTGTGGTCATGTGAAGCTGATCAATGTGGGAAGCTTCTGAGAGGGTGCTATTCTTGTAGCATAATTTGGGTGTAGCCATCCTTTGAGGGAGTGGTATATATTTTGATTTGTAGGTTTTGATTTCTTTAAATATCTATCCTTCAAGGGAGCAGTCTACTAATTATATCAATTATGCAGCTATCCTTTGAGGGAGCAGTCTACATTTATAATTTATGACCTTTTGTTATTTTGTTAGGCATCCCCATTTTATGTTTTTTTTATTGACTGAACTTTTAGTCATGGATTAGACTATAGAGGTTTAGGGGTTTCCATTTTTATTAAGATAAAGCATTAATTCTTTTTAAAAAAGGGTTAACTAAGTTTTGTAGGGAAAAATGGTTGAAAGGAATAGGAATGAGGATGATGGGGGTTGATCAAGGGATGAGCTCAAGTTAAACATCAAATAAATGATTACTTGGTTAACAATGGAATGGTCGCAAATGCAAGGCATTAAAGGGCTCAGGTTCTGGCCAGCCTTCGAGGGAAGATAGACGATAAGTCCCTGATCCATACTTGTGCATTATTATGTAAGGTCTGAGCCAATTAGGAGCAAACTTGCCTCGCTTGCTTCTTTCCATATTGGTCACGTGTTGGTTTTCTTTAAGGACGAGATCTCCGATTTTGAAATCTCACTCTTTCAGATTTTTGTTGTAGGCATGCTTGATGCGATCTTGGTAGTTATGAAGATGATTAAGAGTGGCATGACTAGGGACATGAAATAGGTTAGCATGTTGTTGGCATTTGATACAATGCTGAACATAATTACTACAGTCTTGGTTAAGAGTGGGCCAATAATAGCCCAGGTGGAGGATGTGCTTTGCAATTGAGTTACCGCTAAAATGTCTTCTACAAATCCCATCATGGACTTGTTTGATGGCATGAGATGTCTTAGTGGTGGTTAGGCATTAGAGAAGGAGGCCATCGAGACCTCATTTGTAGAGAAGACCCCCTAGCTTGGTGTATTAAGCAGTAATTTTGATAAAAGCCTGCCGTCCATTGCTAGAGAGGTTAGGAGGAATGATAGAATAAGTCAAGTAGTCAACAAGTTGTTTATACCAAACATCATGTGGACAAGAGAGGTTAGGAGGAATTTCCACTGAAGATGTTGGTTGAGACGTGCCCAAGATAGAAATCTTGGGTTTTGGTGGTGGAGAGGACTTGGTGAATGGATATGTCCAAGGGGTAGAAACTTGCTCTTTTTCTTTATCCTTTAGGGTTTAGGACCTGGTGGCCACATTAACAGTGTTGATTTCAAATAAAGGGGGAGAAGGTGGTAGAGGGACCATAATCTCGCGTTGGGATCCCGATTCAAATGAGGAGGTTTGAGAGGCATGGGATGGTGTTGATAGTTTGTCACAAAGGTGGTTGAGAGAATCCTCAATGAGAAGGGTGTCTTTTTCCAAGTGTTGGCGAATGACAACCTTAAGAGTGCAACAACGCTTAGTATCATGCCCAGGTGTGCGATGATATGCACATATTTGAGTGTCATTGAACCAAGATGGTTTGGATCTGAGAGGTTGATATGGCTTAATGGTTGGGAGAATGATGCTAGAAGACTGTAACAATCGATGTAATAGCAAAGCATAGGAACCTACTAATGGGTTTTCACTCATTGTTGTAGTAGGGGTTGACAACTTCTATTTAGGAGTTATAAGAGGAGTTTTTGTACTACCTTTTTAGTTGGTGGTGTGGCCACACGCATAGATGGCACTTTCTTAGTGAGAAGTGTCAAACTTTTTAGAGGAAGTATGTTTTTGATGGGTAGAGGGAGTAATGGAGGCAATTTGTTTTTGTGAGGTGTTAGAATAGGGAGCACTCCTAGTAAAGTAGAAGGATGTGGACCTAAGATAGAGGGAAATGGTGAAGGTGGGGGAGGAATAGATTGACGTGGTTTAGCAGCCTTCTTTAGTATGGTGCGAGGACCACTACTATGCGGGGCAAGGTTCAAATCTACCTTCACTTGTGGGTGAGTGAGGTTTGATACAGGGCAAACACTGAGAGATTTAGTCTGTTTCAGCATGGTAGATGCTTGCGAGAGTTTGGGTTTATATGTGGAAGGCTGAGCTTTTGATGATTTAGAAGTGGAAGCCTGATCTTCATCAGAGACTTGAGGGCAAATTGTCGTAGAAGGATTGATAGTATAAGGCAAAGCGGAATGTGTAAGATAAGGAGTCTTAAGTCGCTCCCATAGCACCTCATGTTTTAGGTTCCTAGAATGGAGGAATCCTAAGTTTTCTGCCAATCGAGAGAAGGGTTTAGATGATGTCACGTGAGGTCTTACAGTTGGTCTTTTGGAGGATTTGGGCAATTGAAAGAGTGGATACTTGTGGGACATAGTGATCTTGGGCCAAAGGCAAGAGAGAACCATCATCGATCTTCCTCAGCCGAAGTGGGTGAGGCAGTGAGTTCTTCTCTTGGTAGAGAAGGGATTGGAGAATTTGGCTCTTTGAGAGGATAAAGTGCAAGGATGATCATGCCTTCCACGTGTGGTTTAGGACCATGGAAAGTATGATCCTCCATTGGTGATAAGAAGGATGAGGGTGAGGCCACCGGCATTGGTACCATCAAAGCATCCTCCAATATGGGAGAGGTCAAAGTAGACTCTCGTACGTGTGAAAGGGGGGTAGATGGAGGACTATCTTCCATCGGTGGAGGAAGAAAATGAGAGGAAGGCTCCTCTAAAGGGAAAAGTAGAGGGATGATGGCCCCTTCTACATGAGGGCGTGGGGTATGAATGTTAATTTCTTCCAATGGTAGAAGAAGAGGGAAGGTGGGGGCAAGAGAAACAGGTAATACAAGATCCTCACGAGGTAGAAGAATGGGTAGAGGAGGTGTTTGATGTCATGGGCATGATATGGGTAAAATAGGCTCTTCTATCCATGGTGGAGAAATGGGTTGACTAACAACTTCAGATTGTGGGAGAGGTTGGTTAGGAATGAAAGGAAAGACCATGTCGACCGTGTGTATGTTGCATTCTTGGGGGTCCTCGGCCATGGTCTGAACATTGTTTTGACTTGGGGGATGGTTAGGAAATGGTTGCCTAAAGACATCCATGTTTTGGTTGGCCGGTGCATTAGGGTTATCCAAAACAAGGTCCCCTTTGTCTAACATGTCTTGAACAATGTTTTTAAGGGTTTTACAATTGTTTGTGTCATGACCCTTAACACGATGATAGTTAGAAAAGTCATTTTGCCTATACCATGTAGGGATGGCTCATAAGGGGTCAAATTGGATAGGTGGTGAGATTTGAGGGAGGTTGAGGACTCCCTACTTCACTAGTTTATCCAATACGAAAGCATACAATTCTCTTATTGGAGTGTATCATCACTGTTCATACCATTGTTGGAATTATTTTGTGATGTTTTGTGAAGTAGAAGGCTCAGATTGGTTGGTTGTGGTAGAAGATGATGACCTAAGGGCCACAACATTCACCGATCCCTTGGACTTGGAATGGGAAGAAGAAGATTTGGAAGAAGGGTCATTGGATTTTGCATTGGTATTTTTGCTACGAAATTTAACCCTATCCTCTTCAACTGCATGGAGTTCAAGCTTTTGGGCCGTAGTGAAAGCTTCATCGAATGTGCGGAAAGTTTGAACCCACAGAGTGGATGAGATGTGCTTGGCACATGCTCTTGAGAAGAGCTCAATGAGCTCAAGTTAAGGTAGTGAGAAGGAGAGTTGATTGATCAAACCTCTCCAATGGGTGATGAAGTCAGCTATTAACTCATCCTCAAATTGTCTAATGGAATAAAGGTCTGTGATGGAGACCTTCTTGGTAATATTGATTGAGAAATGATTGAGGAATAGCTGAGTGAGTTGAACAAAGGTGAAGAGAGAATGACTGGTAATGGAGCTATACCAGTCAAGGGTAGCACCAGAAAGTGACATAGGGAATGTGTGAAGTAATAATGGATTATTATGTGCTATGAGGTAACAAGCATGTCTAAACGCTCGCAAATGTTGTTGTGGATCCTCCTTACTCTGAAAGTGAGTAAATTTTGGGAGTTCCCACTGGCTAGGGTATGGTCGAATAGGAACTGAAAGGTGGATAGGTTCGTTGCAAATTTGTTCATATGAAAGAACACTCTTTGAACCTGAAATATATGTCTCAAGGTTGGACATCTTATCCATCAACATCTTAATTAGATCAATAGATGGATTGGCATGAGGGGCACCCCCTAAGTTATAGGGTACTTGGAAGGCATTGGGAGGGGCATATGACATACTTGGTTGCATTTTTGTAGGTGCAACATATTGATAGTTTGTCATAGGGGATGATGTTAAGGCCATGGGGGCTTGTGCCGTGAAGTTGGAGGGCACAACTTGACTAGATGCCACCAAGGGTGGTTGAATGGTGGCAAGACTAGCTAAAGGATAAGTGGTCACTCTCGTGTTTATGGGCACAAGAGTGGATGGGATAGAGACAATCAAGTTCTGGAAAGGTGTCAAACTTGGTTGAATTGTTTGTGGTTGAGGGGGTACAGAAACCCCAATGGAGGTAGGTCCAGAAAGGATGGAAGGAGAGGCCAAATCTTGAACATTGGCCATGATTGGGTTACTGGTCAGGGTAGTGGCTTGAGTGACCATAAGTTGGGTAGCAGATGCTATTGATATCATTACCACTTCAGCCAAAGAAGTTGGCATCCCATAAATAGGGTTATCCAAAGGATCTCATGTTTGGCTTCTAGTGAGATAGTGTTGGAGAGCCTTGACATTGTGGTCAAGGAATCTCTTAAATTCTTGATCCCCTTCAGGAACAATAGGAGGTTGATCGGGGGTAGGTTGGATAAGAGTATGCTCAGTGTCTGAAGTATACTCCATCAAATGACTTGGTATGAAGGGTGAAGGTGGGAGTGGCTGTTGACTTGCGTGGTCAATAAGGAATTTGGCTTAACTGCGTGTCAGGACCATCCATGGCGAAATGGGTTTAGGTTCCAAAAACTTGTGTTTTAGTTTTAAAAAACTAGAGTTTATGTTGAACAGGAAGAAATTTAGGTTTTAAGCTTGATGTTTGAAAAGAAAATTTATTGACAGTAACTGATGTCAGTTGTTTAACCGATATCGGTTAAAAAATGTTGCTGACATCGGTGGACAAATCGATGTCAGTTTTTGTGTAATTCTAGAAACACAAAAAATTGATAGTTTTTGGAAGAAAAAGATATTCTGAGTTGTTATGGACTTCAAAATAGTACGACCTTACTAGCTCAAACACTCAAATAAAAACATCAGAATAGATGATTAGGCAAGCAACCTCTAAAATGTTAGATTCATAGGAATGAGTTTTAAAGTCATGGTGGCTTATGCCTTAAGAGAGTGTGTTGGGAATTGGGCTTGTAGAATAGGTCCTAGAGAGGAAGTCTATGGCTGGTTTTAGGTTATGTTATGGTGCTCAAAAATATCTGTATTAGGGTCAGTACATGGCCTGGTGCTGGGGCTTGCTCCCTTCACTTCACGAACCCAGAGCCAAGCTAGGCCGCTTAGCCAAAATATACCTTCCCTATAGTTTATACTCTGCCAGAGAACAGAGTGGGTCCTCCTCTTGGTGGTGAAATCCAAGTAGGATCGTCGGGTGGGGTAAGGTATCTGCTAGGTGATGAAATCCTAGATGGGCCTTATCTCAAGTAGGTTTATGTGTTTAATTTGAAGTGATTGTGGTTTGGTTGTGTAACATTTGTGCACTACGATTCGTTCATAATGCTTTAATTACTAAGTGGGTTAAGTATGCAT
The DNA here is from genome assembly GCA_037957365.1 of Torreya grandis. Taxonomy (NCBI): domain Eukaryota; kingdom Viridiplantae; phylum Streptophyta; class Pinopsida; order Cupressales; family Taxaceae; genus Torreya; species Torreya grandis. The sequence continues at coordinate 1,783,178 of JARHVA010001472.1, read as the reverse complement.
CCAAGCAAGAATGAAATGCAATAGTTTTTAACCCAAATCAAAATCTATTATTCAAATGCAATCAATTGGAGAAGAGGTAAAGAGTATGAGTTTTTCACTACTCTATGATGCATGCAAGAAGTAACAAGAAGAAAAAGAGATGTTCTTTTTAACTTCTGCTAATGATTTCCTTTCAAAAAAAAGATAGAAGAGGGGATGCAAGAAAATAATATTTTTCTAATGCACCTATATGAAAGTTTGATTTAAAAAAAAGAAGAAGAATGAACCCAAGGAAAACTCCAGGGGTCCCACCGGGCGTGCCAAAATGTTTCTCTATATTTTTGCTAATTGCATTTAAAGAAGGAAGAACTAAAGTTAAGAGTTGTGGGTTTGACATTACCTGAATTTAGTGCGCACCGTATCCAAGCTTTGTGGGAGCTCCTCTTTGGCTATGGAGGAAACACCTGCAGAAAGAATAAAACTCAAACAAGGAAAATGTTAGAAGATGATATGGTGGACTGCCAAGCTACACGCTCAATCCCAGAAACGTAAAGCTCCTTGAGGGATGACAGTCCACTGTTTAAAGATAAAAATGTTGCATAAAAAGAAATGATAAAAGACTTACAGAAATGGAAAGGTAGAATGTTATGTACCTATTCTCTATAGTTTTAGAATGTTATAGAATGTGGGCCGAAGGTTTTGTCTGGTCTATGGGCTGTTTGGATAGGTTTTCTGGTTTATACAGTCATCAACGTTGGTTAGTCTGCCGAGGTCGGTTTGGAATTCTATCGACGTTGGTTTGGTTGCTGATGTCGAAAGGGGTAGTGGGCTTTGGATAGGTTTTAGAATATTTCTATAATGGACAGAAGAGTTTCTAGGAATTTAGAGGTTTATGCAGGGTTGTGGGAAGGCGAATGAGGTCTGAGGAAGGGTAAGGTAGAGGATAGGTGTGAAAAGAGGGTAAGAATAAAAGGAAGGCCTTTCAGCCCCTCCACAGAATAAGTTGGGTCTCTTAACAGTATTTAGAAATATCAAATGGAAACTAATTAAGAAAGCATTATAAAATATTGAAATGAGAAGCAGAATACTTAGCTATATTAGGTGAAGAACCAGAGGTGGTTAGAATACTTGTTCCCATTGTGGCTGATGTTGAGGTCCTCATACAATGTTTCAATCTAGTCTCTGGAATGACTTGTGCAGAGCTTCGATAGCTAGGAGAATGATAGTCAAGTTCTATGGCTTCTAGTCTTAGAGTGTGCGCATCAATCTCCAAGAAGGTGGGGGGCAGCTCAATGTTTAAATCTTAGCTTATGTAACCGACGTCGGCGATCCCACCGGCGTCGACCACGAGTTGACCGACGTCGGTGGAGAGAGAATAGGTAAAAGGGCTATTTTTATCCCTTTGCCCATTTTTCCACCCTCCAAGTGCCTTTTTCATTGGAGAATGGTCAAAACACGGGCTAATGAGGCACGGGAGTTGGTTAGGGAGTGATAATAGGTCATGGGTACTTAGGATTTGGAAGACCTAGTCTCAGGGTGACTCATAGGCTAAGAAATGGTCTTAGGGTGAGGTGTCTAGGTGAGGTGTCTAGGTGAGGTGTCCAAGGTGAAAGGGGTTCAAGTGTGGGTTAGGAGTGTTAACGTTTAGAAGGGGACCAAGGGGGGTTGACACGATATTGGTGTCTACATCAAGTATTAATGATTACCTCCAATAAGAGGATTAAATTCAGCTCCACCAAATTCAACACATACATCAATACCATAAATAACACCTTAAACGCTTAAACAATTTCCTAACGAGTAAGAATACCCAAGAAGGAAACCAAGAACACAAAGAAAAGAGTGTTTAAAAGATAGGGACATATCAGATCAAACAAAAACCAAGAAAAATATAAATAACAAAGTATCAAAGAATTCATCCAATCTCAATACATGTCATGCATCTACATCAGAACTAGTTAATGCTTCTAGTAAGAAAGGTAAATATATGTCATCATATATACAAGTATGGATAAATTTTCAATTATTAGTGAAGAGACAAAAAATTCCTATGCAAAATTAGAACCCCTACTTTCAAAGTCTCGATTTACTTTACAACAACTTCCCAACATGGTTCAACCACATCATCAAATATATAGATTGCAATTCTTTTTTATTTTGTTATTTTATCTTTCCCCTGAAAAGAATTAAGAAAATCGATCCAAAAAAACACACACTTCATATTTTTTCAATTTCATTTTATGTATAAAAATCAAAACAAATTAAAATATATGAAAAATAAAAATTCTACAAATCTCTTTTATATAATATGTAATGAAATAAAATATTAATCATTTTTGTGTAATAAGTAACATACCGACATTAATAATAGTTCCTTAATCCAAATAATCTCAATAGTAAGAAAAAACCCTTAAATAATCTTAGAGAAAACATCTAATTACTATCAACTATGCATACATTTAATAAATTCATAATTATTATTAATGTAGTATAATTATTGTATTATACACATACAATTAAACATATATTATATCAATAATATATGTTATGTTATAACAAAAAAAGTTGAATCAAGATAAATACACCTAATTTTATGACACTAGGGGTAGTTAGCATACGAAATAAATATGGACAAGTTGATCAAGACTTATAATACGTAGCAAAGATGTGAACAGGTGGTAATTGGGCATAATTCTTGTGCTTAAGAGAAGTGTTTATAATTCTTTATTTTTTCATTGTAAGTGCTTAGTGATTTGTATCAACATGGCATATTTTAAGTCTGGTAAAAATGTAACAATAGTGTTTATTGAGCATATTGGTGAAAATATAATATTGGAGGGATTATTGGTACCTATTAATCAAGTTGGATACACACTTGCCAAAGGTGTAAGCATTATTTAACAAATTCACATAAAAATTGTTACTAAAATCCATATTTATTCAAGATAATGATGACTAACATATGTCTTGACTATTAATGAAGCGGTGCAGGTTTGGAAAATCTTCTCTCCTATCTAAATTTTATTCAATTGAAAAAATGTGAGTGAATTTTCTTTATAATGATCTGAGTTAAGGATTTTGTTTTTGTTATGGTAATTTTATATTATGATTATGATATTTAGGTTTTCCCTTATTTTTAATGATTCGTTAATATGAAAATAATATATCTTTATGTTTTTAGAGAGTAGCTTAAAATATAACAATGGTATCCATGTGAATGCATGCAAATTGTTTCAATTTGATTATTTCTTCATGATATAGTAGCTTAACTTTGGTCACAGATACTTGATCATGCCTATTTTACCCATTTTATCCTTATTTAACTTGTACATTTAATTGTCAACTATTTCACCAATTTGACCTACCCTAAACCTAAGAGAGGACCTATTTTATCTTGTATCAGTCATCTATTACACACAAAAATGTTATGACTGCTAAAAAAACATGTATGCATCTGTATGCCTCAGTCTAGATCCAATCCCAACACATTTTCTTAGGAGATAGGAATGACATATAAAGACAATAATGACTATCAATCATGTCCTTAGCCATCAATTTTATCCATATCCTGTAAATGATTGTATTTTCAAATTAAATCCTCCTTAAGGTCATCATCCTTATTTTTAGGCTTCCTAGTGTGTTTTCATCTCAATGATATTTCTATAAATATACATTCAAATCCATTATTACACAACAAGAAATTTCAATTGACAAGGTTTATTGACTTAAGTGCACATTGTGCAAAAGTTCCCTATTCTTTCCAAATCAAGTTTCAATCACTTCAAGAAATTTTTAGCAAAGTTTCAAACTAGTTTATGCAGCCCTAATCCCTCATGATGAAGTGTTCAAGACAAATTTATAAGAATTTATATATTCAAAGGATCATAATTGCATAAAACACTTAGGTGGGAGAACTACATAGAGATTTGATCCATCTTTGGAGAATTGGTATGTAGGCAATGCTCATCATAGTGGGGTGTTGAGGTTTAACACAACTCCAACCGCTAACCCCTTTTTACTCCTTAACATTCGTTTATCTCCTTTTGGCACAAATCTAAGGTTTTAAACTTCAAGAAGGCACACAAAAGGTCCCCACAAAGTTTTGAATATGAAACCATCACAAGAAGACCTAATTTTTATTATTGCATCTAACTATTCTAAAAAAATAGTTTTATATAAAAAGATATGATTGACCAAGGGGGACATGAGCTTTAATCACTCATGGCCTCTATTGGGCATTTATATCCTTGAGGGAACTTAGGCTTGGCTTCTAGAAGATTTTTGAGTTTCTTGCATTTTATCTATTCCTACAATCTATTTTCCTATTCAGTCAACTAATGACTCAAAAAGCTAAGTTCATCCCTATTTTACATAGTTTAACCTTGTTCATTTTTATTTTTCTTTATCTATTTTGGTAATTTATCTTTAGTTTATTTTTTGAAATTATATTTACATCACCCTGCATTATTTTATTCCATTTATGTGAATTAGGGTTAATTATAATATTAATTCAAATTCATCATAAATATTTTGTGAACCTGTTTATTGTTCAAATCTTGTTTAACGCTAGGTCTCCCTTAGGGTTTTAGCCTTATAAATTTATTAAACCTTTGGTTCAGCTACAAATCTCTTTTTACAATGTTATCTTTTCTTTTTTTTGATTCCCTTGCATTTGTTAATTGGCTTTGTTCACAACAAATGTTGGCTTTTGGGATATAATGCAAATATGCTTCAATTTTGTCAAATAGAGCATCACATATGAAAAATAACAATAAAACATTTTAAATGTCATAAATATTGTTCAAAATTCCCCTAAAAAGATAATGGATCTTTATTACTTTAATATTCAGTCAAAAATCTTACCTATTACAACTAGGTGATAAAGGGTATGTATGACACCTTTCATTGCTCCTCCTCAACTTCAAGGTTCTAATAATTACCATCCCACTCCCATTATTTTCCCATGACTTATAATGGATTCCATAGTCCATGATATTAGAAACAAGCAAGGTAGGCCACCAGTTTATTGGGTTAGTCAACATGTTCCTCCTCAACCCCCTCCTCCTCCCACATTTCAAGCAAATCAACCAGAGGGTTATGATATTAATAACCAATTAAAGAATACACTAGAAAAATTTTCCATATTAGATCTACTAAAGACCTCATTAGTTTAAAAAGACATCCTCTATACAACATAAAGGGATAATACTATTCCTAGTGATACACAATCTATTACTTTTTCTTCAATCATGAATGCTTTTAAAGATAGGGAAACACATTATTTTTGATAATGATGAATTACCAAAACAAGATGTAATTATATAAAATATTTTTCATTCAAGTAAGAGCACAAAGTAAAGGTATTAAGAGAGTAATGGTTGATATCATATCCACATTAAACATTGTTAGTACTACTTGTAGACATCCAATTCCTATCACTATTGTGCTAAAATTGCAAATCAAAATGATATTCAACAACAATGCATAATCTGGACCAAAAACACTAAAATGCTTAAAATCATCCATACATGCATGTGTTGATTCTTATCTAATGATCCATGACTGGGGCAAAACATTTTGTAAAATAATTATATTTTCACAATTCAGTTCGAGTCAAATTTTGACCATGCAAAATGACGTCTTGGACCACTAAAATATTGTAATTAAGTTGCACACATCATGTGCATGTGTCATTTTGCATCTATAATACCCTAACTAGGGTATTAACCTACACATAATTGACATCCTCTTCTAATTATACTCTAGTCAAATTATGACTCATAAAATGACATTTTCGATGAGGTTGATTAAATGTGCAACAATTTCCAAAGAATTGCAAAAAACTAATTAAAGTCACTTAAGCAAATCAAAACCAAATTGGGAGCTTAAGTGAAAATTCCATGATAGTATTTGATTATTTATTTATTATAAATTCATCATGCAAATCTATATCACTCCATGACATCATCACAAGGGTGTCATACATAAGCCATTAATAGGATAAATATTAGGATTAAGCTCTCCCATGCCTCATCAATGTCCCATTATTACAAATATTGATGGCATTATTTATTGCTTGTCCCTCCAAGATTGAATCCGTCCATGGCCACACATATTTATCTCAAGATGGATGGTCATGGTTGATCTTGAACATTTCATAAAAATTGCAAATAAGTGAGCCAAGACCATAAATTTTAAGCTCTTTTTGTGTAAAATTATTATGCAAAAATTTATTCATCAAGCGTGAAATGTATAAAATTATTATGCATTAATAATTTCAAACAAAATTCAATTGAGTGATGTTATTATGTAAGAATATTTCTAGGAAAAGCTTTACTCATTCAACCAACTAGACCAAATTGAAGAACCAAAGCCATTGGTGAACTAAGATATGATGAAGGCTCATGCACACCTCATTGGTGAAGACTTGGAACACCAAATCTAAGAAAAAGCATGCTTGTTGACTGGTTTTGAAGGAGAGTTACTACTTGGAAGGTATTGCATTATCTTACTTTTATAATTAGTTTCTTGAGTTCATTAGCTCCACTCCTTGAGGGAATAGGCTTAACACGTTATTTTTTAATGCTTATTTTGAGATTTCTTGACTAATGCATGAGCTAACTTGTTTCATAATCATATTCTACATTCTCTTACACACGGTAGGACTATGCATCTCACACATCATATTATCCCTTTTAATTTATAATTTATACTGTCTTTGGAGGTGGCTTTACTCCTCAATTCCTCTAATTTTCATGTTTTATGACTTCTGGACCAAATGATAAAATTGACTTGTAATCGATGAATTCATCATGAACATCAATGAGAATGCCCTGTGGAATGATGAGATTGCCTTGAAAAACAATGAGATCACTCGCACAAATGACAAAACTGACTTTCGTGTTTTCCTATCTTTATCTATGTGTTTTTATAGAATGGCATAATCAATCTGAAGATTGGTGGGTTTGACTTGTGAAAAGGTGGGGTCACCTAAGATCAGTGAGATTGCCTTAGACCAAACTTATAGGTAACTACTATGTTTTTTTCATTTTTATCATTTTATTGATCTCCCTATTTATCGATGAGATTTCCCTATTAATCAGCTATATCATCCTGCTAATCGACATGATCTCTAGACAATGTGTTTACTTTTTGTGTAATAGTGGAATTCTCCTGTTGAATGATAATATTACTCTAAAAAATGATGAGTTCACTTTGCAGAATGGTGATAATGCCCTATGCCAAATTCCAAAGAGTTAAAACAATAAAGATCAAGTTTTTTTAATATCATACACCCCTTTTGTGGACTTATAACTCTTTATTTTTTAGAATTAAGATAATTTATATTTTACAACCAAAGACAAATTTCACTTTATATTTCATTTGGTGTTATAAAATGAAATCAAACTTTAGATAAGTGCTCTTAAGAACGTTTTCTTTTTGCTTTTTGATTTTTGTGTGTTTATTTTGTAAAACAAGTGTAGCATGTATGCTCTCCCCCCATCCCCTTTAGGGAACTTGAGTGATCCAAAAATTCTTCACTTATTGCTTTTGCTACTTAGTCCAAGCATGGAAGGAATGTCACAAAGGCACTCCCAAAAAATTGAGTGATTTGGGTGATTCCAAAATGACCTTAAAGTCCTACATTTTTATTTTTTGTATTTTAGCTTGTGGGTGGGATTTCATCACATTCTCATAAGTTCTCTAGGGAAGCGTTGAATCAAGAGTTCATCTCTTGACATCATTTCAACCCCACTTCATGGTGGATATACAAATTGAGTTCAACTTACTGAGATGCTTATTTAAGTGGTTAAATAAGCTTCATTAGTAAAACCCACCTTGAAAGGAATGCTTAACCTGGACATCATACTACACTGAGCAATTGATGGATGTATTAGTTGTAAAAGGGCAACACTTTTTTATAATAATCTAGTTAACTCAGATCCAAATGATGTGGTTCACCCTAGTGTTAATCACACATATGGGAACCTTTAGATCGTGTAATACTTATAGTTTTTAGACAAACCCCATTTTCCATGAAGTATTATTGGTGTAGGGTGAGTAACCTAAAGTTTCGTGTCACCATATGATCTCTTGAGAGAAGAGGGGGCCTAAAAAGCTTACTTTTCATGTGCATATAAATATATTAGATTTACTACTTATTTCCTCTCAAGAAGGTGTATATTGACAAAAACCAAGAGTATGAAGCCACCTTATCAGTTTCTAGGATAAGATGTACACTTTATTGTTTTTCTTGTTCTTATTTATTTACATTGTCTTTTGAGTCTAAAAACTATTTGTGCATGAACCAAAACACATAAAAAACCAAAAACTTATTATACACCATTTATTTTTAACAAAGAGGCATTATGTTGGTCAAATTCAAAACACGTTTAGCATTGTTCAAAATTCAATCAAATCATTGGTGTTTGTGTTTCCAAAACAACATTTTTACACTATTTATTTGAGTCTAGACTATTTACCTCTTGCAAAATTTAAATTCCTTTAATCCAAATTCATAATTTTACCTTTCTAAGTTCTATTATAAAATGCTATTGGTATACGATGGAGTCTTGCCTACAACTTGGGCTTAGGTGGTTCACCTTTCGCGCTTAGTTTGAGTAACTTGAGTAAAATTTTCTATTTAGTTTGAAGGTCATTTGTCTAGACACTTGCCTATTTTATTCTTATTTTAAACTTAGGTCATCTTGTGTTCATTCACGCTCTAAGTTCCTCAACCATTCAACTTTATTTTCCATGGTGTACCGTTGTGTTGCCTATTTTTTTTGGGTCTTATATTTAGTATTTATTTTGTCAATTCGCATCCTAAGTTTGTTTTTTCACATTCTAAGCTTCTTGGTCAGAAATGTCTTCTTCTAATTTTATAATCATATCCCACCATATCTATGCTTAGCATTTTATAGTATTAACATACTTTTGAACTTATATTTTTATGTGTTAGCCTGCACCTTAAGTTCTACAATTGTTTTACCCTCTTCTAAATTGATGATTTCACTAACCAAGGTTAAGTAATATCATAACCTCTTTCTTGTAATTATGTGGCATCATGACATTTCATTTTTTATTATAGTCTCATTTTACCTTGTATTTGTTTGATTAAAGGGTCCAAAAACACATTTTAAATGTTTGTAAAACCAAAATCCAAACACTTCACAAATGTAAAAACCCATTTTAAAACATGAAAAGGTATACTCGTAGTGGGGTTTCTTATGGCCCTAGTTAAGAGGAAGAACATTATTATGATGGAGAAGAAAAACTTTGTTGTGTTTGATGATATCCCAACAATATCATGATCTAAACATAATTATTATGAATAACCTATAGAGGACAAAGATGAATCTTTCCTCAGGTTAATTGAATCAGGTACTTGATTAATGCTAGTTTTCCTAATGGAATAATTACACATGTTTGTTCAAGTAGAGGAGAAATAGCTAAAACAACCTCTCATTCATGTTACAAAAACCAACATCACTTCCAGTAGTAAGCAAAAACAATAACTTGTAGAGTCCTCCCCAACTAATCAAGGTCTTGCTATTAAGATCCAAAAAAATAGTCAATAGTATACGAATAAATTTGTCATAGACTTAATAACTTATTTAGCTATAAATTTAATCAATAATACAACACATAAGGAAGAAGAATAGACAATAGACTAAATGAAACATACTTTAATTGATCCTACATATATGGTAGACACTAGAGTTTTCTTTGAATAGAACAAACCTATAGATGCTTCACAACACATTTCACCTAATATGGAGCATAATTTTTTCAACCATCAAGAGACTCTTGCCCATTCACAACATAAAAGGGCAAATGAATCATTGAATATTAAGGGTGTTTTATAAAACACTTTATTGAGTTCATCTCAATCTCAATGACCTCTAGTGAACCGATAATAGATACCCCAAAACCAACAACATTCCTATAGCTCACAGGGATAAATTCTAGGGACTTTATATCAAGCACCTAGAATCAATGACAAACCTACTCAAATCAAAGAGTAAACCAAAACTAATATTCTAGCCAAAGGGTTCATATCCCTAATAGGACCACGTAAGAGGGTATATTCCTCCATAACAAAATTATATTCCACCAACAAATACACTAAACATGTAGGAGTAGAATTCGATGAAAGAAATAGTCTCTAGGCTTGAGATAGGCAACCAAATTAAGAAATATAAGTTTGATGAGATATTACCTTATCCATTTGACTTAAGCATTCTTCAAGTCCCATTTCCATCTCATTTCAAGGCACCCAAATTTAATAAGTATAAAGGGAAGGGGGACCCTTGAGAACATATTCAAGCCTATTTTTGTATTATGCTAAGAGGTATCCTACAATAGTATTTATTTATTTCACTTATTTCCATCTATTTCAGCTTGACAAGCTCTAGATTAGCTCCTTAAATTACCTCAAGGATCAGTGAAAGATTGGAATGATCTATCAGAGAATTTTGTCAACTATTTCTCTTATAACATTGAGCATGATTTAATAGTGGTTGACTTATGAAAGGCAAGATAAAGAGATGGATAATGCTTTGTAACATACCTATAGTGATGGAGAGAATTAAATGGTTACTTTCAACATAATTTACCTGATCATCAATTGGATGATATTTTTGCACAAAATCTACACCCTGAAGTAGCTCACAATCTAAGACTCACTTATGCAAACACATTTGAAAAAATTATTGAGAAGGGAGTGCAGATTAAAAAAGCACTCTAACCAAAGGCCTTGTGAAAATATATTCACAATGTCAAACATTTACTCAGACACAACCACATGTTCAGGATAATACTATAGAAAAACCTAAGGTTTTAAACAAGAAAAAGAACATGGTGGGAAATAGAGTGATAAAATCCAGACATGTGCAAATGGTGTAGGTTTTGCCATATCCAAATGCACAACCCAATCCAACAACCACTTTTTAAATAACACCTCCATGTAGAGGGTTTAAGTATAAAACATTTAACAAACTAGGATAGCTTGTTGAGGTAGTATTCTAGAAGCTAGTGGCAACCAATTTGATTGTATGGCCTATACCAAAGCTATTTCTAGAAGACCAACCTAAACCTGACTGGTATTGGCAAGATGAGTTTTATAATTTCCATTGTGTTATCAGCCATGTCATTCATTGACACATATAATTAAGACATCTTATTGAGGACTTGATTGAAAGTGTCAAAATAAAAGTGAAACATACAATGCAGAACACTAATCAGGACATGGGCATCTACAAGGACCCATTTCCCAAACATAATCAATAGTAATAGAGGAATAATCAGAATCAAGGTCAAGTCTAACATCAACATGGATAAGGTTAGAAGCCTAATCAACATATTCATAATTAGGATCATAATACCCAAGCTAATAAATTGGGTTACAACAACATGCCATATGATTATAATAACACCATGAGATGGGTTTCTACAAATCATGTTGCCACCATTAAAATTAAAACTCATGAACTATATAATGACTCTCAAAGTGTTGGTCCCCCTCTTTTAGGGATAACACCCTCTTCTTCAAGTAACACTACACCAAGTTCGAGTAATTTCATTGCACCTCAATTTTTATGGGTTACTATTTTTGGACCTCTACCCCCTTCTAATTATAATGACTCTTTACTAACTCAAAATTTCAAAATCACAACTAGATGCCCATGATTCACCCTCCAAGGCCCTTTGACTTCTTCCAAAATTGAACCAAATTTGAACACTGTGCCTTTTGATCCAAAGATAAACACTATACCAGCTAAATCCAAACCCTTTCTTTCTTCTGTTAAGAAGCCATAAAACATTCAAGATAAACTAAGAAAAACCTCTATGCAAATGTCTATCCTATATCTCTTTCATAAGTCAGAATTCCATAAAACTATATTAAATAGCTTCTTTCAATAGTCCACTATTATCAAAGATATCAACCCTAACCAATTTTAGACACTCATAGGACATCTATCTCCAAGCCAACAACTTAGATTTGATTAGAGAGATATTGTCTTATCTTAGTCCTAGCCATAATAACCCCTTGTACATTAAAGTCATTATAGCATATCATAAAACCAATCAAGATCTTATAGACAATGATTCAAGGTTGAACACAGTATCACTAAAGTTGATACAATAGTTGGGATATACCGTCAAGGACATATAACCTGAGACAATCATGATCAAAGTGTATGACAATGTTGAAAGAGAGTCTTTCAGGACTATTTGTTTACCAATAATTTTTGGGTTTGTACCACATGATACCATGTGTCATGTCATGGACATTAAATTTCTATATAATATACTTCTTGGTCATCCTTGGATCCATGAAGTGTGAGCTGTCCCATCTACTTTGTATTAATGCTTCAAGTTCCCCTATGCTAGAATTGAGGTCACCATCTATGCTAAACTTTATCCCTACCAATATTGAAAATATATAGAGGCTGAATATCATAATTATAACTATTATTCTGGATCTAAATTGTAGATAAAAAGAATAAAGCAATAGTTTCTAAACTACCCAAATCTAATTATATCAACCCTAGTGAGCTTACTTCCACTTTGATTGATCTGTTTCTTACAATATTTGTAAACCAAATAATTGTTGAGGATGTAGGAATTTCCACGTATCATTTGAAAGATGCCTTTCATATTGAAAAATTTACCAAATATCCTAAGTCTTATGATATACCTAAATATTCTAAAATCCTTGCAGGCCCAATATGATTTGCCAAAAGAATAGAAGTATGCAAAAACCACCAGTGGTATTTATACCAATAACTTCACCAAATTAGGATCATGAAGCCTTTACTGAAGGAGATTAGTTATATTTAGATGACCTTGCTAATTGTTTCTAGAATCCCAAGTACCCTATCCCTAATCACATTATGGCTAGTTTGGATTATGCAAGAAAACACCTAAGACCATGAGAGTAAGGTATTTTAGAACCATTATCAACTGGTAAACCTACTATGAGTCAAGGTCTCAAAGTTATAATGCCTAAGGGTAACCTCATGTATTTTGATAGTGATTCTTCTTTATCGACTGATGAAAAAACTCTTGGAAGTGACACAATGTCCCATTATAACACTTACAATGAACTAGCTGACATTGATTTATTTGATTTTTTATGACTATCATAACCTATTGTCTGCTTAATATTTTCCATCCTGACCTTATAGATTAGGACCAACAAAATTTTTCTATACCCCTCAATGAATTTTAGAATGAGGATTCTATTGCCAGGTACATGGGGCATAGAAATAGATTGCCAATTGAAATCACAAGCAAGGATTTGACTTTTCCTTGGACTCTACTACATACTTTAGAGAGTAGGCAAACTTTCTTGGTCACATAGAATATAAAACATTGAGATCTTTGGGTGAAAAACTCTTTGAGGCACTTTTTGGTTAGGGAAAAAGTAAAGAAAAAGATAATCCATTCAGTGAAAAACTATTTTAGGTTCTCTTGGATGGGGAAGTTTGCTTACCTCCATAGGAAGTGCAGTGTCCACCAATTCCAAGATCTATAACTAATACCAGTATCACATCTGAAAAACATAAAATCTTTGAGCATCTTACTCTTGAATTTTTAGAGATATTTGCTAATGGCTATTATTTAAACCAATAGACTTAAATTCCTCTCACTATCCTAAGCTTTGGAGCTCACAACCAGAAGCTAAAGTAGAAGAAGAGGATCAAGATCAAACATTGCCCACTATTTAAAGGATGGTTCTACACTCCTTGTAGAGAATACCATTGAAGTGAACTTGGGAACTTATGATGATCCCAAAATTGTTTATCTAGGAGCATCCCTCACCAAAAAAGAGCGTGACTATATTGTCACCATTCTGAGGGATTTTATTGACATCTTCACATGGGCTTATTCAAACATGTCAGGCCTGGACCCTAACTTGGTTGTGCATTGCCTTGTTGTACATCTTGATTCCAAGTCAATCAAGTATAAATTGAGAAAAATGCACCCACATATTACAATTTTAGTGAATAAGGATATACAAATACTATTGGGAGCTGGCTTCATCAAACCATTAGAATATTTTGAATGGATATCAAATGTAGTCCTAATAAGTAAAAATCTACATGGCATATATATTTGTACTAGTTTTCAAGATTTTTAACAAAACATGTTCAAAATATGATTTTCCTCTACTCAATATCGACATGATTATTGACTCAATTGATGGGTATGAGATGTTGTCCCTCATGGATATATTCTATAAATACAATTAGATTAAGATAACTCCAAAAGACCAACATAAAATTGTGATCACCACACCATGGGTAACATTTTATTACCTAGTCATGTCTTTTGGCTTAAAGGATGCTAGTGCCTCCTATCAATGTGTTCTGAATGTCATATTCTATGACATAATGCATGATATTATTGAGGACTATGTTGATGATATTCTAGAGAAATCAAGAACACTTATTGGACATCATAATGTTCTATGAAGATTTTTTGAGAGACTTCAGTAGTACAAGGTTCATCTAAATCCTAATAAGTGTGTCTTTGGAGTCACTTTGGGAAAATTGATAGGAATAATTGTATCATAAATAAGGATTGAAGTGGATCTTACTAAGGTCAATGCTATCATGGAGATACCTCCACCTTCTAATTTGAAACAACTCTGTAGCTTGCAGGGTAAGATTTAGTCTATTTGAGGTTTATTTCACAATTGGTAGACAAGTTTCATCATTTTACACACCTCTTGAAGAAGGGGGTATATTTTTAATTGGATACCAAATGTCAATAAGAATTTGTGAAACTCAAAGTATACTTGACCAACCCACTAGTTTTGAGACCGCCAACACCTAGACAACCATTACTCCTTTATATCTCAACCATAGAACATGAATTGGGGGAATTTTTGGCCCAACATGATGAACAAGGAAAGGAATATGCACTCTATAATTTGAGCCAAACAATTGTATCATAGGAGAATAATTATATGCCTATTGAGAAAGCTTGTTTAGAAATGGTGTTTGCTTCCCAAAAGTTGTGACACTACATGTTGAATAATAAAACTATTATTATTACTAAAGTGGACCCTCTCAAATATTTATTATCTAAAACAAATCTTACATGCCATATGGATAAATAGGTCAATCTCTTGAGTAAATTTGATGTTGATTATCATAACTAAAATGCTATTAAGGGGTTGGTCATTTCAGATCAACTTGTAGAAGCTCCTACTATAGACACTCAAGCACTCACATTTGATTTCCCAAATGATTCTATCATGGCGATAGGAGAAGTGTATCATGAACTTGAATAATGAAAGTTATACTTTGATGGATCTTTCACTTCACATGAATCTAGAGATGGCATATTATTGGTTATGCCACAAGGGGACCTCATCCCTAAGGCATTTCAAATTAGCTTTAACTACACCAACAATATGGTTGAATATGAAGCTCTCATTATAGGACTCCATTTTATAATATAGTGGGATATACAATAGTTAATGGTTGATGGAGATTCTCAATTGATCATTAATCAGACCACAAACCAATATCAGACTTGAGATGACAATTTTGTACCCTACAAGTATATTGTGGATAATCTCAAGTTGTATTTCAAGTCCCTATAATTTGAATAGGTGTCATAGGCTAATAATAGATCAATCAATGCAATGACAATAATTGGGTCCATGGTACAAGTTACTAGTAATTTAAAAGAGTATTAGTTTCTCATCGAGAACCTTCTATAACCCACTCATGTATTTCTAGAGTCACAGAGGGTGTGTACAATTATTAGTCCCAATCTCCCACTTGAACTCCCTTAGTACCATGACATTTATAATTATTTCCATGACCAAGTTTTTCCCCCTGACCTTTCACTCAATTGCCAAAAAATCTTCCTTCATCACCTGGCCTGTTATACCCTCCTAGTAAACATGCTTTATCATAAAGGATATGATGGAATGCTTCTTCATTATTAATATTTAGGAGAATCAAAGTTAGTGCTTAAGGAGGTCCATGAAGGAATGTGTGGGGCCTACACCAATGATGTGGTCTTAGACAAGAAACTTCTCAAAATAGGGTAGTATTGGCCCAAGATGGAAATAGATGCTTGCAATTATGTTAGGAAGTATGTTGTTTACGAACAACATGGTAATTTGATACACACACCTTCCTTACCTCTACAGTTGATCACTACACCATAGCCATTTTCTACATAGGGTCTCAATCTCATTAGAAGATAACCCAACCTCTTCTATTGGCCATAAACACATTCTCACTGCTACTAAGTATTTTACTAAGTGGATTGAGGCCATACCTCTCATTTACATCATCGGGAAGTAGATTTTCAAGTTTATCCATTATCATATCATATGTCGATATGGTATCCTAGCCCATATTATATTTGATAATGGTGGCTCATTTGTGAACAAAGATGTAAAAGCCCTTTGTACCTTGTTCAAAATTAAACATAATAAGTCCACACCATATAACCCGCAAGGCAATGCTCAAGTCGAGGTGTCTAAAAAAACCATTCTCATAATCCTATAGAATATTTTCAATGATGTTGGCTGTGTTGGGGGATCACAAGAACAACACCTGTTCTGATCCCACTTTGTTAGGATCTTGCTCCTCAGAAAGAGCACAATATGATTACCAGATATAAACAATTATAAATGCGGAAATAACCAGAAATACAAGTAACTAGAATTCACCAATAGCACAGAATATGAGAGACAATACACTATCTTGTATTAACACTTTACAGAAAAGAATACAATAAAGAACTGACACACTCTTCCACCTTACAGAGGCTTCCCACACATCAAGTGTACATTAATTCTTCTACAACACTCTCCTACCAAAAAAATGGTCCCAACAACCGATTCACAAATAGAATTGGTGTTCACCTCTCCAACTAGTTAGTAATAACCCTGCTAGTTCACTAAGCACTCTAAAGTACTTCAAGTTGATCTCCCATGAACCTGCAACCTGCAATTCAACAGACCATACTCACACATGTAGATCTCCTATGAGCTTGCAACAACTTGCAACTCAATGATCTTACACTTAGAAGGAACTTCCTTGCCTTCCTTATCTTGTACATAAAAAACAATACATGCCAATGGGTCTATAAATAGATCCCAGAGTTAAACAATAACTTAGACTCTTAATTTGGACAATTATCCTCACAGCCAAAGACTCTAACTGGCCTTTACATGCAAACACTTCGTTCACTTAACTAACTGTCTGTGCAACAAGTAGTTCTGGAACACACAGGTGACAGACGCCAGTCCCTGCTTACCTGGTTCTGCCGACATCAGTCGACTCCCTGCCGTCGCCGGTGGCCTTTTGCACTGGTCACCACCGACGTTGGTCCTATTGTTGACGCCGATGATCCTAGATCTCAGCAACCTTCATGTTCCTTCAGTTTGCAAAGAGTTGAAGCTTTTAGCTCCACAACCTAACAATCTCCCACTTAGAGATAAACAGCTACAACCTGTACCTATACCTGTACTTAGTCTAGTTTGTTCCCTTGGCTTTGTATCCCTCCTCAAGATCACTCTTGAAGACCAACCACCACAAACCTATAGTGTAAAACCTATCATCCAAATCACCTGCCACATCCACATCTACAAACCATGTAGAAAATAACCTGAACCTGCATAGCATGTGCACCTGCTGCTAGTCCCTGTAAGAATCCATTGAACTACCCTCCAATGGTTCTCTCCCAGATTGGCTCCAACTTGTGACAACTCCCACTGCTTGAGAAAACTCAGGTTTAGTACATACCATGCACTCAACCTCATTATGTGAATCAAGACAACTGTTCTAAGAACTGTCCAACCATCGGCGTGCTAACCGATCTCACACAATCATCCTGAAACAAAGTCAACATGTGACCTCCCATGTCTCTAAAACACACTCATGCCAAGAATCTTGCTGCTCCCAGATTCTCCATGACAAACACCTGAACTAGCTTTACCTTTAGTTCAGCAATACCTTGTATATGTAACCCTGCAACAAGCACATCATATAGTAATAGGATAATGTAGCTAATATTATCCAACCTGGTAAAGAGAAACACAATGATCAAACCTCCATTGCCCTATAGCTAATACAAGACCATATACCCTGATCTTCCATCTCACGTATCCATTTTTGCTCTTCTTCATCCTGAACATCCATTCGTCTCTCAGTGCTTACTTCCAGCTGGCAACTCTACCCAAAACAACTATTTGGTTCTCCTCCAAGGAATCACATCCTCATCCATGCTAAGCTCCCACTGCTTCCTGGATCTACCTGTTCTGCTTCTTCAATAACTTCCTGGTCCTATGCCATAAGTGAGCAACAAGTAGTGTAAAGAAGGGAAATGACGAATTTAAGAACTTACTTACACCTTCAGTCTTCCATATGGGTGCTTGAGACACCTTGACAGCTTGCTATCCACCCAAAATTCATCTCAATAACTGATGCTGGTCACATCTCAGTCTGTACCCAACCGATGTCGGTTCCCTACGACTGCCCCCTTGTCGACGTCGTTTTCCCTTGGCCGATGCCGATAGTTATCTACCCTGAGTCACCGACGTCGGGCTGCACATAACCGACGTCGGTCCCTGTTTGGATGCTGACGCTGGTTTTCCTATCGACGTCGGTCTCTGTGTTTTTCTTGTGAGACCTGACTTTTTCCTGCGAGCTCCTTTTGGATCAAATCCTTGTCTAAATCACCCTTGCTCTGCTCAAAATTCTTCTGCATCTTGTGCTAAACTCTATCCGTCACTTTCTCCTTGAAAACCAAGGCTTTCCTATTCTTGTCACTAACATCGGATTCCTCAAGAAACGTCACCTTCTTCTTTTGCATACAGAAATCATGATCCATACCTTCCAAATCCGAAAGCATACCCTTTGACTCAAGAACAAGCATCTCCTTCTTATCTATGTGACCAAGCCTATCAAGCCACATCTCTGAATCTACAGCTGAAGTAGATAACCCAGAAAGAGAATCAGTAGTACAAGTAGATAGATAAAGCGTACCTACTTTCTTACCTCTAGCTACAACAAGTGTACCCTTGGTAACCTTCCAAGAGTCCGCTATGAGAGTTACTGTGCAACCCTCATCACCCAAACTTCTAACAAAAATCAAATTTTGCTCTAGAACTGGGACATGCATGACCTCTTTTAACACCCATGTGTTACCTGTCTGCAATTTCAGCTTCACTTTCCCTTTGCCAACAATCTGACAAGGCTTACCATCCCCTACATAAATTTCTCCAAGGTCTCCCTGGACATACTCATGAAAAAAGTCCCTATGTGGGGATGCATGAAAAGAGGCACCGAAATCTAAAACCCAAGATTCTACTTTATCCAAAGAACATACCAAAGCATCCCATGCAGCATAATCTGCAACATCTACTTTTTCTTCATGTTCTTCATGCTAATCTTCACCCGATTTGCAATCTCTCTTTAAGTGCCCTTGCTTTCCACACTTCCAGCAGGTTATTCTGCCATACCTAGACTTGGATCTCTTGCCTATCTTGGACCTTGATCTCCCACGCTCTATCTTTTCTCTTTGCCTTCCTCTACCTTCAACACTCAAAGCATTTCCTGATGACTCACCTGTGCTATTCCTGCGTATCTCTTCATTCAAGATCACGCTCACAACATCATCCACTTTTAAGACTTTTGAAGGAGACACAGTATTAGAAACTGCCATTACCAAACCTTCCCAACTTTCAGGTAACGAACACAAGATTAAGAGAGCTCTAATTTCATCATCAAATACAATATTGACTGAACTTAGCTAGTTTACCAAACCATGGAAATCACTAAGATGGCTATGAACAGATCCACCTTCCAACATTTGCAAATTAAATAAATGCTTCATAAGAAATACCTGGTTAGAAGCTGAGGATTTTTCATATAAATTTGCCAAAGATTCCATCAACTCCACCGTTGTCTTACACTGTGATAAGTTGGAAATCACAGATGATGCAAGACTCAATCTAATAGATCCCAGAGCCTTTCGATCAAGAACCTCCCATTCTTCATCTTTCATGTCCAAGGGTTTGTAGTTAACTCCTCCCAACGGTAAGTACAAATCTTTTTGATACAGATAATCCTCAATTTGCATCCTCCACAATTGGTAGTTCTTGCCATTAAACTTTTTCATTCGTAGTTGACTGTCTTCTGCCATTGCTCAATTCCCACTCAAATAGAAACCCTATGAGTAACCTATAATCAAAACACACTAACCAAATCTAATCCAATCCGTTAGTATCCCAACCAACAGCTCTGATACCACTTTGTTGGGGGATCACAAGAACAACACCTGTTCTGATCCCACTTTGTTAAGATCTTGCTCCTAAAAAAGAGCACAGTATGATTACCAGATATAAGCAATTATAAATGCAGAAATAACCAAAAATACAAGTAACTAGAATTCACCAATAGCACAGAATATGAGAGACAATACACTATCTTGTATTAACACTTTATAGAAAAGAATACAATAAAGAGCCGCCACACTCTTCCACCTTACAGAGGCTTCCCACACATCAAGTGTACAGTAATTCTTCTACAACACTCTCCTACCAAAAAAATGGTCCCAACAACCGATTCACAAATAGAATTGGTGTTCACCTCTCCAACTAGTCAGTAATAACCCTGCCAGTTCACCAAGCACTCTAAAGTACTTCAAGTTGATCTCCCATGAACCTGCAACCTGCAATTCAACAGACCATACTCACACATGTAGATCTCCTATGAGCTTGCAACAACCTGCAACTCAATGATCTTACACTTAGAAGGAACTTCCTTGCCTTCCTTATCTTGTACATAAAAAACAATACATGCCAATGGGTCTATAAATAGATCCCAGAGTTAAACAATAACTTAGACTCTTAATTTGGACAATTATCCTCGTAGCCAAAGACTCTAACTGGCCTTTACATGAAAACACTTTATTCACTTAACTAACTATCCGTGCAACGAGTAGTTCTGGAACACACAGGCGATCGACGCCGGTCCCTGCTTGCCTAGTTCTGCCAACGTCGGCCGACTCCCTGCCGTCGCCGGTGGCCTTCTGCACTGGTCACGATCGACGTCGGTCCTGCTGTTGACGCCGGTGCTTCTGGATCTCAGCAACCTTCATGTTCCTTCAGTTTGCAAAGAGTTGAAGCTTTTAGCTCCACAACCTAATAGGCTGTAATTGACACTTTAAAAATTTTCCTACCCTTTGGGGCTATTTCACTAGTCATCATACCTCTATAGGAGCCACTCCATATTCCCTAGTTTTTGACATAAAAGCTATTATCCCAATTGAGGTTGAGATACCTTCATTGCGGGTTTATTTGGAGAAAATTATTGATGATGAATATTATAGAGTTTCCAAGTTTCAAGAGCTAGAACTTCTTGATGGCAAGCATTTGGATGCCTTGAATAACTTGAGAGCATATCAAAATAAATTACATTACAGCTATAACAAATGCATTCTCCCTCAGGAGTTTTAAGTTGGTGACTTGGTCTTGAAGGAGAACCAAAAGAACACTAATGTTGAGTGCAATAATGGTAAGTTTCAACCTAATTAGTTGGGCCCATACATAGTTACAATGAATTATGGATTGAGGGCATATAAATTGGCTACTATAAATGGCAAAGAGCTCTTGAAACCCATGAATAATGTACACCTCAAGTGGTTTTATGCTTGAAAACCTTTTCTAAACCATTGTCTATAAGAACTCGTACTTGGGGGAAACTTATGCCAAAGTCATTTGTTATCCCATTATATTTATAACTTGTACCATTGTAATCTAGACCCTTGTGACCCTATATCATTTCATTTTAGACCATTGTACCTCTAGATCATTGTCACTTGGATCATTTTCCACTAAACCAATTTTACGTTCACTTAGACCATTGTAACTTGGACCATTGTACCCAATACCAATTATGATTCATAGGCATTTTGGTGAATGTGTGTATTTTACAAGGAAATTTAGTTGGATCAATATTCACTGCTTCTTTTGTAGACAAGTGTATGAGGGTATGTCAGCACATGGTTTTTGCCTGTTAAATGGTTCCTTAGGATTTCCTTGCCACTACATACTATTCTATTTTTACTACTATTTGGTAGTCAGTGTTGCCTTAAAAATATCACATAGGCCGTTATAGCCAATTTTAATTGTTATTGGAACTCTTCTCCATGGAAGTACATCTCCTTGGCTAAGTGGTTCCTTATACCTTTGTTTATATTTACATAGTACCTTTGCAACCAATTTAGTTGTTATTTGAACTCTTATCTATGGAAGTGCATCTCCTCAGTTAAGTGGTTCCCTATGTCTTTATCTATATTTTATTTTCATTGTTTATTCTAAAAACTCAAACATATTAAAAATTGATTCAATAAAAGACCAGAAACATTGCATTATACCTTTGTTTATTTTGTTCCTGAGCACTTTCACCATTTTGTGAGACCATTGTGTACATTATTTATTTGAAAAAGATCCATTATTTCACCTTTGGTTGTAATCATGCTCTCACCATTTTGTGAGACCCTTATGTGCATTGTTCATTTGAACAAGATCCATTCCTATACTCTTGGATTTTTCCCATGCACTTAATGTTTTGTGAGACCATTCCCATTTTCATCTACGACACAATCATGTTCTTTCTCATCATTTTTCTTCTCTTCCATATTCTACGAGAACTACATTTAACCTAAAGTTCATGTTGGATCTTGCATCCATGGAACTATGTAGGCAATATTCAATTCCCTTGTATATCTAGAGTCAACTCAACTACCCCTTCCTTTTCTTCTATTCCTCCATTTTTGTTTATTTTATTACCTCCTATAGCCTAGGGGAAATTTTTATTTGTTTTGTGTCATTGTTTCCCTATCACCTAGGGGAAAATTTATATCCATTGTTCTTGTCTCATTGTATCAGTGTCATTATCATTTAACTTAGGAGTCACCCTATCATAGAGCATAATGCCTCTATTAGATGTGCAAGAAAAATTTGTTTTATATCTACATTAACATTGTGATTAACTATTGTTTGTGTTTGTTTATTTTTGTGTGCTTAGAATAGTTTACTTACTAAACTTTTTTTTGATTTAGATTGTTTAGTGTATACACTCTAAATTGGTCAAGCAACCACACATATCATGTCTTTTCATAGTCCTTTTCACAATGACTCTAATTGGAGAATATGATCCTTGTTCACATTAGCCATGTCTTTTGTTTTACTTATCTTTGTCTTGTTTCAAGCTTGAGTCACTTTTTTTTCCATAACCAGTCCTCTAAAACCTTTTGACTAGTCATTCCACTATAGCCAAGTAGTTTTCCCCATGTTAATCCTATTCCCCACAATCCCAAGCCTGTAGGATAGGAGAGCTGGGATTGGACTATAGTGCTGGACCCTAGGGTGTCCCATTTTTGGCATTCCTATCCTTTTGTATTTTGAGTCCCAATAGTCATTTCTCTTTACTCAAGAGGTCTTAAACCTTTCTTATCCCCTCTCTTAAGTTTTATTTATCCTTTTGATGTCAACTAATGCGAATAAAGATCCCAAATTCAAAATAAAGAGTATCCTATATAAAGGACTTCACAAGGCATTTTATATCTAACACTTACTACTTTGGCACAATAAATAATTAAAAATTAGTTAATAATATAGCTTAGCATTTTGCATCACACATAGATTTGCATGCTTGATCAAGGAAGGGCCTAGGTGAAAGTCATTCTTGCATCTACCATGCACATTGATTATGTACATTCCCTAAGGGAGAAATACATTTGATCTGAGACCTTAGCTTGAGGGTTAATGTAGGCAATGATCAAGACAACAAGGGTTCTAGATTGTGTGATCATATTTCCCCTAACCTAGTTTTTTTTCTCCTTTTTGCTTTTGATGTGTTTGTTGTTTCATGTGTGTAGGTAGACCTAGGGTTTGAAGATTGAATCATATCTATAAGGAGATCTTTCGACATTCATCACTCAAGGTTTTATAGGTAGACTCATACAAGGATAGCGAACAAAATCGAAAAGACTTAGATCTCTATGACTAGTTTGGACAATAGCGACAGGAGTGGACAATAATGCTAGACCCTAAAGTTTCTTGTTTTTGGTGCTTCTATCCTTTCACCAAATGAAAGGTAGATATATATTCATGACACTATCTTAGTTTTGTACAATAATTTTTAGCCTATTTTTTTAGATAAGTTCTTTTCCCTATGCAATTGATTTGATTAAATTGCTATAAATCTATATTTTACTATATTTAATTACATTTCCCCCCTTACTTCAGACCCTTTATTATTTATGAACTATAACTTAGTTTTATAAAAATAATAAAATATTTGGTGAACTTGACATACTTCAAACAAAATATAAAACCTTAGGTACATTTAGGGTTTTTCCTTCATACTTTGTGCAAAAATTCAATTTCATAATTCTGATTTTTGTATAAATTTTTGTCCATTTATTTTATTCAAATTTATTTTACAATTTAAATTATTGTAATCATTTTCAAGAATTCTAAAACCCCAACCCAAAACCCTAGATTTCTAAACTAGGTTCTCAAACCCCAATCCTTCCTCCCTTGCAAACTTTTTAAAAAAATTTAGAATTTTTGAAAATTGTTTGGAGTGTCAATAATATTTTCAAAATCTCTATGTAATTAGTTATTCATGCAAAAAAAAAAAAATCAAAATTCTAATTTTTGTATAAATTTTTGTGAATTTATTTTATTCAAATTAATTTTATAATTTAAATTATTGCAATAATTTTTAAAAATTCTAAAACCCTAACCCAAAACCCTAGATTTCCAAACTAGGACCTTAAACCCCAAGCCTTATAATTTTTTAGATAAATTTTTTAATTTTTTAAAAATTGTTTGCAGTGTCAAAAATATTTTCAAAATCTCTATTTTAGTAGTTATTCTTACATTTATTTACTTAATAGTACTTTTACATATTCTCTTTGGTGAAAGAAATAAAATGGCCACTAAGGCACTTCTTCCCTCTCATCCCATAGATCGATTTCTAAATATTTCTCATAATATTGACAATGAATGGATAAATTTTCAAAATTATACATTAGCTAAAAATGTGGAAAATGATTTCATTTACAATTAAGATAATTACTATTGTTGTAATGAGGAATATGATGATACATATGAAAGTGATAGTGAAGAAAAAGTAGATGCATCTTCTTCTCTCAAACCTATCTCTTTTCTTCCCTCTTCTAAAGAAAATAATTTTGATAAATGGGAAAGGTACTTTTCACCTCATTTTCCTAGGCACAATGTATCAAATAAACAAAATAGTCATGCATTTTCAAGTGAACCTCTCATTGGTGATCACTTGCTTCCACTTACACCTAATCTATCTCTCTCTTTTGCTACTTCTATGTTAAAATTACAATAATATATATGCAATATAATCAAATTACTAATGCATAGTTCAAATGATACATCTCATGTTCTTAACTCTACTTTGTCATCTCAAACAATGGCAAAAAAATGTTTAAATGATAACTCTCTTACTCTTACTTCTCATTTTGCAAATGAAAATAATGCATACACTCCATTCAAGGATAACATATATGCACATAGTATTCCAATTTCACATGACAATTCATTGCATATTAGAAAAAAATTAACATCTTCTCTTACCCCTCTCCCTAGTGATGATGATGGAAGTGATAATGAGTATGCTAGTGTACATGCAAATGAATATGAAAATGAGAATGAATATGAACAAAACTCTGATTATGATAATGCATGGAATAATGATGATTATTATGCATATAGTGAAGAAGAAAATGCATCTCATGATTCTAACTCTTCTCTCACTCCTTTCAAACATAATGCGTTACAAAATGTTGCCTCTACTTTTATACATGATTTTATTTCAAATGATGCACACGATAATGATAACATCGCATCCTCTACTCAATTAGAATATGATTCACTAAATAATAAAGATACAAATAAATCTCTCAAGCCACCCCTACTACAGTAGCACATGTTTCTCACTCTTCACCTAAGGAGAATGGTAGCCCACATCTCTTTATTAAGGTCTAAGTTGCCATTCCTCCAAAGGTTCAAGTGAGCATATCCCCTCTCTATGATCTAATTGTCAAATGTAGCATTCCCATAAATAAAATAAATGATCAAATTCAACTATTAAATGAACCACTTCAAGATACTGATATACCATCCGAATAGATTATTTATTTGATACATGTGTGATCTAGGAATTTGACTCAAGAGATGATGGTTAGTATGGTGTTAGTTATAAAATGAAAATAGAATGAAAGAAACACACTAACTAGCATAACATCTTTAGGCCTAGACACTAGGGAGATCTCAGTTAATAAACATGAATAAAACACACAACTAAAATGCAAAAGAAACCTCTTTTACCTTCCTTGAATGATCCAAAATGCTTGTTGTAGTGGCTTACTTGGCTTGTGCTCATGAAGTCCTTGGCAATGGAAGCTTGGTTACCTCCATCTCTCCTTGGCACCTTTGGCTTATGGCTTGACTTGGCTTGGAATCAATTTGGCATGGTAAGACTAATTGTAGTAGCTTATTGAAGATATTTGTGCATTATAAATTTGCACCAAAATAGCTTAGAAATGATGTGGTAAGGCCTCTTATTTATGTATTTTTGAGAATGTCTAGAATCAACCTGAACCGTCCATCCCAAGATTGAGATGTGTGGTTGAGGATTAATTCAATTTTTGGAATTAAGTTTATAATTATCCTCATCATGACATTGGAATAAGGGAAAACTAAGAGGCATGAAGAGCATCATGGAAGGCATTGATGAGGTATGGAGGGTATGGATCTTGATATTTGTGGTATTTATGGCCTATGGATGTCTTCTCAAGAAATGAGGTCACCTGATGATGAAAATATTCCATATTTATTTACAAAACAAATTATTCAACAAGTTTCCATGGAATTATTAATTATGCCTTGATTTGGGTGAATTAGCTCTTAAGCATGTTTAAGCACTTTGTGCACAAATTACTCAGATTGATCAAAATGTCTTATTATTAGTCTAACATTTGACTAATTGGAATTAGAAAGAAATGTTAGATGCATTGGATGCATTATTCCATTTAGGATGTTATCAACAAAAAATAATAAAGGCACATGTTTTGTGCAGAAGATTTGATAGGAAAGAGCAATCTAAAGCACCTAGGTGCAAAATTGGCATTTGGAATCAGAATGATTTGATCAAAGTTAGCTGGCCCATAAATTGCATTACCCCATTTAAGGATACCCTAGCCAAAATGGCACTTGAATATGTCAATTTCACATTATTTAGCATGTTTTAGTGTTTTTAGGCCAAATTGTGCATTTAAGGTGGAAATTGGTCAAAATCTTGGTTGAAGGCCATCGATGGCCAGATTTAGGTGTCTATAGTTTACCCTTATTTAGGAAGGCATTGCAAGTTGTAAGCATAGTAATGTCTTCTCAAAGAATGAAAAGGTCATGTATGCCTACAACTGTAATGATGATAAACTAACCGTATGATGCCCCCTTGAGGGAATGGTTGGAATAAGTAGGTTGGTAAATGATCCCTCGAAAAGAAAGAAGAAAAATGAGGGGACCAAAGAAAGGAAAGGTGATGGTGTGAAAACACAATGATACTAAAAAAGTAGTCAAAATCATTGAGAATGCAATTGGGATGGTACATAATGGTTTATCCAAAGGTGGTTATAAACATTGTACCCTAACAGTGGCAACATGGTATGATAACACAATGATTTGCCCAAAGGTGGTTATAATCATTGAGAAGATGGAGTTGCCTTAGTTAGGACAGACAAACAAGATAATAAAATGCCCTTATATAGGTAGAAAAAGTAAAGTGGTGACAACACAATGATTTGCCCAAAGGTAGTTAGAACATTAAGAAATGCAGGTGGGATGGTGTGTAATGATTTGCCCATAGGTAATTATAATCATTGGACCTTGATTATGGCAAACATGATAAACTTGGACAAGGATGATGACAACTTAACACAAAGGGTAATGATGAATTGAAACAACCTACTAGTAGGGAGATGCTCATCTAAACTAATAAAGGTTTAAATCCTTTTGTGGTTAATTACTTTGTTTGGGATATGATTGGGATTGAATCAAGATGTCAGTACTGAAGAGATGTCATTATTGAATAGCCTTCTTGAAGCTGAGGTTTGTTGTAGCACATGTCGGTAGACATCATGGTATAACATCATGAGGACTTGGCTGAAATATGTATAAGGACCAACTCCCATAATCTAATACTCAATAAAAAACAATGAACCAATGATAGAAACCATGATGACAATGTAAACATATTAATATGGATGGATTTGAGTATAAGTGTGGGCAAGGAATCACCCAATGAACACACATAAAATAAATCAAGGAAACCATACTGAAAGCAAACAAATAGACAGACAAACAAAAAAATAAGCAAAAACAAACAAACAAATAATGAAATTGAAACCCTACGAACATTGCCCTTAGAAAATAGGTGACAAATTAACAAATGAATAAAATGGGGGAATAAAAGAAAAAGAAGGGGTGGCTGAGCTGTCTCCATATGCTCTAGGCAAGTGGACACTGCCTACATAGTTCCATGCATGTAATATCTAATTAAAAACTTTAGGCTATATGTAGTTCTCCCAGGGAATGGGAAGAATGTGATAATTGAGGAAAACAAACATAATTGATGTGATAGAAGAATAAGAATGGTCTTGAAAAATGGAAAGTGCGTGAGAGAAAAGGCCAAAAAGGATGGGGAAGCTAAATGACAAGTGTTTCGATTATAGCTTAGTAAGGGTTCCCAAAATCCTTAAGGCAAAGAAGTGGTCAATGCTTTTATTCTTTTCTAATGATTTTAAAAATATTTTTGGAATTTTTGAAGTATCTCAACTCGATCAAGAATGATGAGACACTTAAATGGTTCAAGCTCACAAAATGATGAGAGCATTTAAACTAAGGTTGCTCACAAAATGGTGAGAGTGTGGCTTAGGTTGCTCAAAAAATGGCGAGAGCATGGCTTAGAGTGACTGAGCTGACCTCAATAAGCATTGAGCACTACCTACATATTCCTAGAGTAGGACCTCAAGTCACTATAGTTCTATCGTTACAATAGAGGAATTTTGATGAGTGTAGTAGTCAATTCAAATAAAATAGGCATAGTTGGTAAAAAGACATAGTATGACATAGGAAGTGATAAGTTGGTATGTCAAGGCTTAATGTTGCCCCTAGTTTACCCATAAGAAGTTATAATTAGGACACAATGACATAGATCAATGGTACTAATTTGCCTAAAGGTGGTTATAATTAGTAGCAAGATTGGTGGTAAGAAAGGAATAACAAATGAAAGATGCAACTATTGAAATTTCTGTCACACTGTCCCAAAATACAATTTCTATCCATAGTACTTGAACCAACTAATGAAATCGATTAGATATCTCGATGCTAAAACTGTGTAACAAATGGTAAAAATCAAGGTCAAATAAGCTAGGCTTTAGAACACACTAGGTTGATATGTCATAAGCAAAAAATGGATACGATGAAGAGGACAGATAAGGATGGTATTTGTATAAAGAAGAATAGTGATAAAATGGCATAACTGAAATGGTCCTTATAGATAATAAACCTTAGCATTCAAGCATAGTATCGATTAATATGAATAACATTCATTAGCTTAGGAAGTTCATCACCATCTAGTGTGGTGAGCCTATATGCTCTTGATCCATAATCTGTAGTAATGATGAAAGGCCCAATCTAGTTTGGTTTGAATTTCCCTTTATGCTTCTTCTTAGTCATGGTATTCTTTTGATTTTCTTTAA
Source organism: Torreya grandis (assembly GCA_037957365.1). NCBI lineage: Eukaryota > Viridiplantae > Streptophyta > Pinopsida > Cupressales > Taxaceae > Torreya > Torreya grandis. Next base: position 1,753,346 of record JARHVA010001472.1, on the reverse strand, counting down.
GAACAAGATCACCAAGTTCAAATGTTCTATACTTAACATGTCGATTATAGTGGCCTTTGAGTCAATTTTGATATGCTTGAATATTGTTGAGCATGGCTATGTGTTTCTCATGAAGTAGGTATAGCTCTTTTAGGTGGGCTACTCGATAGTCATGATCATATAGGACATGCTTGAAAGAGATGCATAGTGAAGGTAACTTGACCTCAATGGGAAGGATGGCTTCAGTACCATAAAAAAGTATGAAGTGGCTCCTGTGGGGGTACAATGATTGGTATGGTATGCCCAAAGGGAAGGGAATATCTGCAAGTCCTAATCACAACTGACATCATTGATAATCTTTTTGAGAATATTGACAATGGTTTTGTTGGATGCCTCAGCTTGGCCATTACCTTGAGGGTAATATGTTGTAGAAAAATGTTTTGTGATGTTATATTCAATACATAATTGGTCTACATCCTTATTCTTGAATGATCCTCCATTATCAGATATAATGTTAGAGGGGATACCATAGTGCTAAATGAGATGGTTGAAAATGAATTTGGAAATTTTCTTTCTAGTCACATAAGTGAGGGGTATAGATTCAACCCATTTAGTGAAATATTCAGTGGTGGTAAGGATATGTTTATGGCCATCAGATGAAATGGGGTTAATCTTCCCAATGAGATCAAGTCCCCATGTAGAAAATGGCCATGGTGTCAACATCAATTTTAGAGTTTTTGCTAGGACATGAATTAGATTAGCATGCCATTGACATTTATCACACATTTTTACATATGTAGTGACATCTGTGTCCATTATGGGAAAATAATAACTAGTGCATAAGAGCTTTTTGGATAGGAATGATCCACTAGAATGAGCTCCACATACTCCTTTGTGAACTTCTCTTAATGCTAGTGTAGACTTTGTTGAAGTTAAATAACGAAGTAGAGTTCTATCAAAACTACGGTGATAAAGGGTGGATCCAAGTAGAGTATAATGAATGGAATGATGAATGAAAGATTTGGTTTGTTTTCAAGATAGGTTAGGTGGTAGAACTTGGTCATGAAGGTAGTTGTAAATGTCTTAGTACCAGATAGAATTATGACCAATAATATCACAAATAATGGCAACCATTGAAGGTTCATGAGCTGGTGCTAACAAATTCTTGATGAAGAAGTGATACTCTCTAGCTTTATTTATTTGTCGAATCAGAGAGCCAATAGTAGCCATGACATTTGTAATTTTGTTACTAGACCTTGGTATGTGCTCAAACTGAATTTTGGCAATTTGTTGCTTAAGAGTGTCAACTATGGCTTTATATAGAACCAACTTATCATCTTTGGTTTGAAAATGATCTGTGACTTGATTAATGATTAACTTAAAATCACCATAAACTTGGAGATAAGATATGTTCCAATGCAGTACTTGTCAAAGTCCTATAACAAGTGCTTCATACTCGGTCATGTTGTTTGTTGGGGATCAACCAACAATAGATTACACTTATGAAAGCAATAAACACGAAATTAAATCAGATAGACAAGTAACTAGAATGAGACAATAGCAAGAATAAGAGATACAAGAAACCACCCTGAAAACTTGTATTAACAAACTCTTTACAAAAGGAATACAATTGAAGAAGCTTCTTTCTTCAACACCTCTCCTAGATGTATAGATCTCTCACTAGATCTCTATTCCTCAAGAGCTCTCTCTCTCAAGAACAATCAACTCCAACAAACCTGGATTGATTCAATTCTGTACTGTTCTTCAACAACTACTACAATAATCCACTCAAAGCTAAGAAGATCTAATTCTACATATAGAATTAGGAAACTTGAGCATGCACTTACAACAAACAGTTAAGCCTCTTGAACAAGGTCTCTAAAAATAATATTACTAATAATAGAGATGTGAGCTTAAGACTACAACTCAAAATCATCATGCAAACACTCACTTCTATCCTCGGAAATAGCTTTCTGGATGCACAGGTAATCGACGTCAGTTCTTGCTGCTTGCCTGTGACCATCGCCAGCCAATCCTCTATCGACGTCGGTGTCTCTCCAACTGCATCTGACTGACATCGGTCACTCCTGACTGACGCCGGTGTCTGTGTAGACCCAAACCTGTTAAAATGTGCTCCTTGGTGAAGCTTTTAGCTCCACACCCTAACATTGTTTTTACAAGAAAAGATGATTCTAAATGACTTAGGGATCATATGTCCCTATGGTGTAATAAAAAATAGGCCTACCCTTGATCCATGTGCAGTAAATGAACCATCAAAATAAAATTTCTAGGGGTGCTCCTTGGTGAAGCTTTTAGCTCCACACCCTAACAATCTCCCACTTGGAGATAAATAGTTGCACCAGTACCTGTACAACAACATCTTCTAGCTCCTCCATCTTTAACTCAATCATGAAGACCAATAGAAGTTGAATGAAAATTCAACTTCTCCTTTGTAACTGGCTTGGTTAACATATCAGCAGGATTCCTATTTGTATGGATCTTCTCCAGCTTCAACTCACCATCTTCCAATACCTGTCGTATGAAGTGATACCTTAGCTGTATGTGCTTTGTTCTTGAATGAAAGGCTGAATTTTTAGCCAAATGGATTGCACTCTGACTGTCACTATACAATCTACAACTCTCATGCTCCCTACCAAGCTCATCCATGAACTGTGTCATCCATATCATCTCTTTGCTAGCCTCTGTGGCTGCAATATACTCTGCTTCTATAGTTGACAAGGCAACAACCTTCTGCAACTTAGATATCCAGCTAATCGCCATTCCACCTACAGTGAAAACATAACCTGTAGTGCTCCTCTTGCCATCCAAATCACCTACCATATCTGAATCTACATAACCATGTAGAGAAGTGTCTGAACCTCCATAGCACAAGTGCCTACTGCTGGTTCCTCTCAGATATCTAAGGATCCATTGAACTACTTTCCAATGTTCCTTACCTGAATTGGCCCTATACTTACCACTCCCACTGCTTGGGCAATATCCGGTCTAGTACACACCATTGCATACATCAACCTCCCTACTACGGAAGAATATGGAACCTTACTCATGTACTCTACCTCATCATATGAATCTAGACATTGTTCTTTACTCAACTTAAAATGTCCAGCCAAAGGTGTGCTTACCGGTTTAGCATCCTGCATATTAAACCGTTTCCACACCTTGTCCACATAATCTTCTTGAGACAATATCAACCTGTGATTTTTCCTGTCTCTCTTAATGCTCATGCCAAGGATTTTCTTTGCTACTCCCAAATCCTTCATAGCAAACATTTGAGCTAATTTCACCTTAAGCTCAGAGATATCCTGCAAGTGTGATCCTGCAACCAGCATATCATCTACATACAACAATAAAATAATATATCTACCATTATCAAATCTCTTGAAATACACACAATGGTTAGATTGACACCTACTGTAGCCATGCTTAGTCATAAACCTGTCAAATTTTAAGTACCATTGCCTAGGAGCTTGCTTGAGGCCATACAAGCTTTTCTTCAATCTGCACACAAACTTCTCCTTACCTTTGACCTCAAATCCTTCCGGCTGTTCCATATAAATTTCCTCATCCAAGTCTCCATGAAGAAATGCTGTCTTAACATCTAGCTGCTCAAGATGTAAATCCTCAAAAGCAACCAAAGACAATACAACCCTTATAGAAGTCATTTTAACAACAGGAGAAAAAATCTCACCAAAGTCAATACCTAGCTTTTGTGCAAATCCTTTTACCACCAATATGGCCTTATATCTCATCTGTCCATTCTCACCTTCTTTCAACTTGTAGGTCCATCTGTTCTTGAGTGTTCTCTTACTAGCTGGCAATTCAATCAAATCCCATGTTTGGTTCTCTCTTAAGGACTCCAACTCCTCAACCATGCCATGCTCCCACTAACTCTTGGACTCCACCTGTATTGCTTCTTCAAAACTCTCTGGTTCTCCACCATCAGTTAGCAATAGATAAAATAAAGAAGGAGAATATCTAATTGGAGGCTTACTCACCCTTTCTAACCTCCTAATGGGTGTCTGAGACTTGTTCACAACACGCTGTCCATCCAAATTCTCTGATAGTGACCGACCTCGATCACCTCCAGACCTGTTACTGGCCGATGTCAGTTCTTCCTGACCGACCTCGGTGCCTGTCCTACCGACATCGGTCTCTGTATGGCCAACCTCAGTTTCTGTTCTACCGATGCCAATCCTTAACCTGCCGACGTCAGTCTCTGTGTTTTCCTGTAAGTGATTTTTTTTTCCTGTGAGCTCATATTGGACCTTCACCTCATCCAATTCACCATTGCTCTGCTCAGATTGATTCAGCTTCCTTAGCCGATCACAATACATCACTCTTTCATTGAAAACAACATCACGGCTCCTAAATACCTTGTTAATTTCTAGATTCCACAATCTGTAACCAAAATCATCTGAGCCATAGCCAATAAACGTGTACCTCATAGACTTAACATCAAGCTTCTTTCTATTTTCTTTATCTATGTGCACAAAGGCTTCACAACCAAAAACTTTGAGATATGAGAGATCTACCTTTTTACCTGTCCATGCCTCTTCTGGAATACCACCATCCAAAGCTATAGAGGGTCCTCTGTTAATCAGGTATACTACAGTGTCAATAGCTTGTGCCCAAAACTGTAAGGGCAAACCAGCATGCAATCTCATACATCTTGCATGCTCCATTATTGTCCTATTCATCCTTTCAACAATTCCATTCTACTGAGGTGTCCTTAGAACCATCCTTTGCCTACGGATTCCATGCATATAACAATAATCTCTGAACTTATAACTGCAGAACTCACTGCCATTGTCAGATCTCAGGCACTTCAATCTTTTACCTATTTCATTCTCAACCATAGCTTTCCAAATCTTAAAAGTCTCAAATACATCAGATTTTCTTCTAATACAATAGATCCATACCTTCCTTGTAGCATCATCTATGAAAGATACATAGTACTGTGATCCTCCAATGGAAGCAACTTGAGCCGGTCCCCACACATCTGTGTGAACAAGCTGCAACTTATGCCTCTTCTTAGTAGACCTAGTCTTGAGAAAACTAACCCTTTTCTATTTTCCAAATACACAGTGCTCACAAAACTCTAGATCTATGCCTTTTAAATCTGAAAGCATACCTTTGGACTTAAGAATTGACATCCCCTTCTCACTCATGTGGCCAAGCCTTGAATGCCACAATTTAGCATCCACATTTGAAGTAGATAATACAGAAGGAGATTTATTAGTAACACAATTACACAAATAGAGAGTACCTTCTCTCTTACCTCTGGCCATAACAAGTGCACCCTTGGTCACCTTCCAAGATTCTACTGTGAGAGTTACTGTACAACCCTCATCCCCTAACTTTCCTATAGAAATCAAATTTCTCTTCAAGCTAGGAACATGCATCACATCTCTCAACACCCATGTGTTGTTGTTCTGCATCTTCAGCTGCACTTTACCTTTTCCAATTATTTTACAGGGCTCATCATCCCCTAGATACACTATTCCAAAATCTCCATGGATATAGTCACTAAAATATTCCCTGTTAGGAGTAGCATGAAAAGATGCACCAGAATCTAACACCCAAGATTCTATATTATTATGCAGAGAGAAAATTAAAGCATCTTATGCAATACCTGCAACCTTGGCTTCTTCCTTTCCTTCGTGCTGATTGTCCTCCTTAGGCTTTGACCAATAATCTCTGCTTATGTGCCCAATCTTTCCACAATTCCAGCATTGTGGCTTCCTGCCATTCCTGGATTTGGATCTTCCTCTCACCTTAGACTTTGATCTTGATCTCCTCTTGCTCTTATCTTTCTGCCTTCCCCTGCTCTCAAAACTTAAAGCGTTCCCAGATGTCTCTTCTGTGCTTTTCCTACGTATTTCCTCATTCAAGATAACACTAACAACATCCTCTACTTTCAAAATATTTGATGTAGATGCAGTATTACTTACTACCATTACTAAGCCATGCCAGCTTTCAGGCAAAGAACATAATATTAAAAGAGCTTTTATTTCATCATCAAACACTATATTGACTGAACTTAATTGATTCACAATTCCATTGAAATCATTCAGATGAGTAGAAATAGATCCACCTTCATTCATATGCAAATTAAATAACTGCTTCATAAGATATACCTTATTAGAAGCAGAGGGTTTTTCATACAAATTTGCTAACGTAGTCATCAACTCTACTATAGACTTTGCCTGTGATAAATTAGATATCACAGTGGATGCTAGACTCAGTCTTATAGACCCCAGAGCCTTTCTATCAAGAACTTCCCATTCTTCATCCTCCATGTCTTTGGGCTTCTTTGCAACCCCACCTAATAGTAAGTAGAGATCTTTCTGATACAGATAATCCTCTATCTGCATTCTCCAATGTTGGTAATTTTTGCCATTGAACTTTTCCATTCTCAATTTACTTTCATCTACCATTGCTTCTCTCACTCAAATAGAAATCCCTGCAGAAACCCTTGTGAGAACCTGTAATCAATACACACTGCATAGATCTGAACCACCTGTTAGTAAACCTGAGCTCTGATACCACTTGTTGGGGATCAACCAATAATAGATTACACTTATGAAAGCAATAAATGCAAAATTAAATCAGATAGACAAGTAACTAGAATGAGATAATAGCAAGAACAAGAGATACAAGAAATCACCCTGAAAAACTTGTATTAACAAACTCTTTACAAAAGGAATACAATTGAAGAAGCTTCTTTCTTCCACACCTCTCCTAGATGTATAGATCTCTCACTAGATCTCTATTCCTCAAGAGCTCTCTCTCTCAAGAACAATCAACTCCAACAAACTTGGATTGATTCAATTCTGTACTGTTCTTCAACAACTACTACAATAATCCACTCAAAGCTAAGAAGATCTAATTCTACATATAGAATTAATAAACTTGAGCATGCACTTACAACAAATAGTTAAGCCTCTTGAACAAGGGCTCTAAAAATAATATTACTAATAATAGAGACGCGAGCTTAAGACTATAACTCAAACTCATCATGCAAACACTCGCTTCTGTCCTCAGAAATAGCTTTTTGAACGCACAGGTAATCGACGCCGATTCCTGCTACTTGCCTGTGACCGCTGCCAGCCAATCCTCTGCCGACGTCGACATCTCTCCAACTACATCTGACTGACGTCGGTCACTCCTGACCAATGTCGGTGTCTGTGTAGACCCGAACCTATTAAAGTGTGCTCTTTGGTGAAGCTTTTAGCTCCACACCCTAACATTGTTTTTACAAGAAAAGATGATTCTAAATGACTTAGGGATCAGATGTCCCTATGGTGTAATAAAAAATAGGCCTACCCTTGATCCATGTGCAGTAAATGAACCATCAAAATAAAATTTCTAGGGTTGCTCCTCAAGGGGTGTGTTAGTGATGGTCATGATGGATTCATCAGGAAATTGAAACATGAGTGGATAGATGTCTATGAGAGGTACTTCAATAAGTTGATCTATAAGAACTTGTCCCTTGATTGCCTTCTGATTGACATACTCTATGTCAAACTCACTGAGAAGCATTATCCATTTAGCCATTCTACCTTGCCAAGTAGTTGTAGATAGTAGATACTTGAGCGGATCTACCTTTGAAATGACCATGGTCTTATTATTCAACATGTAATGGTGCAATTTTTGAGCTGCGAAGACCATGGCTAGATAAGCTTTTTCAACAAGTGCATAATTATGTTTATATGTAACCAAGGTATGGCTTAGGTAGTATACAGTGTGTTCCTTTCCATTGTCTTCATGTTGAGCCAAGATTACCCCAAGAGCATGGTCGATAGTTGATAGATATAACAAGAATGGCTTTCCTGACATAAGAGGTAATAAAATAGGTGGATTAATAAGATAGTCTTTGAGTTTTTGAAAAGTTGTTTAGTAGTGATCATCCTAGTGAAATGTAACTCCATTTTTCAAAATGTGTGTAAATAGATGGCACTTATCTGCTAACTGAGAGATGAAGCATCAGATTAATTGGATCTTACTTTAAAAACTATGGAGTTATTTTAAATTGGTTGGTGGTGGCAAATCGGTTATAACGTGGACTTCAGCTGGATCGACTTCAATACCTCTATGAGACACAATGAAGCTAAGTAATTTACTTGAAGATACATAGAACACATATTTCTTTGGATTGAGTTTGACTTTGTACTCTCATAATCTTTCAAATATCTTACACAATAATACTAGATAGTCAGCCCTGGTTTTGGATTTTTCTAATATGTCATCAACATAGTCTTTAATAATATCATGCATCATATCATGAAATATGATAGTCATGGCCCTTTAATATGTAGCTCTAACATTCTTAAGGCTGAATGGCATTACCTGATAACAAAATGTTCCCCATGAAGTGGTGAACACTATTTATGTTGGTCTTTTGGTGCTATTTTGATCTGGTTGTATCTTAAAAATCCATCCATGAGTGAAAGCATTTCATAACCTACCATAGGGTCAATGATCATGTTGATATTAGGCAAGTGAAAATCATCTTTAGGATAAGCTTTATTTATGTCTCAAAAATTAGTACAAATTCTGATCCCTTTAGGATTTTTACTAACAGGTACCACATTAGAGATTCATTCTGAGTAGTCAATGGATCAGATACATCCTAATTTTAAGAGTTTTTCCAACTCTTTCTTTACCAATATAGTAATGTGAGGATGCATCTTACGTAGCTTTTGTTTTACTAGTTTGGCATAAGGATTAACCACAAAATGGTGTAGAACCAAGGTAGGGTCTAAACCTGGTATGTCAGAATAGGCCCATGTAAAGATATCTACAAATTCTCTCAATAGAAATGTAAAGATGTCACATTCCTCCTTAGTGAGGGACACTCCTAATTTTATCCATTTTAGGTCTGATGGAGTCTTGATATTTACCTCTATTATATCTTTGACTAGAAGGGTCAAACCATCTTCTAGGATAGTAGGCAATGACTTGAACTGTTGAATTATGTTAAGGCCTTCAATTAGGACTTGCTCTTCAACTTCTCTTAGCCATGATGAATCTGAGTCCCCTAATGAGAGATCTAGCCATATGACAAAAATAGTCAAAAATTATTGAAGAATTTGATCAAATACTTGTTTTTGCTCAAAGCTAAACTCAGATCCATACGCAAGTTCATCGTTGGTGGTCTCTTATTCTAAATTCAAAAAAGAATGAACACCCTCATCTAATGGCACCTGAAACAGATTTTCACTACTAGACTAGCTTTTATCTTTACTTTTTCCCTGGTTAGAAAGTACCTCAAAGATGTTTTCACTTTGGGACCTCAATGTTTTAATTATTTGTTTTTGGCTAAGGGTGTTTACTTGCTCTCCAAAATAGGCTACAGGATCCAAGGTGATTGAGAATCCTGATTTGTGATATTCCAACATAATTTTATCTTTAAGGCCTAAAAAGTCACATAATGCCTCATCATTCTAAAACTCATCAATTGATAGATTGAATTCTTTTTGGTCCCAATCTATCAGTTGGGGATAATATAATGGCAAAGGGTTGCAATGAATGGCCAAGGTAAGGGTACAAATGGCATTGTTATTAAATAGGTTGGTTTTAGCTAGGTCATCAAAGGTGGGATAATAATCAGATTCTACTTCACTATCAGCATCATCATCACTAGTCACTAGTGATGGAGTTTGAGTAAGATATCTGGGGTAACCCCCAACAATTTAAATCCAAGTCCATTAGGTATTTCATACTTAGTCATGGAAATTGGCTCAATGGTTCTTGTTTGATTTGGTCCAAGACCTCTTCCTTCATAATTTTGATGCTCCATGATCCTATTGGGAATATGATACTTTGCATTTTTATAAAAATCAACTTAGTTGTCATTATATAACCATGATTCATCCCCTTCAAGAGGGTTAGGTTCTAGGCCAGATTCTGGTATAAATGTGATAGGTCCCTTATCTTTGTTCTTTTGTTGCCAATGTATATGTGGAGTGACTTTAGGTCACCCAAAGGTTTTTAGATTTTGAGGAAGATTGGAAATATGAAATGTATCATGGGTCACATACTCTCCTAGTCCATTTTTTAAAATGGTGAAATGATTAGAAGCTTCAGGAGGTGGCATGTGGGAAAGGGAATCCAAGGCATTAGGATCTATGCAATTATCTAGTGAATGATCAATAAGTATAGCCTTTCCTTTATCCTACTTGGAACTTGGACTCATGCCATACTGATAATTATAGCCTTGAAATTCAACCTCAAGATGCTTATAATGTTCATATGGGTGTAAATGTCTTGGAATATTCACTTCCATCTTTGAGTGGGAAAACTTGATACATTGGAGCAGCATTGACAGGACTGCATGAATCTCATGTAACCAAGGCCTGCTTAGAAGCATATTATATGATAACTCAAGATCAAGCACATGGAAAAGTGTATCATGGGTCAAAGGCCCAATGATAACTGGCAGACTAATAGTGCCTTGTTATTCTCTTTCTTGATTATCATAAGCTTTGATAGTTATTATTTTTGGCTGGAGATTTGCCATTATGTATCCAAGAAGCTTGATGAGCTTTAGAGATAGTATGTTGAGGCCAGATCTATTGTCTATAAGGACACATTTCACTTTATGCCATATTATATAAACTTCTATGTATAATGGATTATTATGGAGCTGGCCAAAAGAAGACATATCACTTTGGTTGAATGTGACTTGTTGGGCTAGAGCTAGGTGTCTAACTAAAACTTGGAATTTATCAGGGGATATGTCACTAGCAACAGTGGATTGGGTCAAAAATACATTCAAGATGTTCTTGTAGATTATTGACATTCACAACAAATCTAAAATGGAAATTTGTGCTAGTGTCTTCTACAATTATTCTATAATGTCAAACATCTTGACTTGGTCAGTAGTGAATGGTTTATTTTGAGGTTGACTAGTTGGTTGAATGACAGGAAAAGTGGTATATGGTTGTGGGCCTAGAATAGTAATCTTCAAACTTTGACTTTTGATTGCACAATCAAGATTAAATATTAGACCATTATTGCTAACTAAAGATAGGAATGGTCTAAGACCAGACATGATCAGTCTCGATTGCTGGTACACCCATATGTGGTCATGTGGCAAGGATGAGTTATTGATATAAGGTGCAAAAGGGAGAGTCCTAATTTGTTGGTTTACCTTTATGCATTCTCAAGTCAAAGAAGGATTATCCATGTAATTTGGCTGAATGTTATTGTTTAGCAATGGTCTAGGCTGATTAGTGCTTAGTCTAGGATTAATGGAGATGGTATTAACACTATCCCCTACAATATGACCTAAAACTTTGTTGTAGTCATATGCAAATGCATGGTAGGTTTGTTGGTTGTTATCATTCTAAGCTTGGTTTTGTCCATTGTTCTATCATTGTGGGTTCTACTAATTTTGTTGATTCTGTTGGTTTAACCTTTGATTTTGATACTGTTGATTTTGTTGTTACACTGACCATTGTTGTTGCTGTTGCTAATTATTTTACCACTACTAGTTGTTATGTTAGGGAAAGGGGTTTTGATAAATCCTAAGAGTTTGATTCAAAGTGGAAGTACCATTATCCAATGATATCTCCTAATTCTCCAATATATTCTTAATGAAATGCTTTATTTGGACACATCTTCATAGATTATGCCCATTGACTTGATGATAGTCATATAATTCATTTTCATGGTTCCAATCACTATAAGGAATGCCTTGTGGATATGTCTTTGGTATAGGCCAACTAATAAAATTAGCAGTAGCAAGCTTATGAAATATAGACTCAATAGGTTCTCCTAGGTCATTAAAGACATGATGTGTAGGCATGGTTCTCTTAAGAGGAGGGGTTTGTAATAGTAACAACTACTGCATTTGTTGTGCAGGTCTTGGTTGTTGCACTTGCGGTATTGGTTAGAGAGGTTACTGGGTAGGAGTAAGATAAAAAGGTGGTGTAGATGATGTTTGCACCATTTGGACATGATGAGATTTGATTACTCCATTTCCCACAACATTCCTATAATGGTTAAATTGCTTCAGTCTTTCGTGGTTATTGGCCTATGCCAGTTGTGATGTTGGTGCTTGTTTGGGATGTTGATGTTGGTCATTTCCTTGATTGGTACCTTGATTTTGATTAGTTGAATTAAGCTTGATGACTCCTTTATTGATGAAAACTCACTTAATCAGCAAGCCTTTGCCAATGATTTCATTGAAAGTATGTGAATATTGTAGTTTCAAATGATAAGCTATCTCACTATGTAAATTTTTGGTAAACATAGTGGCTAATTATTTACTTGATAAATTATGGGTGAAATAGCTTGCAAGGGCTCTCCATCACTATAAATAACTTGCAAAACTCTCACCAGCTTTTTGCTTTGCTTGTGTTAAGTCCACTAATGAAAACTCATGCTCGAGATTATAGGAAAAGTGTTGCACAAATTTATTAGAAAGATCATCAAAATCTGTTACTAAATTTTTGGGTAACTTTAAAAACCAATCCAAGGGTTATCCAGCCAAGCTCTTTGGAAACAACAACAAAAGGTAAATGTTGCTATATGCCATTGGTTGACATGTGACAAAGAATTTGGTCAAATGAGTCTTAGGGTCACCTTTCCCTTTGTATTTATCTAATTTTGGTGGTTTGTATCTTGGAGGAAATGGTATCTGCAAATACTCCATGTTGAATGGGTAGGAACACACATCATCTAATTTGAAAATTTTAATCTATTTACCAGCTTGTAATATTGGGATAGGAAACTGGAAGGAACATTAGTTTGAGGGAGAATATTGGTTTGGGTAGATGGTTGGGAGGTCACAAGTGGCACACTTTGACTAGGGTGTGATGGAGATACCTATTGGGGTATATTGGTTTGGTTGGGAAATGGACTAGGAATATGCATACGTGGATTAAGATGTCCTCAAAATTACACACTTGGTTATGTGATATTCTGGTTTGGGTTGGCAATAAATTTTTGAATTAGAGGAGTTTGTGGTTGGGACAGATGGATATAACTATACTATGCCTACTGTAGTTGAAAAGGGACATGCTATCAACTAATCAAACCTTGTTATTGAGTGGAAACTTATGGACCAAGATTTGGTCTCTAAATTTGTGGCACATTTTGAACCAATGGTTGTCTAGTAGGTACTTGAGAAACATGGGGACTTCTTTGTTGCATGAATCCCCATGACAAAGTGAAAATATGTTGTAGATTCAACATCTATCACTGATCAATATTTACACATTATTGACTAGTCATCGCTTGGTTTTGAATTGGCATATTAATCTATGACTAAAGAGGTATGTTCATCATTACCTGGTAAGGTGGAACATTGGTTACCCCTGATTGAGGTGGAAATGTATTTATCCTCTATTATATTGATACACTAGATTATACCTATTATTGTAGAATACTACTCATTACTTGAGGAGGATTAAGATTTGTCACATTCTATCATTGAGGCATGATATTAGCCATTATTTGATTACCTAATCTTGTAGGTTGTACACTTGAGGAAGCAACCGATTGAGGTTAAGGTGTAGAAACTCCCATTCCCTGGTATGATTATCCACTCATGGGATGAACTACAGGCACATGTTGTTAGCTAGTTGTTTGTGCATTAGTACCACTTTGATTAGGATTGGATGTTGTTTACACATTGTCCACTACATTTGGTTCACTATTATGTGTAGAGGCCGAAGACATTTCTTTAATAATGGGCATATACATCAAGTTATCTATTGAAGAAATTTGTATAAATGAGTTAAAATTTGAATTCTTTTGTCCAGTTAACTCTATCAACACTCCTATTGAATGAACTAGGTCAATTAGAGGATTACTCACCATGTTCATCTGATTGAAAAATTGTGCTAGATTCAAGTAGGTTTGATATGTTGTCTACATTTGGTTAAAGTGATCTTCCATAATGTTTTTACCTTGATTAAATATATTGGTATCTTGGTATGCTGTTTGGACTAGAGCCATAGGATTGTTAGAAGAACCATGTTGATTGTAAATGATATTATGGGGCACTCTTACTAGACTTGGTAAATTTTCATGGGGGAAGTTTGCTAGAAACTTGGCCCCTACCTCTATGGCTCTAACCAAAATCTCATATTTATTCTCTAACAAATATCACTCAAACAAAAATGGATCATACGTGGAAGCCGTATTAGTATAATATGATTGTTGAAGTAATGGCTCATCTATTATGGGTATTGTAGCTAGGTATTGTGTGGTTTGTTCTTGGTCTTATTCTGAATAAGGTGGTGTGTTAACTAGATAGTTAGCCAATGGATCTTGGCTTTATGCCCCTAATTGAGTATTATAAGAGGGATAAGAATCCATCTCATAAGTAATATTATACGCATAGGGGTCTTGCACCATTTCTTCCTGTGCCACCGCATTACTACTCCTTGAATTTTACATGAGCCCACGAGTGTAGGAATACATGTTGGGATCTATAGTCAATATTTTATGATAAACAGTGAAAGAGTTCTACAAACTCTAAAAAGGACAATGTCTAAAATAGGTGATGTTCTAACTTGGTCTAGATTCCTAAAAAGGATCAAAAGGTTTATGCAAAGATTTGTGAGGAAATAAGCTAGCGTGAAGTATCTAACATTTCACTATTCACACAAAGATAAGCAAGTAAATGGACCAAAAATCAAAATGGCAAACTTAAGGTTAAAGTGTTTCAAATCAGTATAATATAGGAATTTAAAAGTTTTTAGGTCTTTTGGCCAAATGCGGCATCAAAAGCTAGGCTCAAACAAGGCATGCACTAGGACTTTTGGCCAAACGACATCAAAAGCTAGAGTTTAAAATAGATAAAAGTTTTAATCTAACGGATTTGAAACACTTCTAACAAACACTAGGCATTTGATTCTTGGACATGAACTTGATCAACTAGGTATAAGGTATGAAACAAAAGGCACTTTAAAAATAGTTTATTTTCTCACAAAAAATGGTATAAAACTTGGTTCTTTTGACAAACAAGCTAGAAAAAAGTGAATAGTATAACTGCTTTAGATAAAAGATCACAAAAATACACTTGGATTGGTCTAAAAATGTAGGAACAAATTTGAAACTCTATGCAAGAGGGTCTATGAAACAATATTTGAAATGTTTTGGGCAACATAATGATGCTATACTACCCAAAAGGTGTGACAAAAAAGGTTTGTTTCAAAAACTCTAAGGCAAAGACATTTTCACAC
This sequence comes from Torreya grandis, assembly GCA_037957365.1. Taxonomy (NCBI): domain Eukaryota; kingdom Viridiplantae; phylum Streptophyta; class Pinopsida; order Cupressales; family Taxaceae; genus Torreya; species Torreya grandis. The sequence goes on along the minus strand of JARHVA010001472.1, from coordinate 1,738,146 downwards.
AATTTTAACAACATAACACTACTTTTCTTAACTCAAAATGTTGTGGTGCATAGACTTAAAGTGTAAGTGTTTAGCACAAAATGGCTTAAGTCTATCAAGTGATGACAATGATTATGAGTCTTAAACGACCTTCATTCCAAATTGGAAATTAAACCTAAGTTACTTCAAGTTTAGTGCGAATGGTGAATCCACTTAACACATCAATCCTATGAACTTATAAAGGTGCAATTCTGAATTTAGATTATAAGTGAAGGACTTTAAACAACTTTGGTAAAGGTCTAGACTCAATTGGGTAGCATAACTATGCCAAAGTGGATGATATGACTCTCAAGATTTTGATGAACTTTGAACAAGGAAAATTGATGATCTCATGTGGGCAACATAACACCTCTTTTTTCAAAGGAAAATTAGGACTATGTATTTGGTTTGAATTGTTTGTTTACACCAAGTTTTGACTCCAAACAAGACTTTAATCTAGGACAAGACCAACTAATTAATCTCTCTTAAATTCTAAACTGATAAGGTTGCTTGGTATTGTTAGAATCCATAAATCTACATCATTTGAGAGGATTTTAAGTGTTCATCCAAAAGTAAATGCACATTATTTAGTAGGGTTTTTACACCCCCTTTCTCTCAAATGACATTAGTACAACATGGACTTTGAGGTGAAACTTGCACCAACAATACTTCTATGGAAAGTGGGGATTTGTCTAAGATCTAATAAGTTTCTGAATGATCTAGGGGAATCAATTACACAATGAATTTTATGCCAAACAATATAAAATAAAAGTATGAATTTTGGGTCTGTATCACTTGGCTTGTTGCAAAAAGGTCTATTCCTTTTTGTAATAACTATATCCTGCTATTCACTCAGTGTAGTGCGATGTCCAAAGTGCCACTACATCTCATGTGCAACTCTAATTAGGAGCCAAATGAAGTCAATGCTAGGTGGTGAAACCCTGGGTCAAAGCTTCCCTAAAGAACTCATGGGAGGTGATGAAGTCCCCCTCGTAAGCCAAGTTTGCATAAAAATGAAAAGCATGAAAGTAGAAAGACTTTAGGGTCATTTTCAAGGTCACCCAAACTTTGATGAGTTTTTGGGGAGTGCTTTAGATGAATTTCTTTCTAAGCCTTAGACTAGGCTATTTGCAATAGGAATGGTGCTTTTGATTCCAAGGGTTCCCTAAAGGGGACAAATGGAAGAGCATACATGCAACATCCCTCTTTTTGCCAAACAAAATTTAATCTAAACAACTAAGTAAATACAAAAAGCTTTGAAAAAGTGAGTTCATTTTTAAGCCCAAAGGGAAAGTGAGGTAGTGTTCATTTGACCCCTTGGTATTGGTTGTAACTTTGAAAACATTCACCTAAACATCTAAATTTTTTGTTAAACACCAAAACAAAGTTCCTAATTGATTTTTAAACATGTAAAAGGTGATTTAAAACATGTTTTTAGCAAATGTCAAGCTTGGTCTTGTAATAAAAATGTTAGCATGTCTTTTAGCTTTGAATCTCTTTTTAATTTGAAACAATGAACTTTAGGAAAAGAGCCCTCAACTGTGTTTTAAGAAAAACATAATGACCAACATCAGTTTATATAACTGATGATGGTTACATTTTATAATTAATATCAGTTATCCAACTGATATTGGTTATACCAATGTGATCAATGACAGGTATATAACTAATGCCAATTTCAATAATTGGCATCGGTTAAGCTATGTAACTGATGTCAGTCTTACTTGTTGACGTTGGTTACTATGTAAAACTGCGGCAAACAAAAATGACAGAATAAAGTTAGAAAATCAATTTTCAAGAGTTTTAAGGGTCCAAATGAATATTTTAAAGTTGAAAAATGATCTTATTCAAGTGTGAGTTGTGTCTAGTCCCACCAGGTGTGCCATAATGTGATCTAGGAATTTGACTCAAGAGAGGATGGTTAGTATGGTGTTAGTTCCAAAATAAAAACAAAATGAAAGAAATACACTAACTAGCATAACATCTCTAGGCTTAGACACTAGGGAGAAATTAGTTAACAAACATGAATACAACACACAACTAAAATGCAAAATAAACCTCTTTTGCCTTCCTTGGATGCTCTAAAATGCTTGTTGTAGTGGCTTGCTTGGCTTGTACTCATGAAGTCCTTGGCAATGGAAGCTTGGCTACCTCCATCTCTCCTTAGCACCTTCGACTTGTGGCTTGACTTGGCTTGTAATCAATTTGGCATGGTAATACTAACTGTAATGGCTTCTTGAAGATATTTGTGCATTATAACTTTGCACCAAAATAGCTTAGAAATGGTGTGGTAAGGCCTCTTATTTATAGATTTTTGAGAATGTCTAGAATCAACCTGAACTGTCCATCCCAAGATTGATATTTGTGGTTGAGAATTAATTTAATTTTTGGAATTAAGTTTATAATTATCCTCATCATGACATTGGAAGAAGGGGCAATTAAGAGGCATGGAGGGCATCATGGAAGGCATTGATGAAGCATGGAGGGCATGAATCCTGATATTTGTGGCATTTATGGCCTAGAGATGTCTTCCTAAGAAATGAGGTCACCTAATGATGCAGATATTCCATATTAATTTCCAAAACAAATTATTCAACAAGTTTCCATGGATTTATTAATTATGCCTTGATTTGGGTTAATTAACTCTTAAGCATGTTTAAGCACTTTGTGCATAAATTACTCAAATTGATCAAAATGTCTTGTTATCAGTCTAAAATTTGATTGGATTGGAAGGTGATGCTAGATGAATTGGATCTATTATCTCATTTAGGATGTTATCAACAACAAATTACAAAGGTACGTGTCTTGTGCAGAAGATTTGATAGGAAAGAGTAATCTAGAGCACCTAGGTGCAAAATTAGCATTTTGACTCAATGATCTGACCAAAGTTAGCTAGCCCATAAATTACGTTACCCCATTTAAGGATACCCTAGCCAAAATTGGCTCTTGAATATGTTAGTTTCACATCATTTAGCATGTTTTAGTGTTTTTAGGCCAAATTGTGCATTTTAGGTGGAAATTGGTCAAAAGCCTGGTTGGAGGTCATCAATGGCTAGATTTAGGTGTCTATAGCATGCAGTGGGTGAATTACAACATCAAGTAGATCTCCTTACTTTGGAAAAAAAGTCTTACAAGTCTTAGATGGATGCCAATGACTTACATGGTAACCCTCTTTCGAAAACATTTATCAATGATTCATTGCCTAAGCATTTTTAGATACCATCATTACCTCAATTTGATGGAATTGGAGATCCATTCATCCATCTTCAGGGCTTTCAAAAGGTTTTGCCATCTCATGTAAGTGCTTTGATTCTACTTAAGTTATTCCAATAGACATTAGTGGGTAATGCACAAAATAGGTTCTTTCATCTCCTCGCTATTGGTTCCTTACACACATATGATGACCTAGAGGAGGAATTTCTCAGATATTACATAATAAACATAGGTCCTCTATTAAATATGAGAAACTTTCTACATTACATCATAATTCGTTAGATCCAATTCATGATTATATCTTATGATTCAAGATGTACATGTTATGATTGATCTATAAACCTATAGATCTAGATATTCAACATATCTTTATCAAGGGGCTTCACCAACCACTCCTAAAGCATACATTATATCAGATAGAGTCCTCTTTCAGGCACTTATGTTATACAATTTTAGTCCTGGAGAAGAAATTAGGATTGATTAAGGTAGATTTAGTTGATTAGCTTACCCTAGATTTCAAAGCATTACCTCCATCTACAGCTCCTAGCACACAACATCCACCATGTCCAAAACAAAATAGGAGACCATAGCTAGAAAAACAACTAGTTATAAAAAAAGATCTAATTTCTAGAGCACCACATATAATATGCACTATAGAGAATAGTAGTAGGGTACCATTATAGTTTGATTCAAAGTAGGATAGCCCATATGTCATATTATCAACACTACTAGATAAGAGGTTAATCACATTGACTTTTACTCATCGATGAGATCCACAACTCTTACATAGACAACCACATCAACCCTTTTATAACTATCATCATATCCATGGACATAGAGATAATATTTTTTATGGACTCAGGATTGCATTAATAGATGTGTTACTAATGACATAATAACATTCACATAGGGGGCACTAAGATCTCCTCCATCATGGATTCCTAGACCTCATTCCTCCATGAATGAGTCATCCCAAGACATTCCTTCACATGAATCATCGATTACTCATCATGAGAGTAATATAGTTTCTAAGACAAATCCTCATATGATGTCTCCTATCCCACCTACTTAGAGGGATTGGACACATAGTCCAAAAATTGATTAATACATGCATGATTAGTTCATAACTTCATTTAGTGGGTGATGATGGAGCCAAAGTACCAGACTTTGTATTCTCGAGCCAACTATTTAGAGGGATTATATACATAGTCTAAACATCAATTAACACATGCATGATTAGTTCATAGCTTCACTTAGTGGGCTATGATGGAGCCAAAGGGTCAACCTTTGTATTATTGAACCACTCTCAGGGAAATGAGCACAAAGTGATATCTTACATCCCCTTCTGCTAATAACTAGCATCCTAGTTCCAAACAATCATACCTAGCCAAACCAAATTATCCAAATCTTGATCTTACCAATATCTTCTTTTACCAATCTTAAACCAACTCACCTTACCAAATCAATTTACAAATTATAAAACAATAAAGGTTTTTTACTCGTATATGATTCAAAAAATCAAACATTAGCATCACACTTAAACATATCAAAAACAATGAAATCACATCCCAAACAACATTTTACCAAACATATGCAACATCAACATAAATACCAACTCAACTATTTATAAATCAACCATTTATAACAAATATACCTATATACTCTAGATTTCATAACACATTACACATGAGTCACCATCAAAACAAGTATCTATATATATATATATAATGAAGTTTTTAAATACATATACACTGGTATCAAATACAATAAATCATGAATGGATATCAAGGCCTCACTCTCAGTCTCACTCTCTCCACCAGTGCTAGTCCCATAATCTACTTTAGCACTTGATCACCCCACACCTCCTCGAGCTACTGCATGCCTCTTGCAATGACTCTCTCACTCTAGCAACTGACCATGATCCTCATACAAGTATGCATGTTGCCTTTGAATATCTGTATACTCATCCATGATCCTCATACTAATAGATACAAAATTAGGTGGGGGCATCCTATGCCTATCTAGCTTTGCTCTTAGCTTGTCTCTCTCTCCTACTGACCTAACATATGCAGTTGTCACTATAGTAGCCCTATCAAATAGATGAACATGAATATCAGCCATAACCATTGCTCACTCTATCAATCCCTCCTCCACTACATCATTAGGTACATGCCATGTAAGCTCTTAGAGTGTTGACTCAATGATGGTCTCCCAATAATCATCATCTCCACTCCATACCCTAGCCTATGCTTCATCTTGAGCACCTCCCACTCCACTTGCACACAAAGTATGACACTACATTAGCTATATACTTTAAACATAAACTAAAATCACAAGTTTATACACAATTCAAATATAATCATTGTTTACCTCCCATCACCTAGGTCGGCTCAAGATCTTCATACTCTAGTGCATCCCCTGCCTTAACAAGATATAATAGAGCCCACCAATGCCTAACCCACCATATAATATACACATCTATACATACAAAATCATCCACATCTAGAATATCTATATCCATATCATTCACATCCAAAGGTAATGGTGCTAGCTCAACCTTAGTAGGCCTCACACAAGATCCTACCCTCGCTGGTGCCTATACACTCCTCACCCACACCCATGCTACCAGGGGCACATCCTATGGTACCCCAAACTATCTAGTCATACACTCATACTGAAAGCACTCATACATTCCAACCTAGTGGTCATGTATCCAATATCTAACTCTCATATATCATAACTATACTCAATCCTCTATCCACCCAAGAAATCCTCTATAAGGCCTCTATATGATGTCACCAACCACTAGTCTATTTATCACCTACCTATAATGATCCACCCCAAGGGATCAAATAGCTAATGTACTCATCCAACACTATCCAAATGGATGTGGAGGTGCCCACCTTTCCCTAAATAATCCAATCAACCACATAACTACTATGTGCTCATAGGCCCAATAATGTAATAAGGTCATTGAGCTCAATCCACCACTAAATTACTCCTATGTAAACTTGTAGAGATCCTTTTATAGGTGGGCAAGTATATTCCTATCCCATGAGAATATAATGCCATATACCTCCACACTATGCACAATCCTATACATCCAATATGAAATAGATACTACATTCCCATCCATAATAAAAAATGATGCCAACAAATAGCCAACCACTTTTGCAAGCACAAGACACTAGACTGCACAATAATTGATAGTAGTAAATCACTATCACTCCCTCTCTGATGTATACTTGAGGGCACACCAATAAAATAAAAGGATTCATGATTAATAGCATCAACACCCATATAATCCTACAATGTCACATGCTATCCACTAATTGATAAATGCAAAATATGATACACATCCTCTGGAGTCATAGTAATCTCCCTTGTAGGAAGCTAGAAAGTACATGTATCTACATTCCACCTCTCACATAAGGTGGTAATCAGATATCGATCCCACTACACTATGCCTAGGTCACACAAATGACCCAACCCTACCCTATCCATAACAACTCTCTCATGAGCAGATAGTGTTAACAGTCTAAAGGTCTCCAACACCTGGCCCTTGAAAAACTCTCTCATCTACACCTCACCCTATAAAAACACCAGAAATATCACATCCATTAATCAACAATACCACGTCAAAAGCTAATAAAAAATAATAGCAACTCATAAAGTAGCATCTCAAAAAATCTTGCTTATATGATAATAGCGTTGGGTATAGGATAATAGTGGTGGGTAAGAGTGTTACAACCTGGATAGGAGCATTGAAACCTAGACAAGAGTGATGGATGCAAGATAGGAGCACTAAAACTAGACTTTTTTTTCCTAGGCTACTTTAAAGAGCTCAAAAACACTAAAACAAGTCAAAAAATAGACAAAAACCAAGTATTTGGGTTATTTACTAGGGTCACATCACTGCTAACTTGAACCTAGGTTGCTAACTACTCAAACTAGGTTACGACAGGTGTTTGTCTCTTTGGAATCTCTCTCACTCTAGAGCTCAAGATCTCAACCTAGTCAATGCATAAATGAATCAAGAATCAATCCAATTTCTTATATTACCCAACTTTCTCAATCAAAGAAAAATACCATTTTGCCCATAAATCAAACCTTGTAACTCCATTTTTCAAACTATTTTCTTCCACAGAATCATGACAATGATACCTTCAATGTCACACTAACTTTGATATTTTGATACCTCATCTACCTATTATGACATGCACATCTCTATATTTCTCTTTTACCCAAATGCACACCTTGGTCCTCACCAAACAAAGATTTTTCCACTTTTAATAAATCAATCTAACAAATCTAACAACCTTTCAAGCTATTCACAACATGCCAAACTTGTTTCTATTATTATGCCACTAGTCATCACTTTTGGCTCAACCTCCTCTATCACAAATTTTATCCCTCTCCCCAAAAGGGGGGCATCATTCGTATTATTCTTATTTCTACACCTACCCAACATACCCACTCACTCTCATAAGTGGATACGCCATGGTTTTTACACATCTAGCATTCAAATTATTAGATTTAACTCAGATTAGTTGAGATATATAGTGATTTAGATTATATGGGTTACTTAGCATTATTCAAGATGTTTAGAGGGATACACCTTTAGTTTACAGATACATAGACTATTCAGATATAGTGGTTTAGATCATATGGATCCAGAGTGATTTCAGCTTACATGCACATAAACCATTTGGATACAGAGGTTCATATTATATGGATTCATAGTGATTTGGACAAAGATACAGACTCATATATCAGATTTGGGGGCATGTACATCTACACATCTCACACATATAGCTTCATACAACATTACACAGTTAATTAGATAGCAGATTATAAGCATAATATAGAGCATAGTGTTTTGGTATCTAATTTTGTACATGAGGCATGGAAATATATGTCATTTTACATGTGATTATATAGATTACCATATTATATAGATGCATCATTCACATACCAAATTTGGGGGCATGACACAAATGTTCATGTTATTCATCACTAATGATTAAATAGATGGAATGGAAAGATATGCCATTCTCTTTTGCACATTGACCAAAGTTTTAGATTACACCTAGCTGTACCTAAGTTGTGATCAGGTTGGAATGCATGACCATCTGCATTGGTCGGTCCATTACATTACCCAGACCCAGACTACATGAGTTTGTGTAGGATAGAGGACAGACATTGGTTTTGGGCCTTTGAGCATTTTTTAGTTCTAGTTTAGACATTTAGAGTAGGGGCATGATAGATTTTGATCTTCACATCATACAAATGTTTACACACACATTCAAGATTAAATGAGTTTATGTGGGATATATGATAGACATTGGTTTTGGGCCTCTGAGCATTCCTCATTTTTAGTTAGATTCAGCATAGAGGGTAAACATTGCCCTCCTTCTCCATGATACATGGATTTCAAATTCAAATTTAGTATAGGGGGCATCCATTTCAAGGATTCCTTCTTTCTCTAAGCACTATTTGGCTTTCCATCCACTTCCCTAGCCAAGAAGTGAGTTGGACACTTGTAGCACATTTATCTCCACGTAGTTAGGTTTAGGTACACATTTTATTTTTCTTTCTTTCACTCTAGTATTTCATTTAATTACATCACTATAATAAAAGGGGGGAAAATGTATACACCCTAAATTGGTCAAGAAACCACACATGTCATGTATTTTGACAATCCTTTTCATAGGAGACTCTGATTGGAGAATATGAGCCTTGTTCACATTAGCCATGTCTTTTATTTTACTTATCTTGGTCTTGTTTCATGCTTGAATCACCTTTTTGTCCATAATTAGTCATTTAGAACCTTTTGACCAGTCATTCCACTATAGCTAGGCAGTGTTCCCCATGTTAATATTGTTCTCCCTTATCTTGAGCTTGTAGGATAGGAGCGTTGGGATTAGACTATAGTGCTGGACCCTAGGGTGTCCCATTTTTGGTGCTCCTATCCTTTTCCATTTTGAGTCCTAATGGTCATTTCACTTTGCTCAAGAGGTATTAAGCCCTTCTTCTCCCCTCCCTTAAGTTTTGTTTATCCTTTTTATGTTGGCTAATGCAAATAAAGCTCCTAAATTCAAAATAAAGATTATCTTATATAAAGGACTTCACAAGGCATTTTATATCTAACACTTACTACTTTGGCACAATAAAAAATTAAAAATTAGTAAATAGTATAGCTCAGCATTCTGCATCACACAAATTTGCATGCTTGATCAAGGAAGGTCTTAGGTGAAAGTCATTCTTGCATCTATCATGCGCATTGATTATACATGTTTCCTAAGGGAGAACTACATTTAATCTAAGACCCTAGCTTGAGGGTCAATGTAGGCAATGATCAGGACGACAGGGGTTCTAGATCATGCATTCATACTTCCCCTAACCTAGTTTTTTCCCCATTTTTTATTTTGATGTGTTTTTTGTTTCATGTGTGTAGATAATCCTAGGGTTTGAAGATTGAATAAGCTCTACAAGGAGCTATATCAACATTTAACACTCAAAGTTTCACAGGCAGACTCATACAGGGACAACGAACAAAACTCAAAAAACTTAGATCTCTGTGACCAATTTGGAGAATAGCAGTAGGAGTGGACAATAACACCAGACCCTAAAGTGTCTTGTTTTTGGTGCTCCTATCCTTTCATCAAATGAAATCCAGATCTAGATTCATGACACTATCCCAATTTTGTATAATAATTTTCAGCTTCTAAATCATTCATTTTAGCCTATTTTTCTAGATAAGTTACTTATTTTACCTATGCAATTAATTTGATTAAATTGATATAAATCTATATTTTACTATATTTAATTACATTTCCCACTTTAATTTAGACCCTTTATTATTTAGGAACTAGAACCTAGTTTCAAAAAAATAATAAAACATTTAGTTTGTTTTATTTCATTTGTTCATTGTTTCTTCATTTATTTTTATTGGTGTTTTATTGTTCGATCATTTATTTTTATTCATGTTTTGTTATGCATTTATTTTTTTTGTTAATGTTTTGTTGTATATTTCTTCTTGTCTTTTGTATTCCTATTTTGTGGTTTTGTGTGTTTATTTATTTACTTACTCCTTTCTTTAGGTTATTTGTTTGTTCTATTGTGTTTGTGTACACTTAATCAACATTTTGAGTCTGGCCTTACCTTGGGCTTGACTTGTTTACATTTGTATTCAAATTATTTTATTGTTTGTTTTTAAGTACACTTTGTTAATGCACAAGTCTTGATTATTCATATTTTGATTCCAAGTTATTTTACAATTTGTCCTTGCCTTGTTTTATTATGTTTTGCTTGTTTTTAAGTACATTATTGTTCCTACTTGAATCTTGATAATTCATATCTTGATTTTGATTAGTTACACTTTTGAATTTTTTACCTTCTTTTATTGTTCGATCATTTATTTTTATTCATGTTTTGTTATGCATTTATTTTGTTTGTTAATGTTTTGTTGTATATTTGTTCTTGTCTTTTGTATTCCTATTTTGTGTTTTTGTGTGTTTATTTATTTACTTACTCTTTTATTTAGGTTATTTGTTTGTTCTATTGTGTTTGATTACACTTAATCAACATTTTGAGTCTGGCCTTACTTTGGGCTTGACTTGTTTACATTTGTATTAAAATTATTTTATTATTTGTTTTTAAGTACACTTTGTTAATGCACAAGTCTTGATTATTCATATTTTGATTCCAAGTTATTTTAAAATTTGTCCTTGCCTTGTTTTATTATGTTTTGCTTGTTTTTAAGTACATTATTGTTCCTACTTGAATCTTGATAATTCATGTCTTGATTTTGAGTTAGTTACATTTTTGCTTATTTTCTTTGTATTTTATTTAAACGTAAATAGTTGTAACTATGGTTTTGGTAAATTATATCATTATCCTTAGTTATAAATACTCAAATTTGAACCAGTCAATCATAAATGAAATACAATGTTATTATGAGTTATTCATACTTATGATCCATAATTTCATTTTGCTAAATCAAACACCAAGTGCTCCAAAGTCCAACAGTTAATGTAGTGCTGAAGAACATCTCTAAACACACTATCCTACATATTTAATACCTAAATAAGATATCCTAAGCTAACCATTGGAAATAAATAAGACACTCTATGTAGGATGTGCATCTCCTAGCATACACATTAAGTCTAACTAATTATTTCTATGATTAGTTTGGGACATGCATCTCCTAAACTATCTTCTAGCATCTAGTCCTCATAAAATAGAGAAATGAATACATCAACATCCATATGCTAACTAAGGATGTGTATCTCCTAACACTAGCATATATCATCATATCATAATAAGAGCAACATTAATGTGAACATCATGTGACACAAAAGAATATTAAGAGTCCATGTAGAAGTAGTAATAATCTAAAAAAATGAATGTCATATATATATCTCAAAATAATGTTTTATACATCATGAGAATATATATACATTTCATAATACAAATATGTAGAGATACAAAAATCAACTATGATCATGGCTATCCCTCAAGGGACTTTGATAGAAGCTTTGACCCATCCCTGAAGCTAGCAATGATGGTGGACATGTTGGTGGAGGCCCCATGACTACTCATGCTAATGATGGCTATGCCACTATCCACTCTAACTCACTAGCATGTCTAGACCTAGCTGTCTGGTTAGTCCACTAGGATCTCATATAGTTTTTATAGGAGGGTACTCTCCTCTCTACCATAATTTCCATCTCATATAACTTCTGCCAATAGGATATCTCATCCTTCATGCATAGGACATCATCCTTCATGCACAAGGCATCATCCTTGGATACAATCACATCAACCAAGTCTCTATCTGACCTTAAACCACTATTTTTGATAGCTCATCAAGACTCATCCCACTCCTCTATTAGCCTCTTCACCCATGATACTAATCGATCCCTATCCACCTGACCCCTATCTCACTCACTCACTACTCTTAAAAGCTTTGCATTACATGTAGCTGATTGAGCTTGGACCATTGCCAAATGGGTAACTTTCCCTCTCAAAGTAATAATATATACATCTCTAGCTATAATAATCCCCTATAACCTAGTGGTATCACCTATGTTATAAATAGCTGGGCCTATAAACTAGCTACATCACCCTATAATCCTACAATATCTAATAGGCATGCAGTGATCTCTCTATGTAAATTAATAATTAGTGATTAGTCCTCTATAGACCTACTTGTACTAGAGGGCCCTACCTCTTTTGAACCTATGCTTGCTCTATCCTAGAGGATCCATCTTCTCTTATACCTGCCCTATGGTCATGAATGCCACTTGGGGTATCCCCCATATCTATATCATGTCCATCTAGATCAACTATAATAGAATGGCATGTAGAATAGCCAGTTGAATTGACCCCTAAACCTATCCCTATACTAGGGCTTGACCTTCAAATCTCTATTGCCTAACCCATCATTATCATATAACTGGTGGATATGGTCTAGTTAATCTAATCAACCTAACCCCAACCCACCATGATGCATAGGCATATATAATGCCAACATATACAAACCCACATGCATAATCCCATAACACATGTATAACTCAACCATAGTCTAAAATTGCCTAATTTCAAGGCATTGGTGGCCCTCATTCCCTGATCTCCCTAGTCACATGTGAAAAATAGTGGGGACCCTTTGAGATACCTTACTAAAATCTAAACTACCACTAGAATTGATTCGGCCTATATCACTCTACCACAAAGTCATGATGGCCTGTAATATAACATGGTGTGATCATATAACTGATCACAAACAAGTCCTCAATCTGAAACCACTGAGTAACTATATAGGGCCACCAAATAAAATCCCTATCAACCATCTCATCTATTGCTCATCTATAATAAGGCAAGTCTTCGAGATGGCCTCATAAACCTAAACCTATCAAATGCCATCCAAAAGCTAATGGATCCTCTGATCCTTGATGATACCTCAGCTGCACTAGTCACTTAATGGCAATATGCTCCTAGGCCCAAACCTAGAGGAGTGTGTTGTGCCCAATGCTGAATCCTTTATGATAGGTTATCATTTTTAAATTCCTATATAGATGTGCTAACATAATTAAACCTCATAAAAACCATGTCAGGTGGTCAAACATCTCCTAGATCACTTTGATTAATCCAAGTGGGAAGAATCATCCACTCTAGTTAGGTAGTAGAAAGATGTTGATAAGAGCCATCAATATGACTACATTTGGGGCAACTATCCCCTGTTCTAGTGCAGGTGATCATGCTTAATCATTTAGAGGCTAATACGGGTCCTTCAATACATCTATATCAATGATAACATCAACAACCTCTAGGTTAACCACTCCAATTAGGTCTTCTAAAATAGCCCATCGACTTGCCAACATATAGGTAATCCTAAAACCTTGCATCAACACCCATATTATGTAGTGAACATCCTCTAAAGTGATAGTGGCCTCCTTAGTCAATAAATAGAATGTCAAGGTCTTTAAATTCCATATTTCTACTAGTGCTAACAAATAAGTCCTATTTACTCAAATCATTGATAATTGTGCTAGGTGATATAGCTCTACTACCTCAAGCACACCTATAAGATCATTTGTCTATATACCCTAACATCAAAGAACTTGTAATCATTACTCCCACGCAATAATCACCTCAACTCACTCTTACAAGTCAAACACATAGAACTAGGTCAATTATTTTTCCTTTCACTGATCCAATCTACCTCAATTATTTTAATTTTGGGACTAGATTAATGTCTTATGGGCCCCATTCTCCCTTATTTTGGTGACCTTGCTATTTTATCAAATATATCACCATTTCATAGGGTGATTCCATAATTTAGCATGAAATTATCACCATCTATAACACTCCCACTAATACATAGGGCATTCTTACCAATTTATAAGATGATCTCACTATTATCAATGACATCATCATTTGACTTGGTCAAACTCTTGTTTGACCATTGATTTCCACCCAAATATGTGAGACCATTGATGCAGTGGTGATCTCACCATTTTGACTTACGAATCGACCAAAACATTGGCAATATCACTAATCTTGATGGTGACTTCATTGTTATCGATGGTAACCTCATCGATTGCAAAATTGGGCAATCGATAGGATCACCAAACTACCTAATTTTGCCTAGTAATAAATTTCATACATGCAAAATTAATTACTGAAAAAGGGGTACTTATCGATGGTACTCTCCCTAATGGTCTTTGGTACTTGGTACTCTCGAATGTGCTCACCAAGGTGTTTATGGTAGTGTATATTCACCATTTTCTCTGTCTCTCTCACACATAAATCTCAAAGGTCTAGATTGCTATAGCCAAGGGTGAAAATGAATGATTTTTACCCCCTAGGGGTAAGTTTATAGTAAATTTTTCAAAATTTTCACCCCCTGGGCCTATAATTACCCCATTTAACTTCCTTAGGCTATCATTTGAGCCCCATTTATCCATTTTTCCTCCTATTTTATTCTAATTGCTCTATTTTTTATCTTTATTTGCTAAAATTAAAATGATTATTCTTATTTTAATCAAGGGTCAAACTGTTAAAATAAATATTTCCATCTTCCCCTTGAGGGGGCATCATGGGTCGCCCAAACATTGTTTGGGGCATTTTTCGTAACCTATTTCTCTATGACTCATGCAAAATTTAGAGGAAGGTGGAAATGAATTTATTTCTTCTAATTATAGTGACCTTTTTATTCTTTAAAATGATGTTACTTTGACCAAATGTCTCACCACGCCTTCTCAAAATAAGGGCAAAATGTAAACATCCAATTCCTATCACTAGTGTGCTAAAATTGTAAATCAAAATGATATTCTGTAATAATGCATAATTTGGACCAAACACACTAAAACACTTAAAATAATCTACACACAGTACTTGCAAGCACTGATTCTTGTCTATTAATCCCTAATTGGGGTAGAACATTTTATAGAATCATTATATTTTCCTAATTCACTTTGAGTCAAATTGTGCCCATGCAAAATGATGTCTCAAACCACTAGAAATCTTCTAATTTAACTACACATGCAGTGTGCATGTGTCTATTTTCATCTATAATACCTTAACTATGGTATTACCTCATACTCAAATGACATCCTCTTCTAATTATACTCTAGTCAAATTATGACGTAGTAAAATGACATTTTTGACCAGGTTGATTAAATGTGCAAAATATTTCCAAAGAACTGTAGAAAACTAATTAAAGTCACTTAAGCAAATCAAAACTAAATTAGGAGTTCAAGTGTAAATTTCATAAAATTTGTTGAATATCTTTTTACTAGAAATTCATCATGTAAATCTGCATCACTCTATGATATCATCACAAAGGTGTCATCGATAAGCCATTAATAAGATAAATATCATGATTAAGATCTCCCATGCCTCATCAAAGACCCATTCTTCCAAATATGATGACATTATTTATTGCTTGTCCCTCCAAGATTGAATCAGTCCATAACCACACATCTTGATCTCAAGATGGATGGACATGGTTGATCCTAAACATTTCATAAAAGCTATAAATAAGTGAGCCAAGACCATCACTTTTAAGATATTTTTATGTAAAATTATTATGCAAAAATATCTTCATCAATATTGAATTGTGTAAACTTGTTATGAAAAAATACTTTCAAACAAGCTTCAATTGAGTAATGTTATTATGCAAGAATATTGATAGAGAAATATTTACTCATTCACTCAAGTAGACCAAATTGAAGAACCAAAGCCATCAGTGAACTAAAAGATGATGGAGGCTCATGTTACACCTCATTGATGAAGACTTGGAGCACCAAATCTAAGGAAAATTATGCTTATTGACTGATTTTGAAGGAGAGTCACTACTTGGAAGGTATTGCATTGTCTTACTTTTGTAATTAGTTCCTTGAGTTCATTAACACCATCCCTTAAGGGAGTAGGCTTAACACATTAGTTTTTTATGCTTATTTTGAATTTTCTTGACTAATGAATGAGCTAACTTGTTTCATAATTACCAAAAAGGGTACTTATTGATGGTCTACTCCTTGGTGGTCTCTAGTACTCTCAAACACACTGACCAAGGTGTCTGTGGTAGGGGATATTCACCATTTTATTTAGCTCTCTCATGCATAAATCTTAGAGCTCTAGATTGCTATAGCTAGTGGTGAAAATGAATGATTTTTACCCTCAAGGGTAAACTTATAGTAAAATTTTCAAAATTTTCACACCTTAGGCCTATAATTACCCCATTTATCTTCCCTAGGCTATCATTTGATCCCTATTTATCCATTCTTAGCCTCATTTATTGAAATTAACATGATTATTTTTCTTCGAATTGAGGGCCAACCTTTCAAAATATTTTTTTCTATCCTCCCATTGAGGGGGAGTCATGGGTTGCCCAAACATTATTGGGTATTTTCATAACCCAATTTCTTCATGACTCATGCAAAAGTTTGCAAAAGGCAGGAATGGATTTATTTAGTCTAATTATAGTGACCTTTTTATTCTTTGAAAATATGTTACTTTGACCAAATGTCTCACCATACTTTCTCAAAGAGGGGTAAAATGTAGACACCTAATTCCTATCACTATTGTGCTAAAATTGCAAATTGAAATGATATTTCATAATAATGCCTAATTTGGATCAAAAGCACTAAAATGCTTAAAATCATTTGCACACATTATGTGTAGGTGTCGATTCTTGTCTATTGATCCTTGATTGGGGTAAGACATTTTATAAAATCATTATATTTTCCAAATTTACTTCAATTCAAATTTTGACCATGAAAAATTACATCCTATACCACTTAAATCTTCTAATTTAGCCACACACATAATGTGCATGTGCCATAATACCCTAATTGGGGTGTTATGATGTACACAACTGACATCTTTTTCTAATTATACTCTAGCCAAATTATGACTCAATAAAATGACATTTCTAACCAAGTTGATTAAATGTGCAACAAATTTCCAAAGAATTACAAAAAACTAATTAAAGTCACTTAAGTAAATAAATACCAAATTATGAGCTTAAGTGGAAATTCCCTGAAAGTTATTGAATATTTATTTACTAAAAATTCATCATGCAAATCTACATTACTCTATGATGACATCATAAGGGTGTCTTCCATAAGCCATTAATAGAATAAATATCAGGATTAAGCTCTCCCATGTCTCATTAATGCCCCATTATTCCAAATATCAATGACATTATTTATTGCTTATCTGTCCAAGATTAAATTAGTCCATGGCCACACATCTTGATCTCAAAATAGATGGTCATGGTTGATCCTAAATATTTCAAGAAATATATAAATAAGTGAGCCAAGACCATAAAATTTTAAGCTTTTTTTGTGTAAACTTATAATGTAGAAATATATTCATAAATCTTGAATTGTGCAAACTTATTATGCAAAAATAATTTCAAACAAGCTTCAATTGAGTAATGTTATTATGCAAGAATATTGATAGAGAAATATTTACTCATTCACCTAATTAGACCAAATTACAAAACCAAAGACATTGGTGAACTAAGAGATGATAGAGGCTCATGATACACCTCATTGACAAAGACTTAGAGCACCAAATTCAGATAAATACATGCTTGTTGACTACTTTTAAAGGAGGGACACTACTTGGAAGGTATTAACTATCTTACTTTTGTAATTATCTTCTTGAATTCATTATCACCACCCCTTGAGGGAGTAGGCTTAAACGTTAGTTATTTATGATTATTTTGATATTTCTTGACTAACTCATGAGATAACTTGTTTTTTAATCCTATTATACACTACTTTTATACAGCAAGTGGGTGTTGACAGTGGTAATCTTCAACAAACATGTCAAACTATCAAAGGGTAATCTTCAACAAGTTTCTAGATTAATATCCTTGGATATCACATTGGGACCAAAAATTGTGTCTACATAATTTCATGTTATGCCAAATTAATTACATTATACTTTTCTATTAGGGAGAGCTTGGACACACGTGATGACAACAATACCTTCTACTTTGCATATATACTTAAATTCAATGCATGAAGGATACTTTTATGAATTTCCTTTAGATGATACACCTTTACAATATTGTAAGGTCCAATAATATCAATCGCAATTGGATGATCCAATCATTATTCATCTTCTTCAAATTATTTCTTGGGATAAAAAATTCACATATGAAGTTGGAGAATCAAGTATTACAAATAAACAAATTGATCCAAAATAATTGTGTAAAGACTAAAAAGAACTGTGTTACACATGAAAATATCTTGATCAATAAAAAATAAAAATAACAAATATGAAATACGAATTTCATAAGTTATAAGATGAACGTGCAAGATTTAAAAAAGAATGTAACCATGATCAATAGTTAAACACACAAAAAACATTGAAAAAGATAAGATACAAAAAGCACCACTTGAGTCATAAGTAGAAGTTGATGATATTCCACTAAAAAAATAAGATGTATAAAATCAACAAGAGATTATACCTACCCTTTTATTGTTGGTGAATTATGAAATACAAGATGGACATGTTTTTTATTCTCATAGTGATAATGATGAAGCCAACACGACTAATATGACAAATGATCAAATACATAATCTAAACTTCAATCCCTTAGTTATTTATCACATACATTATTTACACCTATTTCCTTAGGATTATATCAAGATGACTTAAAGGCACTTTGTGTAAATCACTCTAATTCAAAAGGTAAATAAATATAGGGGATGCCTAAGGAAGAAGATACAAACATTGATAAATATTATAGTTCATATATAGCATTTCTTTGTAATTCTATTAATAATTTAGAATTATTAGAAGCAAATGTTTCAAGATCATTGAAACAAAAATATCACCAAGATACACCTATAATACTTTTATAATTGTTCTTGGAAAATAAGCTCATAACATTACATATTACTTGACATCGATCAACAACATGACTTCTACATAAGAAAGGAAAATCATTTTTTGCTTATCATAGAATCACAGGTCATAATCCAAAAAATTCTAAAACATTGAAAGAGAAAATTCAAAATTACAACTATGATGGCATCATTCTAATATTATAAGATCAACAAGCATTATCTATCATAGAGGGTCAAAAAAAATTACCCACCCCCACAATAAGCAAAAAACATCTTCGTAAAAGTTATTTAAGAATAACAATATACATGCAAGGATCTTACTTTAAAAATGCTTATATTGATCCAACACAAAAGGATGCCCATTATACTATGAGGGGAATAGCGCAACTTGGATATAATATAGAGGATTTACATCATAGTGCATATTGGGAGGAATCTCTTGGATATATCACATACCCAATTGATTGTGGACCCAAAATTTTTAACATGAAAGTATGGATTATGCATCATACATATCAAAAACCATTCATAATGGGGACATCGTGGTTACAATAGATGCAAGCTACACTAGATTCTAATCACCAATGCATTACATTTTCATATGAGGGGTGAATAATACACATAATACATGATGGTAATAATGATCAAGAAGGGGAAGGAGAAGAAGAAGAATATGCCATGGATTTATACAACTCCAAAACCTTCAATTATGATGATGATGAATTACTAGATGAGAATTTATTAAAATAAATTACATAAATATTTAAATAATTCAAAAAAATAAAAATATGATTGTACATAGTTTTTGATTTTCAGCGTCTTGTTCTTCTATTTATTTGCATTTATGATTGTTTGATCCATTCTTCTATGCCCTTGGATTTCATTACCTTATTGGCCTCTTAGCATTATATTTTCCCTTCTAGGTTTGGATAGTCTCCAAATAGTGTTCAATCATGCTGACAATGACATTCATTTGCTTGTGTGCATAACTTTTTCTAGAGTTTTATCATTTTGATTTCAAGAGAGAATTGACCAGAACAAGACAAAACTATTAAAAACTATTGTCCTAGTTGGTCATTCATATCTTTTATATCTTTCTACCCATAATCTACATTTATTAAAAGAAGAGCCTTAATTATTTCAAATTTTAGATAATATATCGACTATTGGTATATAATTTCAAGGCTTTCTTGTAAAATCTCTCTTATTCAAGCTCTATTGTTCATACATGCAATTTTTTTCCCAAACATTTGATGAAATGAGATTGTACAATCACTTGCATACATTTTGGATTCTCCTATAGATTTATAATAGTTATAATTGACACTTCATAGGGGGCAAGTTCATTATATGTGGCCATTCAAATCTTTTCTATTTCATCTTTCATTGACACTCATTATGAATTATCCAGATTTATCTCCTTTATTATATTTTCCACACATTTTATTTCATTCCAGTATCTGATATTGGTGTTTTTCATATTTAAAAAATACATTTTTTATAAATTCTCAAAATACAAAAATATTACAATATTGTCAAAAAATAAAAAAATCAGTAGCTAGGCATGATTAACAATCTAGTTTACATCTTTGAAATATGTTATTTATCTCATGATTAGTGGATATAATTTTATTTCAGTATCACAAATGCATTTCATGTCTATCTATAAGGTGTTATGTAGGATATATAGACATTTATAAAAATTAAGTTGTTGGAATTTCCTCTACCATTTAGCCTTGCTAAGTTGGGGGCATCTTATTCTAGGTGATAATATGTAGGTGTTATCATTCTATAACCCCTATAATATTGAGATTTTATATTATTTACAAATGTCTCGATAATATTTCTATCTTACACAGAGTACATGAACATGATATTTTCTAGGATATGATCACATGACATATGCATAACTTAGACTAAATTTACTTATTTTATGTTTTATTGATGTTGTATATGTCAGAGTGGGCCAAAATCAAGGATCTATTGGATAGAGTTGAATGCATGAATAAATTACATGTGTGTAGTAGCAAAATCAAACATGAGACAAAATAAGCTTATTACTCAACAATCAAAATATTTTAATATTATCATTAATATTATTAGCCACAAAAGCTTTAAGAAGGTACATTATATAGGTGAAAGATAAACAAGTCCTCATTTCCTCATGAATGTGGGCTTATCTTTCACAATGACCTAAAAAGACACCTAAGCAAGCCAACTAAACATGTGTAGGGAAAAACCATTAAATGAAATAAAAACCTACACTAACACATCCCCTTAATCATAACTTAGGTGGGTGTAAAAATTGAGTCCCAACATAAAGGCCTAATGAGGTACCCAAGTAAAATAAAATCCCCCTTAGAGGAGGATGTTAGAGTTTCTTGAACCCCAAGAAGAGCCCAAAAATGAAGATACTTGCTTTCAGTGAAGGGTTTTGTGAATTTATCAATAATTTTATCCATTATCTAGATGTAGCAGAGATCAATGACTTACTCATGGATGAGCTTCTGAATGAAATGCATGTGAATCTCAATATGTTTCATTTGTTGATGGAGGAAATAGTTCATATAGATCTAGATTGTGCTTTGGTTGTCATAAATTGTGATTGTTGGTCATCAAAATTAGATGTCAATCAATGAGAATCCCTTGAATCCAAATAGCCTTAGTGGAAACATTAACAACTCCTTTGTATTATACCTTAGTAAAAGATAAAGCAATATTATTTTCTTTTTTCCTGACCAAATAATCAAACCTGAATTGAGGGAAAAACTATAGCCTAAAGTAGACTTATAGTTCTAAATATTACCACCCCAATCTAAATATGTATAACTAATTAAGTCAACATTGATGCCTACTCCATAGTGAATCCTAAAAATTTGAGTACCTTGAATGTAGTGGAAAATCTACTTACCTACTTTCCAATGTAGCTCATATGGTTCTTGTATAAATATAGAGACCATGCCCACTGCATATGAAATATCAAGTCTAGTGTGTGTGAGATAGATGAAAATACCAGTAAGTTGATGATATGAGGTAACATCAACCAAAGGAGATGGAAAATTATCCTCAAACTTTAAGCCATGTAGAAAAGGAGTCAGGGATGGCTTATAATTAGCAATGTTAAACTATGCAAATAAATCAAGAACAAACTTGGATTGTGTAATAATGATCCTAAAGTTAGATCAAGAAATTTCAATCCTAAGGAAGTAATGCAACAATCCCAAGTCATTCATTGATAACCTATCAAAAAAATAGTTTTCGCTATTGTGATGGTGGATAAAGAACTCCCTATGATCAATAGGTCATCTACGTAGATAACCATAATCAATAATGAATCATCTTACCATAAAATGTAAACATTAAGATTATAATGCCATCTGGTGAACCCAACTGAAAGAAGAAAGGAGTCCATCTTGGCATACCAATCTTGAGGAGCTTATTTGAGGCCATATATTTTCAAAGTTTGTAAACTATGGAAGAATATTTCACAAATCCTTGTGGTTGTTCTATGTATATTTCCTCTTTGAGGTCATTGTGAAAAAAGACAATCTTCACATCCATCTAATGAACATCCTAGTGATGAGTTATGGCAATAGCAAGAGTGAGTCAGATTGAGTTCATTTTGGCAACTGGGATGAACATCTTGATATAGTTAATTTAATTTATCTGCGAAAAACCCTTTACTACCAAAAATGCTTTGAACTTGCCTATGGACCCATCTATTACAAATTTTATTTAGTAGATCCACCTACGTCAAACAACTTTTCTTCCCTTAGGAAGAGAGACTAAATACCAAGTGTTGTTTGTTTATAAGAAACTATACTCCTATTCTATAACAAATACCACTTAAGAGTGCCTAATGCCTTATAAAATGATTGTAGATCTAAAACAGATGCAATGAATACATGTGGGGCATCCTGGAAATATGAATAGGTTTGCCTAGTGTCTTATGGATCTCTAACCCATTGGCTAACACTTTTTAGTGTCTATCTAGCCTAAAAAGGACTAATTATTAGAGTCAAGAGGAGATTTCTCATCCTCTAAATATATCTTATGAGAAGGAAGAGGGGAATCCTCATCACTACTTTCATCATCAAAACTAGAACAATAATCTGGATCATTAGGAAGCTACTCAGGTAGATCTGAATCATCATAACTATCATCAAGTCCTAGTGTGTCTAAAGAAGGGGGAGAGGTGTCAAGTGTAGAGTCTAAGGGAATCTCTTGATAATGAACATCAATAAATAACTCATGAGTTATGGGATGGAGAATCTTATATCCCTTAACACCCTATGAATTTCCAAAGAAGATGCAAAGTTGACTCTGATGTTCTTTTAGCTTACATTTATTCTTTAGAATATGGGCCATAGTAGGAGATCTAAACACTTGAAAGTGATTCTCTATGGGTTTCTAACTACTCCAAGATTTAAAAGGAGAGATTCCCTTTAGTGATTTATGAGGAACATGGTTCTAGATATAACACTCATAATTGATGGCCTCGGCCCAATACTAAGGTACCAAAGACTTAGAGTGTAACATACAGTTGGCCATTTCCTTCAAATACCTATTCTTGTGCTCTACAACGCTATTATGTTGAGGACTATATGGAAGTATAGGTTCTAGTTTAGTCCCATTTGAAGTGCAAAATTATTCAAAATGGTTACTGACATACTCACCACCATTATTGGTGTACAAAATCTTGATAGCTTTACTAGACTATTTCTCTACAATCACCTTGAAGTCTTGAAAATGATCAAGTACCTCATATTTCTACTTAAGAAATTACACCCAAGTATGCCTCAAAAAATCGTTGATAAAAGTAAGCATGTATTTAGTCCTGTTGAATGAAGGTTTTGGAAATGAACCAGTAATGTCACTATGGACAAGCTCCAATATCTATTCAACTCCCTTTGATTTTACCTTGTCATACTTTTTTTTAGGATGCTTATCACGTATGCAACCCTAGAAAACTCCATGAGAAAACTTGACTCGTGGCAACCCTAAAACCATGTCATAATGACTGAGTTGTTCCAAGTAATAATAGTTGAGATGGCTGAATCATTCATGCCATAATTTAATCATCCCATATGAATGAATGAGTAGTGTAGTAAAGGGATGATCAAGTGTGAAATGTGAGAAAGTATATAATCATGACTGGTGATTCACTTTCCCAAATACAATAATGGAGTCACTATTTACTTTATGAATAACTACAGAATTAGGTGTGAACTCAACTCTCTTGCCTAAATTGATGTAAATGATCTGATAAACAAATAAGAGATTAGTGGATAAGTAGAAAACACATAGAACATCATGAAATGTCCCATCATTCAATTTAATAGATCCATTCCCACTAAATTTTGTAGAAGTATCATCACCCAGTAAAATAGAAGGCATATAATAAGGCTCCAAGGATGGGAACATGTCCTATGATGAAACCATATGGTGTGATTCTCAATAACCCATGCGGAAGGCTGAGATGCAACTACAACAAGTGATTTGCCTTATCTTTTCTCTTCTTACTATCTTTGGCCTTTAAATACTCCTGTACTAATGAACTCTAATTGAAAGAATTAGGGACTCTAATATTGTGGTTCTTGAACATTTTTGTCAGGTTTTTAATATGCTACTTCGTGCATTTAGATTCATCATGTCCATATTTCTTGTAATAGACACATACAAGCTACTCTTTCTTGGGTTTCCCATCTGAAGAGAGGGATTATTTTAATACTTTATACTTAGCATCATATTTATGACCCTTTATTTACTATGGGTCCTTCTTATTCTATTTATTCTCCTTACTACTAGAAGCCTTATGTTTGTCATGACTCACAATTGAGGCATGCAATTTAGATAACTTCAATGTACCCATTTAAATGATATTATCTTGCTCTCAAGTCAAGTTAGTAGTAAAGTCATCCAAGGATGACATGGTCCATGTATCTCTAAGGGCACAATTGGTGGTGTGGAAGGCATAAATGAAGACAAAATAGTTAGAACCCAATTTAGCAAGGATGGAAAGAATACATATCGATGCCACACAATTTAAACTATAACTTGAGTGATTTGAAATTTGTGAAGAAGTCTTATATCATATCAAAATTACTTTGTCTTGAATTGATGAGTTCATTCTCAAACTCATGACATATCATGATGTCCTGCTTTCCAAAGAGTTTTTCCAATATGTTCCACACTTGATTTTGAATAGTTTTAAATTTAATATGAAAGAACAAGTCAAGAGACATAGATAGGTATAGAAGACTATAGCCTTCATCACTTATGTTTCACTACTTCACCTTCTCTATTTTAGGTGTCGATTCTATTTATGTATCCATAGTGATTTGATATAAGCCTTCACTTTCAAAAGAATTTGTATTTTGACTTCCCACTCATGATAATTGAACTATGTAAGAATCATAACTGAACTTAGATCCATGGTCAAAAAAAGAATGTGCTGAATTATGTATGTTAAAAGAATATGATATTCAACCCCCCATGAATTTATAAAGTTTCAAATTTATAATGCATGGGAATATTACCAATGTGTAAAGCTAAAAAAAACTCATACTTTCAAAAAAATGGCACCTAAAAGAGAGTTGTGGACTAAAATTTATAGAAGTTTGAATGTTTTTAACTCAAAAAAATCATGATCTCCACTTTATATAAATTTGAAAATTTTGGGTGCACAAAATTTTGGGTTGAAATCTTTTTAGAACCAACTTCTCCATAAAAAATTTATGCCCCATTGAATCAAAATTTAAGCAATTTTGGATTAGAAGTGACTAGGGCTTAACTGCCATATGACCATGGGCTAAGACATAAAATGGCTAATCTTCCCCCTCACCTTGATTGATGTGAAAATGACATCATCTAAAAAAGGACATCATTTTTTAAATGAATAGTGTCACACTTTATGATCTTAAATTTGACATCCTCATGGCTATCATAAGAGTTTGGGGGTCCCTTCATAGTCGTCAAGGTTTCTTATCAGGGATGCAGTCATCCTATACAATTGTTAAGAATTTTTTAACCTCCCATAATAGGTTTTAGGATTACACATGCACCCAAAATTCCTAATGTTGGGATTATCAATGCTTCTTGTAGTCATAAAAATATGTCAGGGTTGTAGTGGGTCACTATAGTTATTAGGATTTTTGACTATTCTTGTAGTTGATACTATTGATGTCGATACTATGTATTACTTTGATAATAAAAATTCTTGATGTCAGGATTTATAACTACTCTGAGAGTTGATAACCATGATATCAAGATTATGGATTGCTCCCACTGTCAATAGTTATGATGTCATAACTTTCTATTGGAGATGCAATGCCTCTTTACAACCATCAATTTTTGGAGTATCAAAGGTAGGATAGGTTATTGAAAGTTTGGATATGGGGATGGTTCTAGCAATATTGGGAATGTGAGAGTTTCCTATAGTACACATAGGTATATAAAATCTACCCATCTCAAAAAATACTAGATATGGCATGCCTTTTAAAATCCACCAAAGACCCACTAAGGATCTCTAAAATTCTAGAAAAACCCAAAAAATATTTTTTCTTGAAGACCATAAATTGTATAGATTTATGTGAAAGTACTAAAAAAGCCCTTAAAACCTCAAAAAAATGGCAAAAATTGACTATCACAAAGCTAAATCATGTTCACAACTAATCCTAAGGTTTTGACACCTTCTGAATATGATGATGTAAGTTGTTTTGCATGAAAACTTACCAGATGAAATATGACCAGTAAGATATGCCCTTTTCTTTTTGTTTTTATGAATCTGGATCAACAAAGGACCCCATACAAAGATTAAAATATGGGAAAGGATGAATCTTCAATATGCTAGGTCAATGAATGGTATATCTGTGACATAAAATTGAAAACTCAAGATTTCACAACAAGAACAATTACATTCATCTACCAAAAAAAGATCTAATACCATGTTGGAGTGGGCCATAATAAAGTATCTACTGGATAGAATCAAATGCATGAAAAAATTACATGTGTAGTAACAAAATCAAACATGAGTCATAAGAAGCTTATTACTCAATAATCAAAAGCTTACAATATTAGCATTAATAGCATTAGCTATAAAAGCTTTAGAAAGGTACATTATATATGTGAAAGATAAACATTCCTCACTTCCTCATAAATGTGAGATTATCTTTCATAATGGATTTAAAATACACCTAAGCAAGCTAACTAAACATATGTAGGGAAAAACTATTAAATGGAATCAAATCTTACACTATTAGTTTACTTATACATAGTAGGTTATAATTTTTTTATATTATGTTGTCCTTTGGTCCTTGTGTGAGATTCTTTGATTATTACATCTCTATGAGATCTTGTATGTTGTGTGAGACATTTGAACATGTCCTTGATTTGGCCCTTATCCCTATGTGTGTGAGACCCTTAAACATGTCTTTACTTTGGACATTAACCCTATGTGTGTGACATTTAAGCATGTCCCTTATTTACCACATTCCTCATGTACATGCATGTTCTTAAGGATATTTGAATTGTTGAGATATTATCATTGATGTCAAAGGGTTTGTTATTTAGTAAAGAATATGGTCATTAATGTCAAAGAATTTCTATGAGTAGCTATGGACTATATCATGTTTGCTATGGACTGCATCAATTTGCTATAGAATACATCAAGTTTGCTATAGACTACATCGAGTTTGCTATGAATCATTAGGTTTGTTATGGATTACATCAGACATGCTACAGACTACATCATGATTTCTATGGACTTCATCAGTGGTGTTATGGACTACATTAGAGGTGTTATAGACTGCATCAGATTTACTACAAATTACATCAAGCTTGATACAAATTGCATTAGGGGTGATACAAACTGCATTAGAGCTGCTATAAAATACATCAAGACTACTACAGATTTCATCACACTAACACTAAATGTATTCTAATGATTTCTTGGTCTATCCTAGCTTCATTTCACTTAGGCTAACATATGTGAGTGAGATTTTATATAAACTAATGTGAATTATGTTTTTAAAAAGAGAATAAATCATTAGATAGCTGACTATAGAGTTTTGTTTGGCTGAATTTCAAGAGGTTATTGATGAACATCTTATATATAAGCAAGATCAAATTAACTTTTTGAAAAAAAAAGTGAATAAGGATGAATATATAAATTTGTTAAGGAGCAGAGCAGAGGTCTATTGAGGAATAAAGGGATAGAGAGGCATGAATATGAAATCATTGAATGATTCATATAGAGTCAACTACAAGAGATGAACAAAAAAGGTAGAGAGGACAAAGTCTTTAAAAATAAAGAGCAAAGAGAAAGAGAGCCTAATGTGTTTATTTGATTGACAAATAGAAAAACAATAAAATAAATGTGAGGTTGATAAGTAGAGAGAGAAAAATTATACCATCATTAGTTGATAGAAGAAACTGAGAAAGGTGAATGATTTGAAGCAATTGAGTTGGTGCTTGGAAAAGGGGGTTGAATCCTCTTGTAGGTTGGTGTCTAAAAATCAAGGAGTTGGTGTTTCTTAGCAAGTGGGTGTTTGCTGAATCTTTTTGTTAAGCTAGTGCTTGACTATTTAGGGTTGGTACCTCAAGCTGAGTTGGTGCTCAAAAATATTTTTGACTCATTACATATCTAATTTAGGATAAGTAGTCCATGTAGTGATCAATGTGGGTTTTTTTTCTCTTTAAGGTTTTCCCACCTATGTCATATGTTATGTCTTTATGTTCTCTATTGTGGTTTGATTACTCTATGGATTATATATTGATGCTTGACCAATGAACTAAAGAATTAGATTTTTTTTTAAGAGCTCATTGATTCACCCCCCTCTCAGTGGTTATGTTTCTAAAAATTGGTATCAGAGTAGTTCCTTCAAGGTTAGGCTTGATAGTTGGGAGGTAGTCTTAAGAAGCACAATGTCTAGTCATCAAGTACAAGAAGGGTTGTTAGGTTGTGGAGCTAAAAGCTTCACCAGGATGCAAATAGGAGAAGTTACGAAGGTTGTGGAGGTTATAGAGAGTTTCAGAATGAGTTGCAAGGCAACCGACATTGGTCTGATCAACTGACGTCGGTCATATTACAGTGCAAAAGCAATCGACGTCAGTTATAAGTCGGCTGCCATCGGTCAGGAAAGTGTCGATGTTGGTAACCTGTGTGTGCATGCAGTTTGCATGTGGGTTCCAGACAGGTCTATTTTTGGACTGTCAGTTTGCATGTTAAAGGCTAATTATAGTCTTGGAGTTGCGTGTCTAATTATTGTAATTAAGAAAGTCTAATTATTGTATGCATGAGATCTATATAATAGACTCATGGGCTGTATTGTAAAAGTGTGCTAGAAAACCATTGAGCTTGAAGAGAGAGCTAGAGTAGCTCCTCCTAGTTCCAAAGGGGTGTTGAGTGTGTATGATCTTGGTCAGTAGGTGTGCAGGACCACGTTTGGAGATCTACAATGGTGAGTAAGGTCTGGTGATTTGCAGGTGGCAGCAAAGAGCAGGGAGATCTACTTGGAGTATGGTTATGTGCTTGGTGTACTGGCATCGTGTTACTAACTGGTGGAGGTGAACACCAACTCTGTATTGGAGTTGATTGTTGGGATCGTAAGAGAGAGAGGGAAGAAGTCCTTGAGGTGTGGCAAGCCTTTGAGGTGGAAGAAGAAGTGGCATCTTCTTTATTGTATTTTCTTCTGAGTGATTATTAATACAATTGTGTATTGTCTCTCATATCTTGTGTTGTTTCATATTTCTAGTTACTTATCATTCTGATTAAATTCTATGTTTAGTTGCTAATATAAGAGTTAATCATATATACTCTTATTGAGGAGTAGGATCCTGATAGGGTTCTCAACAAACAAGGCCCCTTTGTTTACTAAAACTAATTATGCCTTTTAGAATATTAGGATAAAGACCTATTTGATGGATCTTGGGTTTGACATTTGGTATTCAATTGTTGATGGATATACTATCCCTCAAACTCTTCCAATTGATGCTATAGGAAAGAAAGTAAGTGAGAACAATTTAAAGACTATGAATGCTATATTGTGTGGGTTAGAAGAATCTGAGTTTGTATAGGTGATGCAATGTGAGTCAACTAAAGCAAATTGGGACAAGTTCTAACTCATCTATGAAGGTGACACCAAGGTAAAATTGGTAAAGCTTTAGACCTATAGAAGATAGTTTGAAGGTCTAAAGATGAAGTAAAGATATAATATTGTAGCATATCTTCTTAGAAGTAGTCAACATAATTAGAGGTCATAGAGAAAAGATTAATGAGTCAACTATTATTTAAAAGGTTCAAAGATTCTTGAACCCAAGATTTAACTCAAAGGCATCAACAGTTGAAGAAGTAAAAGATTTAGATAGGTTACAAATGGATGAGCTTCATGGAATTCTTATTGCCTATGAGATGAGGATTGATGATAGAAGATCTTCCAAAAGGGAAACAACTTTAAAAGTTGCAAATAAAACACAAATAAAAAAGTTTAAAATTGATAGTGACACTGATGTTGATGAAGACAAAGTTGAAGCCTTATTTATGAGGAAACTGAGAAAAGGTTTAGGTAGGTACAAGGGCATGCTACCATTCAAATGTTTCAATTGTGGTAAGATTGGTCATTTTGTTGCTAAGTGTCGTAAAAAAGAAAAACATGATCATGAAGAAGAACATGATGAAGAGAATAAGAAGTTTGACAAGCATGACAAGAGTAAGAAAATTTTCAAGCAAGGTAACTATAAGATTTTTTTTTTCAATAACAAAAAGAGTATATATTTTAAAGAAGATAACAATTCTTCTAAAGTCAGTGATAAAGATATCTCAGATAGTGATGATTGCAGCTCAGACCATATAAGTGATGAAGCTTTGTTCATGGCCATTGAAGTTAAAGATGGGAATAGTTCAAAAGAATAATTATTCATGGATGATGAAGAATTGGATGAATAAGAATCTGAGGTTGATCTTGAGGCATAACTTATTAGTGCTTTGAATGAATTGAAGAGTTAAAAAAAGGAAAACCAAAAGTTGAAGTCTATTGTTAGAAGTCACAAAGAACAAATATTTATCTTGGAAACTAAGATAACTAAGAGTGACAAGGAAGCTTAGGAGGTCACCAACAATCTTAAGACTTAGAATAAGTAAATTTAAGTCTGAAGTCCAAGGAATTAGAGTACAATGAGTACAAATCCAATATAGGTTCATTGAATTCAAATTTGGAATAGTTCATAGTCAAATTAAAAAATTATTAAAAGTTTGAAAAGAGCAATGGAATTCTTGATGACATATTGAATAGTCAAAGGTCACCTATCATCAAAATAGGACTTGGATACATGGATAACCAAAAGAGTAGAATATTATTAAGCTAAAGACATATGTTGATGCTCTCTAAAAATTTGAGATTGTGAATGACAGTTAGAGGTTAGGACAGGTCAAGAAGATTATTGCTCTCAGAGATTAAAAAAATAGTCAATTTACCTTTCAAAAATCTTTAGAGATCATTTCCTATCAGGCAACTAAATGCAATAAGGTACATGAATTTATTCTATGACTACTATTTTTCTTGTAATCAATTTGGACATAGATCTATATATTTTAGATCAAATGCTAGAAATAATCATGCATGGAGAAGTGATATGAATAGTCATAGATTTCCAAAAAGATTCTCAAATTCATTTCTCCAAGTTTAGATATCAATAGAAATAGTGTGATCTATTAAAACTGTAATAAAATTAGACATATTGCAAGATGTTGTAGATTGGGTTATGCAAAACCCCTTAGTCAAAATAGGAAGGTATGTGTTCAAATTGATAAGAAATCAGGACCTTTTAAAATACTAAAAAAGGAAAAATAAAATTATGGTTCAAAGGAAGAAGAATCCATGTTAAAAAAACTAATTTTCATATTCAAAATGAGAGTGTTTCATGATAGGATCTAGGAACACAATTGATTACTAAGCAACTAAACATGAAATTAAACCAGAAGTGATAAGTAACTAGAATTTAGAAATAACACAGAATATGAGAGATAATACCCAATTGTATTAATACTCTTCCAGAAGGAAATTAAAATAAAGAAGTGCCACACTCTTCTTACACCTCTGAGGCTTCCCACACCTCTAGGACTCTCAGTAATTTTCCCTCAAAGCTCTCTCTCGATTACGGTCACAACAAACAACTCAAACACAGAGTTGCTGTTCACCTCCAACCAGTCAGTAACACTACTGCCAGTACCAAGTACTCAAAGTACTTCAAGTAGATCTCCCATGAACTTGCAATAACCTACAAATCAAACCAATCTGACTTACACATGTAGATCTCTCTACACCCTGAACAACCCTTGTCCTTGCCTCACCAAGTCCTTATGATTCTCCAAACTAGTACCTCGATGGATCTTCTATCAGATCTTGCTATCCCACAGATATACCTGATCATACACACTCAGCACCCCTGTGGAACTAGGAGGAGCACACCTTGCTCTCTCAACTAGCACACTTTACAATACAGCCCATGAGTCTATTATATAGATCCCATGCAAACAATAATTAGACATCTAATTACAATAATTAGATCTGCAGCTCAAGACTAAAATTAGCCTTTTACATGCAAATAACTAGTTCGTTAACAAACTATTCATGAAACTGATAGTTTTGGAACCACACAGGTGACCGACATTGGTCCCTATCTATCTAGAGGTGACCGACGTCAGTCGATACTTGACTGATGTTAGTTGCTCTTCTCACTGTATATGACCAACATCGGTTAATCAGACTGACGTTGGTTACTCTACAACTCAGCAACCTCTCAACAACCTCCTCCATGTTTGCATCAATGAAGCTTTTAGCTCCATAACCTAACAATCTACCACTTGGAGATAAATAGCTGCACTTGTACCTATACCTATACATCATCTAATCTATTTCCTGGCTTGTATTCCTCTTCAAGATCAATCTTGAAGACCAACCACCACAAAACTTGTGGTACCTATCATCTAAGTAACCTACCACATCTGAACCTACATACCCATGTAGAGAAGTCCTTGACCTTGCATAGCATGAATCCCTGCTGCTGGTCCCTCTCAGATACCTGAGAATCCACTGAACCACTTTCCAGTGCTTCCTTCTTGGATTGGCCACAAACCTGCTGACAACTCCCACTACTGGGGCAATATCAGGGAATACACATATACTCAACCTCATCATGTGATTGGGGACCCTGTTCTATGAACTGTCCATCCATAGGTGCGCTTGTCATACTACATCCTACACTACCTTCACATAATCATCCTGAGACAAAATCAACCTGTGATCTTCCCTATCTCTAAAAATACTCATGCCAAAGAATTTTGCTACTCCCAAATTCTTCATGACATACCACTAAACTAACTTTACCTTTAGTTTAGCAACTCCCTACATGTGTGACCCTGCAACAAGCATACACACAACATACAGTAATAAGATAATGTTGCAATCATCATCCACCCTGGGAAATTAAACACAATGGTTACAATGACATTGACTAAAGCCATGCTTTGTCATACACCTGTCAAACCTGTACCACTGTCCTGCAACTTCCTCAAAACCATATACCTTGGCCTTCCATCTCACATGTCCATTCTCTCTCTTCTTTAACCCGACTGGCAACTCTACCAAATCTACCATTTGGTTCTCTTCCAAAGAATTCATGCCATGCT
This sequence comes from Torreya grandis, assembly GCA_037957365.1. Taxonomy (NCBI): domain Eukaryota; kingdom Viridiplantae; phylum Streptophyta; class Pinopsida; order Cupressales; family Taxaceae; genus Torreya; species Torreya grandis. The sequence continues at coordinate 1,704,357 of JARHVA010001472.1, read as the reverse complement.
CCCACTGTTTCCTGGATCTTACCTACTCTGCTTCTTTAAAACTTCTTGGTTCTTGACCATTAGTGAGCAACAAGTAGTGTAAAGAAGGGGAATAATGAATTTGAGGCTTACTTACACTTTCAGTCCTCCACATGGGCGTTTGAGACTCCTTGACAACTTGCTATCTACCCAAAATCCATTCCAGTGACCGATGTCAGTCACCACCTAGTTTGCATCCGATTGACGTTGGTTCCATGTGACTGACCTGACTGTCGACACCAGTTCCCTGACTGACATCAATTGCCACCTACTCGACACCACTGACTATGCCTATTTACACATGACCAACGTTGGTGCCTGCCTGTTCGACGTTAGTTCCACCTGACTGATGCCAATAATTGTGTTCTCCTGTGAGTGATAACTTTTTACCCATAAGCTCACTTTGAATCAATACCCTATCCAAACTACCTTGCTCAAAAGTATCCAGCCCCATCCACTAATCTCTGTCCATCATCTCCTCCATGAACACCAAGGCTTTCCAATTCTTAAGTTTGTCAAATACATCAGACTTTCTTTTCCTGCAATAAATCCAATCCTTTCTTGTAGCATCCCACTACTCACATAAATCTCGGTCTATGCTCTCCAAAGCTGAACTCTTACCATTTGGCTTAAGAACATCCATTCCCTTCTCACTCATGTGACCAAGCCTACAAAGCCACATCTTTGCAACAGAAGTGGAATCAATAATACAAGTAGATAGATAAAGAGTACCTACTTTCTTACAACATACTAATTCAAGTGCACCCGCTATGAGAGTTACTATGCATCTCTCATCACCCAACTTTCCTATAGAAATTAGCCACATCTTCAGGACTAGGACCTGCATGACCTCCTTCAACACCTATGTGTTGGCCATCTGCAATTTCAGCCACACTTTCCCTTTGCCAAAACTTTGACAAGGCTCACCAACCCCTAAATAAATCTTTCCAAAGTCTCCATGGAACTTAACATGGAAAAATACTCTATTTGGGGCTGCATGGAAAGAGGCAACAAAATCTATAAACCAAGATTCTACTTTATCCAAGGAACATATAAGAGCAACCAGTGTAACAATCCATGCAACAATACCTGCTTCTTTATTTCCTTCATGCTGATCTGCTACCAACCAACAATCTTTCTTTTCCTACTCTTTCTTTCCATAACACTGTAATTGACCATTCGTGCCTTTGAATTCCTCCATTCATAGCTTACTTTCTTCTGCCATTGCTATACTCCCACTCAATCAAAAACCCCTGAGAGTGACCTGTAATCAAACACAAACCTGCTCCCTACAACCTTAGCTCTGATACCACTTGATAGGATCTAGGAACATAATTGATTACCAAGCAACTAAACACAAAATTAAACCAAAAGTAATATGTAACTAGAATTCAGAAATAACATAGAATATGAGAGACAATACCCAATTGTATTAATACTCTTCCAGAAGGAAATTACAATAAAGAAGTGCCACACTCTTCTTACACCTTTGAGGCTTCCCACACCTCTAGGACTCTCAATAATCTTCCCTCAAAGCTCTCTCTCAATTACGGTCACAACAAACAACTCAAACAAAGTGTTGCTATTCACCTCCAACCAGTCAGTAACACTACTACTAGTACCAAGTACTCAAATTACTTCAAGTAGATCTCCCATGAACTTGCAACAACCTATAAATCAAATCGATCTTACTTACACATGTAGATCTCTCTACACCCTGAAGAACCCTTGTCCTTGCCTCACCAAGTCCTTATGATTCTCTAAACTAGCACCCTGGTGGATCTTCTACCAGATCTTACTATCCCACAGATCTACCTGATCATAAACACTCAGCACCCCTGTGGAACTAGGAGGAGCACACCTTGCTCTCTCAACTAGCACACTTTATAATACAATCCATGAGTCTATTATATAGATCCCATGTAAACAATAATTAGACATCCAAATATAATAATTAGATCCATAGCTTAAGACTAAAATTATCCTTTTACATGTAAACAACTGGTTTGTTAACAAACTGTTCCTGAAATCGATAGTTTTGGAACTACACAGGCGACCGACATCGGTCCTTGTCTGTTTGGAGGTGACCGATGTCAGCCGATACCTGACCGATGTCGATTGCTCTTCTCACTATATATGACTGATGTCGGTTGATCAGACCGACATCAGTTGCTTAGCAACTCAGCAACCTCTTAGCAACCTCCTCCATGTTTGTATCAGTGAAGCTTTTAGCTCCATAACCTAACATTTCATGTAAATTTTTGTTAAGTTCTAAAGAAAGAGATAAAAGAAACTCGATATAGGTATGGTTGAAAAACTTGTTTGTTTATGCATGCACTAAATCAAAAGATTGTGAAGAGCTTCTATTTGGCTTGGGAGGAAGACCTGTAGATAAAATAATACTAAAGTAAACTTGTTTGTTAGACAGATAGTTGGGTGGATTGACTAGCAATAGCTAGATCTCGAAAGTAAGAACTTCCTTAGGGGTTGTCAATCCACATATTTCAAATAATCAAGTTGAGAAATATAGAAAGAAGGTATTTGTATTAATAATCAAAAGGTACTAAAATCAAATAAAATAAAAATTACTAGAAAAATAGACTAGAAATGATCTAATTAGTGATAGACTAATTAATACTAGTGCTAACGAGTCAGGGTATGCTTTAAAAAATATAAAAGGGGTTTATGAGTGGTTAAAAACATAGAAAAGTGGGTTTGATTAGGTGTGGGTGGGTGAAATTAACTTGCTAGTTTTTCTACCACAGGTCACCATCGATGATTGGGGTAACTATCAGTGGTTATGCCTGACTATCAGTGGTTGGGGTTTGATCATCAACGGTTGACTGTGTATTTTTGGGTTTGATCAACAAAAGATAACTTTCCACAAATGGATTCTAGGAATTGGGCAAGGGCTAGATTGATTATGAAATGGAATAAAAACACATGAATATTGGAAAATAAGTATGCATCTTACCAGAAGTCGATTGGGTGAGTGGTTGATGCAGTTAGCCTATTGGTGGAATCTGACTTGATTTTAGTAGAGTAATGGTACCTAAAATATTGGTTGAGAGGTGACAGTGAGTTGGATCTCAATAAGATGACTAATGATTGATAATGCTGATTGACCTACAAAATAAAAATCCTAGATACTTGAGCTCTTGATAACTATTGCAAATGGATTTAACCTCTCAAGACTCTCTCTTATAGACACAATCAAGAGGTAGAAGTGAAGCTGTAAGGGGGTCATCTAAATATAATTTGTGCATGTAAAGGCTTGTAAAAAAAATTATACAAGGTTATATTTAGAAAAGGGTTGGTATAGTTTGCATGCTCTTGGCTAAAAGGTGGACCCTGACCATCGATGGTCAGGGGTTCCCAAGGCTAACCATTAATGGTCACCCTGATCATTGATGGTCAGGGTTCACACGGATAGGTCCTGAAGGATAGGGTTATTTAGTTAGGTGAAATTTAGTGTAGATTGGTTGGTTTAAGCATGATAGGTGTAGGTTGGTCCCAAGGGGGTCCTAGGGTAAGTCCAAGGGTATTTTTAACATTCAAAATTGTAGGTGTGTGGATTTATTATGTCTACATTTTGCCCCTTTTTGTTGTGTGGCTTGTGTGAACAAGATGTAAATTAATAATAGAGTATGGGTCAAGGGTCTGGTTGCCCCAAGAGTGGGAGGAGGTGTTCCCCCTCAAATTGAGAGTTAGTAAGGTGAAGCTAAAGTGGGTATGGGTTTGATAAGTGGTAGATGGTGAGTCATAAGGTGGTGACATAAGGTCAGGCATTTGAGATGCAAACATGCACATAGAATGCAACAAAAAGGAATGATAACCAAGATCACACGTAGACAAAGTTGCTAAAGTTTGTAAAAATAAGGGTTCGTGCTAAGAAGGACAAGTGACAAGTGAACTACATGATCGTGTATACGTATAGTAACTGAGAATACTCATAAATACAAGTCTTGTAAGTGATCTCTATGCATCCAATGGGTATCCAAAGTAGGAAGTGCTCTCAAGAAAAACATAAATGGGTCAAGTGTCATGGGTATTTGAGGTAGGAAGTTCTCTTGGTGAGATACAAGTAGGTTGATATACATGAGGTGGCATAAAATGCAAAAGGGTCAACATGAAAATATTGTCATTGTGGTCAAAAGACAAGAAAAAAGTGTCATAAAAATGCACACTTGATGGGCCAAAAGAGACCAACAACAAGGTGATGAGGTAGCTAGGCTAGTGGGAGAAAGGCATCTCCAAAGTAGGTAATAGCCTAATGTAAATTGATTGAGATGGGTAGAGTGCTGATGAAAAGTTAGAATGAGGACTGACAGGTGGTTAGGGCCCCCAAAAAGGTGACCATCAATGGTCACCCTGACCATCAACGATTAGGGGAAACCCTAAAAGTCTAGAAGGTAAAAGTAAGAAATAAAAGTAACTCTTTATCATTGTTACTATTGTAGCTGCTAACTTTGCTCTGGAAATTTTGGTGTATTATAAAGAGGGTTCAAGCTGAGGTGGGTGATGCTCATTGGCTAGAGGTGTGTGGTAGATTCCATGGATCTAGGATGTAGGGGGCATGAAAATGTGACCAGGCATATGCTCAAGGGCTCAAACCATGAAGGAGGTCATGAAATGAGGTAGGGTGCATTAAATTGGTAGATAGGTTTGAGTTTGTTATTTTTAGTGTTTGTATGGGGGGGTAGGTCTACAATTTTTTTGTTTGAGTCTACATGCCCTAAGTAGGGTTTTAGGCAAATGGGGTGGGTAGAGTGTCAAATTAATAGGATAGGTGATTGAAATGGGTAGTAAGTGAGTTAGGGATGCTATGTAGGGTGGTATTTTTTGAATTTTTTATATATTTAGGACTATGGTAGGTTTAGGTATTTTGGCCATAAAATTCCCACAAGTGATCATCGATGGTTAGGTTTGACCATCGATGATCGACACCCTAGGAGCTAGGGGTCCCCAACCATTGGTGGTCAACATGACTATCGATAGTTAGCTAGGATAAGCTAGCCTTTGGTAAAAAATGAATAAGTGTTGAGGGCTTGTCGGGGGATAGTATAAGGTGAACTGCTTAATGGTTAGGGTTGGGTTAGGGGACTAGGTTTGAAATTTCATTAAATAGGTTGGTTGTTATGATTAGGTCCAAGAAGTTAGGGTTAGGGGTGCATTTAAAATATAGTGAAGATGAGATCATATAAGGTCTAAGCTAAGTGTTTTTATTTGGTAGAAGCTTAAGAGCATATATAGATACATGACTGTGTACCATAAGTCTTCCCTACACTACTCAAGGGGATGATTGTTGATGATTGGGCACATATGTAGTAATAGGGATAAGAAGGACGAGGGACTACTAGCATGTGCCTAGGGATGCATCCATGATAGTAGCACTCATCAAGAGATGGGATCCTATTATTATTACCTTCTTATTACCAAGCAAGGAGATGACTATTCTTCTAGAGGATGTTTATAGGATCACTCAACTCCCACTACATGGTGAGGTGACCTACTAGATTGAGTAAGAGGAGTAGGATGAGTATGTTGAGTATCTATATGGAGATGATAATGACCAGGTCCACTAGCACTCTAGAGGATTTAGTCATACAACACTATACAAGAGGGCTCTTGAGGAGAGGAGACTTATGATGATGTTGATGATCATGGTTACTTGATTTAGGGTCCCAGATTATAGAAGTAAGAGATTATTTTATGTATTACTAGCTATTTTGGTTGAACTATTGCTTGGGAGGATAGTATTTGGGTGGGTCTCAGTGCTTTTGGTCTAAATTTATAGAGAGTTGTGGGGATTCAGACACCACATGAGGTATGACATCAACATGGGCATGGTTATGAACTATTGGGCTTATGAGCACATCTAGGTTTTGAGGCCTATGGGATTATCGTGGATGGGGTACACATATATGGAGTTTTCTATTAGATTTATGAGGTGGAGGGATGACTATGCTACATCAGGGGCTGGAGGTAGAGCACATGATGTTGAGTGGTTCAGGGCTACCTTAGGTAGATTGGTAGCTATGAACATCACATGGAGACCATACCTATAGTTCCCTTTCTAACCAAGATACAATAGGGAGACCCTCACTAAATAGAGCTATAGGTGGATAGTGGGCCATTGAGAAGGTGAGGTTGAGTTGATTCACTTTGATTGAGTGTGGTGCCAGTTTGGCTTGTTAGATGGTGTATTGGGTCCACATCCATGGTATAGGAGGCAAGACTCAAAGGTTCAGTTACTGGTACCCCAAATTATTTAAACAATTTTGGCTAATGGTCTTAAGGAGCTTCCTATTAAGGATACCATAGATGATGTAGGGTATATAAATGGATACATGGCTTAGTACCAACCTATCTATATAGCTATGGATATGGGTGGAGATGATATAGGGGTGACACTGATGGCTGTAAATCTATCTAGCTAGGGTGGATAGGTAGGGGCAGTGTTGGCCACAACCCAAGCTCAGGTATAAGATCTATAGGGATAGGTGGCCACATTACATGGCCAAATTTAGGCATTACAAGGTTAGGTTGCCACTATTATAGGTGAGAGAGACCTACTTAGATAGAGGGTTGGGGTAGGTACAATAACAATAGGAGGTCCATAAAACATAGTGTCTTAAGCATGCTAACTAGCTACTATGGTGGAGCTTATATTTATGAAGATATGGTATTAGACTAGCTACCCCAAACTATGAGGTATGTAGAGTATAAAATGAGCTTGGTTGGTGGGCCATCGATATCTACTCTAGGTCAGTAGGCTTCTATAGTAGGTTAAGTAGGGTTCCTAAGGGGACCACCACCAGGTACATGTGCAGCCATAGATGGGGCTAGTGGTAGTGGTGGAGGACTGTGATTATGGTCAAATACATTATTGTGATGTATTATTTTGATATCAGCCTATGAATCAATGTAGCGAGATGTATATATTTTTGAGAGAGCTAATACATTGTTACATGTATTATGTTTTGATGATTTAATGTATATGATGTATGGTTATCAATGGCATATATGATGGATGCTTATGGTTTATAATCATGGTTATGCCTTATGATTACTGAGTTGTGGTTTATGATGTTAATAGCTTAGGCATGTGATGCGACAAAGATAGCTATGATGTTGTGATTTTGTTCATAGAGATGATAGGATGTGTTATTGGTGGATGTATGTTATATGATAATGTAATGGTTTTGTTTATGGACACATGGATGAAATGGTAAATGGTATATGCTATGATGTCTTGTTCATTGATTTGGTTTATGCTTATATTGGTGTAATGATATGCTTATAGGCTCATATGATGTGATAATTGTAAATAGATAGGTTGATGTTTATGGTTTATTGTGATATGCTTACATTGTGTTTGGCACATAGAGAGATAGATGGTGTTGCTGCTTGACATAGTTGATAATGTCCATTCTTTTGATGTGATGTTTGTTGTTCATGATCAGAGGGGTAAAAGGTGAATATGATTAAAGATGAAAACACATAAAGTAAGTAGGTAAAAAAATAGATGTGTAGGAAAGTGATAATAATTATGAGGGGTATATCCACATGAACTGATAAATGATAAGAAAAAGAACATGATGCTTTTTCATTGGTAAAGACCAACATGAAACCCAAAGTTGGACTGGCTTAGTGAAAATAAGCCTTTCCAATGCTTCACATTAACATGCTTAGGTTGGTAGATGGGGATCTTTATTAAATTATGTCAATTAATCTCATAGTCTTGTGCATATGACATGTGGAGGGAGAATGGGTGAAAATGGAACCTTTAGCCAGACTAGTATGCCTTTTCTATAGGTGTCTAAAGAGGTAGTATAAACAAGTCTATGTCCATATATAAAGTGTAGACTAATTGATGTGGGAAGTCTACTAAGGAGAGCCAATTGTGTCTTTTCAAGAATATTGCTTTTATGAGAGTTGATTGTGGATTTCAAAATTATTTTGCTCTTACTTTTAATTTTACTAGAGGGTTAGGGAAGTTGATCAATGCGGGAAGCTTCCAAGAAATTTCTAACTTTGACTAATGGTTTACACAACCATTATTCAAGGGAATGGTCCAAGTTTATATGCTTAGTTCAAATGCTTCTAATAGATGTCCTTTAAGGGAGCAATCCACCTTATGTTTGGCAATTTTAGAATAATTTTAAATAGTTGTCCTTCAAGGGAGTAGTCTATGAATGCTAAGGATGACCCATGATTTATTTTTTCTATTTGATATTGCTTTTAATAGATTTCTATTGACATAGAATTGCTCATAAATGCTCAATGGATTACCTTTATGAATATAAAACTACACTAACATGAAGGTTCAGTCGATGAAAAAGAGGTATAGGTGACAACAACCATATGAATTGATCTCAAAGAGGTGCGAAGTACTATGAGAATCATGTCATGGATAGAGCCATCATATCCACAATTCAAGATTAGGTTATAATTATGATGGATAATCACATGATTCAGTTTTAGTTAGTTGCCCCTAAAAAGAGGAAAATGAATGTGGTTGTAAGGGATGAGTTTAAGTTAGACAAATGATGATTGTGATCCCTATCTAACAATAAAAGGGACGTAAATGTGAAGCATTGAGAGGCTTAAGTTCTAGTTTGCCTTCAAGAGAGGAAAAATGATAAGCTATGATCTATACTTATGGGTAATGATGTAGGGTCCAAGCCAATTGAAAGAAAATTTTCCCCTTTTGCTTTTCTCCATATTAGTTACATGTTGGTTTTCCTTGAGCATAAAATCTCTGATATTGAATTCTTGGAATTTTAGGTGTTTGCTATAGGCATGTTCAATTCATTCTTAATAGACACAAAGATGGGAAAGGGTGACCAAATGATGCTTATTAAGTAGCTCAAATTGAGATAAATGTTCTTGATGATAATCATCTTCTGAGATAATATCATGAAAATATATGTGAAGAGAAGGTATTTGGACTTTAGGAGGCAATACAACCTCAAATCTAAACATAAGAGAAAAAGGTGTAGCACCTATAGGAGTTTGGATGCTAGTGAGATATGACAATAAGGTGAAAGGGATGTGCAAGTGCCAATCTCAACCTGAGGCATTGACCATTTTGGTAAGCATGTTGTTAAGGTTTTTTTAGAAGCTTTTGCTTGTCCATTTGCTTATGGGTGATAAGGTGATAAAAAACTAAGTTTAATGCTGAATATGTCACAAAGACCTTGAACTTGTTTATTTTTGAATGATTTACCATTATCAGTGATGATATTTTGGGGGAAATTAAAATGATAGATGATGTGATGGGTAATAAATTTGATCATATTTTTAGCTTTTATCAAGACAAGGGGAATAGCTTCCACCCATTTGGTAAAATATTTAGTCGTGGTAATGATAGAATGATGTCATTGTGAAGAGTGGGGGTTGATTTTAATGATAAGGTTTAGACTCCATGTGAAAAGGGCCAAAAGTATGTAGAAGCATGAAGACCATTACTAGGTATGTGATGTAAATTAGCATGTTGTTGACACTTGAGACACTTTTTCACATAATCGTAACAGTCTTGTTTAAGGGTGGGCCAGTAATAGCCTAGGTAGAGGATGCACTTAGCCATAATGATTCCACTAAAGTGCCCCCCATAGATATCCTCATGTGTCTCTTTGATAGCATGAAAGGCTTATAGACCCTAAAGGCAATGGAATAGGAGGCCATTAGAACCATGTTTTTAAGTAATTCCTCTCATAATGGTGTAATGGGAGGTACTCTAAATAAATGCCCAACGGGCATTCCTAGAGAGGTCAGAGGGAACCATGCTAAGGTGAAGGTACTCAAAGGTTTACTGATACCAAAGGTCAGGTAGAATCTCTTCCACACTAAATATGGTTGGAGTGTTTGATTTGGTGTAGGAAGGTTTAGTGAGGTGATGGACAATGATTGATAATTTGTAGTCTAAGGGTGCCAATAGGATCTGAGAGGAAAGAGAAGCCATGGTATTGATAAACTTGTTGGTAGATCATGGGGTGGTTTGGATATGGTAATATTCAAATGAGGATAAGAGTTTTGTAACTAGTTTTCTATACAGTTAGATCATTTCATTCTTACACTAGTAAATGCCATTGACTTAGTTGACCACAATTTAGGAGTCACCAAAGATATTGATTGTTTTGAATACTAAGGCTAAGGTAGTTTGGAAACCTGTTACGAGGGCTTCATACTTGGACACATTGTTTGTCATTCAAAGTTGAGTTTAAATGACAAAAGATATGGTTCACCGATAAGGGGGATAAGGATGATACTGCCCCCCCTCCCCATGCTGACATTTGGAACCATCAAAAAACATGATTACCTATTTGGTAAAATTTAATTGAGATAAGCTTGTGATAGACTCATTTAGAAACTCAAGAGGAGGAGGTTGGGTATTTATTAGGGGTGCCTTGACCAATTGGTTGGTAATGACTTACCCCTTGATCAATTTCTACTAGAGGAACTCAAGGTCAAACTCAGCTAGAAGCATGATCCACTTAGCTATACACTAGTTTTGGTATGGTTTGGAGTGCATGTACTTGAGTAGATCAATATTAGTTATGAAAAACATTTTTTGGTTAAGAAGGCAGTGGAAAAGTTTTGTGGCCATGAAGACTAGATCTAATTATAGTCTCTCAATATGCATATACCGAGTCTCGTACTCGACAAGTGTGTAGCTAATGTAATAGATGGCTTGCTATTTATGTTGTTCATCTTAATGGGCAAGCATTGCCCCTAGGGAATGGTTAGTGGAAGAGATATTAAAGGTAGAAATGTTGGTCATCCTTAGGAGGTGTGACGATAGGTGGAGCCATAAGGCACCCTTTGAGTGCATCAAAGGCCTTTTGACAATCAACATTCCACTTGAAAGAGATGTCCTTTTTCAAGAGGTGATGGAAGGGTTTACATTGATTAGAGAGATAGGAGATGAAGTGATGAATGGATTCAAGCTTCCCCTATAAACTATGGAGTTGTTTAAGATTGGTTGGAGGTAGCATCTTAAGGATGGATTTAATTTTGGCTAGATCAACCTCGATTCCTTGAAGAGAAATGATGAAACCAAGAAGTTTGCCTGACAAGACCCCAAAAATACATTTCTTGGGATTGAGATAGACATGATAGTGGATAAGTCACTCAAAGATAATATTGAGAATGGCTAAATGGTCTTTGGATAAGTCACTCAAAGATAATCTTGAGAATTGTAAATCTTGAACTTCTTAAGAAGGTCATCCACATAGTCTTCAATGATTGTATGGATAAGGTAATGGAAAATATAAGTCATGGCACATTGGTAGGTTGCACCAACATTATTAAGATCAAAGGGCATGACTCTATAATGGAAAGTCCCCCATGGGGTGATAAATGTAGTTTTGTACTGATCTTTAATGGTAATCAAAATTTGATTATAACCCAAGAATCCATCCATGAGAGACAACATCTCGTGGCCTATTGTAAGATCAACAAGTTGGTCAATGCTAGGTAGAGGAAAGTTATGCTTTGGGTAGGTGAGGTTGAGGTCACAAAATTCCACATAGATACATAGTTCCCTTGTGGCTTTTGTGAAAGGCATGATGTTTGAAACCCATTGAGGATAATTAATGGGTTGAATAAAGTTTATAGAAATGAAGGGTTGGAGCTCTTCTTTGACAAGGAGAGTTATGTAAAGATGCATGTGGTAGAGTTTCTATATAAAAATCTTGGTGTCATGATTAGTCATGAGGTTGTGGGTGGTAATAGCTGGGTTATTACTAGGCATGTTGGCATATGACCAGGAAAATACAATACTATGGTTTTGGAGGAAGGTAGAGAAGTACTATAGTTGCTTAGGGGTGAGAGTTTGGTCAAGTTTGATGACATGGGGGTTGTTAAAAGTGCCAAAGTCAATATCTTTGGTAGATTCATTCAACATGGTTCTAAGGTTTTTAGAGGTAGGGATTTTTGGATGGAGGAATTTGATGCACCAATGTAGGTGAGAATAACATCATCATCCTGACACTGAATAATGTTAATGGTAGGAGAGTCTTCTCCCATGAGTTTAGGATGGATCAAAGGGATGGATATGGGTTCCACTTCCTTTTGATAAGTTAGGGGTTAAGGGTAATTATGTTGATGAAAAAAAAAGTTAGAGGTTGAACGGGTGTTGGTGGGGATGGGGTCTCTTCTTCAACAATGGTAGTGGTAGGTTTTGTGGATTTCTTTTTATTAGGTAGAATGAAGCCAAGGCCATGCTTCTCATGAGGATTTTATGTCTCAATCGAGGTCAAGATGTGTGGGCTATGCTCATATAATCCTAAACCAAATCTTTTCTAGGCACACCTGTGAAGGTATAGTTTGGCAAAGTTTGGGTTATCCAAATAAGAGAAGGTGGAGGTGAATGGTTGAGGTAGAGAGGGAGTGGAGGCATAATTAAGTGGCTTATCAATTCCCCCATATATAAATTGGGTTTGATAGCTTGAAGGCCCCAAGGGGATAATGTCTCCAATGTTAGGGTCATAACCTAGTTGGTCGTTGAGCCTTCCATATTCTTGGGGAGTTTGGAAGGCATCAAGGGTGAGGAGGAAATATTATCCAAGGTTAAGGTGTTGAAAGGTCAGTTACAAAGGATCAATGATGGGTATTTGGTCCATATGGATAAATGAACAAGTAGATGCCTCAGTGGAGGGGGAAGTAATAGCTTTGGCTTCCATGGGTGAGGGCTTGATGGTGGTTATTTGTAGTGGTTTAGATGGAGGTAGGAGAACATGATTAGGTTGGTAGGTCATATTGCATGCTTCAAAAGGGCTAGGGTTAACTTGTATGGTAGCAACTTGACCTTTATATTTAAACTTGACATAATGATGGAGGGTGGAAGGTATACAACCCATGGCCCAAATCTAAGGTCTCCCTAGTAAAACATTATACTAGAATTCACCTTTAACCACATAGAAGAGTTTGGGAGCATGAGAGGTCCTAGCCAAATATGAAGGATGATAGTTCCTAAAGTAGTGTTCATAGTGTCATTAAAGGATCTAAGGATGATCCATGTTTTGGACATGACATTATCTAGTAGCTTGAGTTGCTCATAGGCATGGGAAAATATGATGTTGGTACTAGCTCCCCCATTGATCATAACCCATTTGATGTAGGTTTGGTTGATATAAGCTATAATAAAAAGAGGGGGATCTGGGTCTTCAAGGGAGATAAAATATATCTCTAAGTCCTTGAAGGTAACAAGGCTAGAGAGTTGGAGAGTATCGATAAATGCATCTATAGGCTAGGAGTCTCCTGGTCTAACCTCAATGGATTACATAGCCTCGATCATAGCCTAACAATGGTGAGGTGAGGTGGAAATGAGCTCATAAAGGATCATATTAGCTAGGATATAGTAAAGTTGTTTAAGAATGACCTTCTTGATGGATTCAGAGGGGTTAGCCTTTGAAGTGCCTAAGATCATGACTTTAGGCTTAGCTGCAGATGTGGAAGTTTAGATCTGGTTTGGTTTAGGGTGAGTTAGTGGGTACATCCATGGAATGGACACTTTATCCTTCCCTTTATCCTTTTTTTGTGATTGTGTAACAACATTAATGGTATGTATGGATGGATAAGGTGTGATGGGGGGTTGGGTAGATTCTCTATCACTCTGAGGTGAGAGTGAGGGATCAAGAATATGTTGGTGACTAGCTGCTAGGTGTAGTGGTGGAGGAATGGATGGAAGGTTATCTACTAAGAGATCATCCTCATCATAGAGTTGGTGGATAATAGCTTGGAGAGATTTGTAATTCTTCATGTCATGCCTAGGTGTCCTGTGATAGTAGATTTGATAGTCATTATATCAAGTTAGCTTTGAACTGAGAGGATTGAAAGGTTTGATAGGAGGAAATATGAGGTAAGAGGTGTGTAAAAATATTTGAAGAATGGTCGTATAGGATTAGGATAAAGGTAAGAAAGGTTTAGGGATCATGGTTTGGGTTGGTAAGATGGGCATGCTGGTGGTAATAGGTTTGATGAGAGATGGTTTGGGTAAGGTGGTGTTTCTAGTTGATGGTTTTGGTATGGGTATGTTAGTAGTTGGGGTGGCTGAGTTTGATGGTCTGACTATTGGTAATCTAGGAAGGACCGGTACATTGGATAATAAATGGGTTGGTGTAATAAATGATAGTGGGTGACATATGTTAAAGGGGGGTTTATTTTTAAGCAAAGTGGACGGGTGAGGCCTTAAGATAGAGGGCAAGGTAGAGGGAGGTAGAGCCTTAGTCATGCTTTCATTCAATGTTTTCATCCTCTTAGTTGGTGTGGGTTGAGACCTAGGTATAGGATTGGGTGAAGCTAAGTCTACTTTCAAGGATGGGTGAACCAAACTCTAAGTAGGGAAGGCACTAATAGTTTTGAAATGTTTGGTTGGTGATGTGGTGACTATTTTGGTTGACTAAGAAGGTGGGGGGTTGGTAAAAGTTTAGATTGGTTTAAGAGGTGGTGGAGAAATGATGGATTGGCTAGTTAGGGGAATGATAGAAGGTTCATGTTTGTTGATGGGGGAATCCATAACTATTTCCATAAAATGGTTCGATCCATGTCTAGTTTTGTAGCCATACCTAACTTTTGAACAAGTTTGGAAAAAGGTTTGTATACTAGTCTGGCCTCCAGGGTAGCAGGTGTCAAGGAGTCACCTATGGGTTAAGGAGGAGGGTTGATAGCCTTATTAATTTACTCAATCAAGGGAAGTAAGTTTGGGTTGAGTGGCCACTCTACGAGGGGTATTTGTGAAAAATTTGCTCCCTTAGGCAAGATGTCCATAGTTGTGGCTTGGTCTAGAGTTAGGGGAGATGGTGGGATAGAAATGGTTATTTTTTAGGGTTGGCCATCCAAAGGGTTTCTTAATGATTCTAAATCCTCTATGAGTGAAGCTGAGGGAAAATGAACCTCCTTGGTTTGGGCCTCCAAAGAAAGGGAAAGTGACTTCACCACCTTAGTAGACAAAGTGGGGGAAAAGCAGGTAGGTTGGATGATAGGTGCATCAAGGACCATATTGATCATGTGGGAATTATGAGAATATTAAGCTTGTTTGTCCTTGAATTTGATAGGGGCATGGTTGGGAAAAGGTTTCCTAAAGATGTTAAGAGCTTGATTTTGGGGGCATTGGGATTATCCAACATGAGTTCCCATTTATCGATAAGACTTTGAAAAACATTCTTAAAAGTATTACATCAACTGATGTCATGCCTAATTACCCATTGAAAAACATAGAGGTCATTTCAATTGTACCAAGTAGGTGCTAGATGAGAAGAATCAAACTGCTAGGGAGGTTTGATGGGTGGAAGTTGTATAAGGTTAGCTTTTAGTAACTTCTCTAGAACTGAGGTATAAGATTCTCCAAGTGGAGTGAATTATTTTTGGTTGCTTCAATTTGGGTTCCTTGTATTTTGGTTGGAGGTAATGGGAGAATTTTGTTGATTGAGATTGGGTGGAGGGGTAGTTTTAAGGATGGCAACATTCATGGTTCCCTTAGTCTTAGTTCTAGTATTGGCTTGATTACTTGGTTTGGAGGAAGAGGTTTTGTTGGTCTTGAAAGTAGAGTTCTTATTTTGTAACTTCAATTTAACCTCATCTATGACTTAGTTTTATAACTTACATGCCATGGTAAAATCCTGTTCAAAAGTTCAGAAGCTTTGGACATGTAGTGTAGAAGATATATGTTTGGTGCAGGCTCAAGCAAAAAGTTATATAAGTTTAAGTTGAGGTAGGGAAAATAAAAGCTAATTAATCAAGCTTCTCCAATAGGTGACAAAATATGCAATGGACTCATCATTGAATTTCTTCATAGAATAGAGGTCCATGATAGATATATTCTTGGAAATGTTAATAGAAAAGTGATATAAGAATACTTGTGCTAGTTGGGTGAAAGAAAAAATGGAATGCTTGGTGAGGGAACTATACCAATTGAGTATTGGGATAGATAAAGACATGGGGGGATAGATAAAGACATGGGGAAGGTTTGAAGGAGAAGGGCATCATCATAAGCAATCATGTAACATGCATGCCTAAAATCCCTAAGGTGTTGTTGGGGTTCATCTTTGCTTTGAAATTTGGTAAATTTTGGAAGCTCTCATTAAGGAGGGTAGGGTCTAATGGGGATAGAAGGATGAATAGGTTTGTTACAAATATGATCATAGGATAAGATGTTATGAGCACCTAAAATGGATGACTCAAGGTTGGCCATCTTATCCATGAGCATTTTCATTAGGTTAGTTTGAGGTGGTGCACCAAAAGGATTGTAAGGCAGATATTGAGGTTGAGGTTTGGAAACATATTAGTAATTATGTGGTGGTTGAGAGGCTACCACATATTGGAATGTGGATGCTAGAGGTTGGGTTGGGTAGGTGGATGATGGTGGTTGGGTAGTGGGTACATACCCTTGTGGGTTAGGGATGTATCCTGAATTGGGTGTAGTGGGTAACTACTAAGAAGTCCCTATGGATTGGACATGGTTGGTAGTTGGGTTGGTGACAAGAGGTGAGGTAGTGTCCTTTGTGATAATGGGTGGTGAAGTAGAAGGGATAGATACCCCTAATATTGGTGAAGGGGTATTAATTAATGGGTTATATTTGATAGAGGGGAGGTTGGTAGTGCTAGTGGTGGGTACTCTAACAACAAGTGGGGTATGCTAGGTCAATGGTTGGGTTACCCCCAAGGTAGAAGAGTCATTAGTAGGGGTAGAAGGTGTAAGGGTAACAATTGGTTAGATAGGTTGGTTTTTAGCTATAACATCAAAATGGTTAGTAGATGAAGATGACTAGGTGGTTGAAGGTAGGTGGTGATCATGACAACAGGGATACCCTTCATAAGGTGAGATGGCATTACATAAAGAAGACCCTAAGGTGGAGTTGAAACCAAGATATGGTGAGAAGAAGTGTTAAGATAGTGTTGAAAGGAAACTAGATTATTGTCTATAAAAGTGGTAAAATCGTCTCCTTGGGGTAATACCTGAGGAAAAGTAGGGTTTCCCAATGGACAAGGTGAATCTTCTACCTTAGAGTCATACTCCATAGATGAGGAGGTAGAAGAGGTTGATTCAAGTGACAGGTTTGTTCTACTAAGTCTCTTTGCTATTGACGAGTGAGAACCATACAAGAAAAAGGGGAGAGAAAACAAGAACAAACTCACCACTCAAACAAGAATAAGACAAGAAAATGATCAAGGAAATCAAGACACACTATGAAATACATTAAGCCTAGAGGTTAGTTTTAATCTCGCTTTGGCTTATGCCTTAGTTTATAAGAATGTGTGATAGAAGTTGCTTGTAGATCAAGTACTATAGAAGTAGTCTATGGTTGGTTTCAGGTTGTTTAGGTGATCAAAATAATATATATTGGAATTAATACATGGCTTGGTATTGGGGCCTACCCCCTCACTTCATAGTCCCATAGCGATAAGCGAGTCAGGTTCTTAGCTGATATATATTGATATCTAGAGTTTATACTCAACCAGAGAGCGGAATTGGTTCTCCCATTGGTAATGACCTCCAAGTAGGATTGTCGAAAATGGGTAAGGTGATTACTAGGTGATGAAATCCTAGTTGGTCCTTGTCTCAAATTATTTTGATGTTTGATTGATGAAAGTGGTCTGGCTAGTGTGTGTAAAAAAGTTGATGCTATGATAAGAGTACTGTGATTTAATTCAAAGTGAACTAATGTTAAAAGCAAGCAATAGATGTAGTTGATTTTAAAACCTAAAAGAAATTTTAGTTTCAATTATGTGCACAGATAGAGAGAAGAGCATACAAATGTAAAGAAAATGCAAGTAGAGCCTCTAGGTCCCATTGGGCATGCCAGAATGTTTCATATAATTTTTTTCTTAAATTTTAAAGAAAGAGAGAAAATAAATTCAATATGGGTATGGTTGAAAAACCTATTTGTTTATGCAAATGCTGAATTAGAAGATTGTGAAGATCTCCTCTTTGGATTGGGAGGAATACCTACAGATAAGAAAACATTAAAGCAAACTTGTTTGTTAGATAGGTAGTGGGGTGGATTGCCTAGTGATAGCTAGATCTTGAAAACAATAGCTTCCTTAAGGGATGTAAATCTACACATTTCATATAATCAAGTTGATAAAGCTGGAAAGAAGGTACTTACATTAATAATCAAAAGTTATTGAAATCAAATACAAGAAAGCTTGCTAGAAAATAGACTAGAAATTATCTAATTAGTGATAGACTAATTAATACTAGTGCTAACAGGTCAGGGTATGCTTCAAAAAATTTGAAAGGGGTCTATGAGTGGTTGAAAACAAAAAAATGGATTTGATTGGGTGTGGGTGGGTGAAATAAGCATGCTAGTTTTTCTGCCATAGGTGACCATCCGTGGTTGGGGTAACCATCAGTAGTTATGCCTGACCGTTAGTGGTTGGATTCGATGGTCAGTGGTTGATTGTGTATTTATATGTTTGATCAATAGAAGATGATGGAATTACATAAATGGATTCTAGGGATTGGGAAAGGGCTAGATTGAATGTGAAATGGAATAAAAGCACATGAATATCGGCAAATAAGTATACATCTTACTATAAGTTGATTAGGTGAGTGGTTGATGCAATTAGCCTATTGGTAGAATCTGGCTTGATTTCATTAGAGTAATGGTACCTAAAATCCTGGTTGAGAGGCAATGGTGAGTTGGCTCTCAATAAGATAGATGATGGTTGATAACACTAATAATGTTGATTGACCTACAAAATAGACTTGGATACCTGAGCTCTTGATAATTATTACAGATGGATTTAACCTCCCAAGCCTCTCTTTCTTAGAGACACAAGTAAGAGGAAGAAGTGAAGGTGCAACTAGGTCATCTAAATATAATTTGTGAATGCAAAAGTTTGCAACACAAATTAGACAAGGTTATATTTAGAAAAGGGTCAATAGAGCTTGCATGCTCTTGGCTAAAAGGTGGACCTTGACCATTGATGGTCAAGGTTTCTCAAGGTTGATCATCGATGGTCACCCTGACTATCAGTGGTTAGGGTCCATAGGGATAGGTCTTGAAGGCTAGGGTTATTTAGTTAGGTGAAACTTAGTGCATATTGGTTAGTTTAAGCTTGATAGGTGTAGGTTGGTCCCAAGGGGGTCCTAGGGTAGGTCCAGGGGTATATTTGACATTTAAAATTGTAGGTGTGTAGATTTTTAGTGTCTACAGAGAGTTTGAAATGGTATATTGATAGTGGTTGTTCAAGCCACATGATAGGTGATAATAATAAATTTATATCTTTGAAGAAGACTACTGAAGGTAAAATCAAATTTGGAGATAATACAACAAATAATATTATTGGTAAGGGAATAATAAGTCTTGATAAGGGGAAAACAAAAATTGAGAATGTGTTATATGTAAAAGGATTGAAACAAAATTTAATGAGTGTTAGTCAAATATGTAATCAAGGATATACTTTAAATTTTTATGCTAAAGGATGTGAAATAAGAAAAGCAAGTTCAATAAGATTGGTAGTAGATGATAATAGGAATACAAATAATTTGTATGTGTTGAATGAGATCAAAAAGGACAAATTTTTTATGAGTCAAGTGCATGAGAGATGGTTTTGGCATAGAAGAATGAGACATATTAAATTTGATAACTTAGTAAATATAAATACTAAGAGATCGGTTAGGAATATTCCTAAGATCATTAAGCTTGCAAACACCCTATTTAAGGCATGCCAACATGGAAAAAAATAAGAAGAAGGTTTAAGATAGAATAATATTCAACTATAAAACCTTTAGAGTTGATTCATACAAACCTATGTGGTCTAACTAGAACTCAAAGTATTCAAGCTGAAAGTTAATTCATGCTTCTTATTGATGATTACACTAGAATGACTTGGGTTATATTTTTGAAGGAGAAATCAGAGGCTCTAGATAATTTCAAGGCATTCAAGGTTCTATTTGAGAATGAGATGGACTTAAAAATCAAGTGTTTAAGATTTGATAGAGGAGGATAATTCTAGTCAAATGAGTTTGATAACTTTTGTATGGAATAAGGAATTAAGAGATAGTTTTTGACTGCAAGGACACCACAACATAATGGTATGGTAAAAAGGAAGAACATGACTATTTAGGAAATCTCTAGGACAATGTTAAATGAGTCCAAATTATCTGATAGATTTTGGAGAGAGTTTGTAAACACAACAATGCACATTGTAAACAAATGTCAAATTAGAATAAAAAATAATAGTACCCCCTATGAATTGTGGAAAGGTAGACTAGCTTCATTGAAACACTTTAGAGTGTTTGGAAGCATGTGTTTCATCAAAAGAGATGAAGAGGATCTAGGAAAATTTGATTCAAGGGCTGATGAAGGCATCTTCCTTGGATATTCTTTAGTTGGTTCTACGTATAGATGCTACAATAAGAGATAACATAAGATTGTGGAGAGTACACATGTGAGAGTGGATGAAATTAGATCTAAGAAGGTGAGCACACAACCAAGAGCTTATGTAGAGGAACTTAACCTCAAGGAAGAAGAGAGAATATCAAAAGAAGAATTATTAGAAGAAAGTTAAGAAGAAGAATAATGGGAAGATATAAGCACACCTTCTAGATTTGTTTAGAAAAATCATGCAAAAAATCAAATCATCGATGAGATTAATGCTGGAGTGAAAACTAGGAGAAGGTTTATGAATACATAAAAAATGTAAACTTCTCTCTATTTTCAAAGAAGAACCAAAAAAATTTTTAGAAGCCAAAAGTAATAAGCATTAGGTGAATGCTATAGAGGAAGATCTTAATCAAGTTAAGAAAAATGAGACTTGGGAACTCATTCCCAGACCTAAAGACAAGAATGCCATTAGAACCAAATGGGTTTTTAGGAACAAATTAAATGAAGAAAATTTTGCACCTATGGAAATACTGGAGCCATAAGACTATTTTTGGCATATGTTGGTTTCAAGAATTTCAAGATATATTAGATGGATGTAAAGTTTGCATTTCTCAATGGAAATAGAGAATAATAAATGTATATAGAGCAACCTAAAGGTTTTTCTTTGTCAATAAATAAGGACTATGTCTGTAGAATGAAAAAATCATTATATGGGATAAAATAAGACCCTAGAGCATGGTATGCAAGACTTGATAGATGCTTGATCAGGGTTTCAAGAGAGGTGTTGCTGATAGTAACCTTTACATCAAAATAGAAGGTGAGCATCAATTAATCATAGTTTTTTTTATGTTGATAATATTATCTTTGGTAGTGACTATGACAAGATGTCTAAGGAGTTCATAAAAGTAATTCAATAAGAATTTGAGAAGTCTATGTTAGGGGAATTATCATTTTTCTTGGATTGTAAGTAGTTTAGTTAGATAAGGGAATCGTCATCTCTCAAGCTAAGTGCATTAAGGAAATATTGAATAAATTTTATATAGAAGACTGTAAATTAGTAAGTACTCCAATAATAATAGGCTATAAGTTGAGTCAAGAGGATAGGTCATCAGAAGTCAATTAGACCTTGTATAGATCTATGATTGGAAGCATATTATATACTACTACATCAATACCTGATATCATGTAGATAGTAGGTTTAGTGGCCAGATTTTAGGCAAAAATAAAAGAGACACACTTATAAGTAGTCAAGAGGATATTCAAATATCTCAAAGGTACTATGGATTTTTGTTTTTGCTATTCAAAAGGTAAGGATTTCAATTTAACATCATATACTGATGCAGATTGGGTAGGTAACATTGATGACAGAAAGAGCACAAGTGGTGGTGCATTCTTTCTTGGAAAAATTCTTGTGTCGTGGTTGAGTAAGAAACAACCATCAATTTCTTTGTCCACAGCTGAAGCTGAGTACATAGTAACAATGTCATTTTGCACATAGGTTTTATGGATGAAATAGATCTTGAGTGACTTTTAAGATTAAGAATGATAGTCCAATTTCTATATTTTATGACAATACCAATGCCATTAAAATCTCTAAGAATCCAGTCATGCATTCTAGGACTAAGCATATTCTAATCAAATATCATTTTTAAAGAGAACATGTAGCTGATCAAATTGTCAAAGTAAAGTATGTCACCACAAAAGAAAAAGTTGTAGACATTTTTACAAAACGTCTTCCAAGGGAAACATTTAAGTTCTTAGGTAGGAATTGGGAGTAATTCCTTCATCTGTCAGTCACTAAGGAAGGTATGGACTGAAGGGGAGTTAATATTTGAGTATATTTTATCTCTAAGGATCAAGAGTTAGGAGTCTATGACTATTAGAAGATGTTCAAGTGATAGTGAGTAGTATCTTGAATTTTTCTAAGGAAAATTTTATGAAATTCTCATTAGGGAAATGAAGATGGATATTATCATTTTTGAAGAAGCAACACTTTTTTTGGGATCAAATATACTCTAGGTTCTTCAATGCTTTTCCATTAATGTCAAAGGAGGAGAATTTGCAAGCTAGGGGGATAATTAGCAAGCTAACTATTTTAAGGAAGAAATAATACATCAATAGAGATAGCTAATAGAGTAAAATGAGGTCATATTCTAGTGCAAAGGTTAGTTTATTTAATGATAAAATATGCTCAGGTCATCAGTTTGTAAAGGTTTGCCATCAATGACAAAGGGGTAGTTTGTTGAGATATTTTCATTAATGTTAAAGGGTTTATATATTCAATAAAGAATATGGTCATTGATGTCAAGGAATTTATATGAGCAACTACAAACTGCATTAGGTTTGACATAGACTACATCAATTTTGTTATAGACTACATCATGTTTGTTACATATTACATTAGGTTTTCTATGAATTACATTAGGCATGCTATAGATTACATCGGATTGCTATGGATTGCATTAGAGGTGCTATAGACTACATCAAAGTTGTTATGGATTACATTAGGCTTGCTACAAATTTTATTAGGGCTACTATAGACTGCATCAAAGCTGCTATGAACTGCATCAATACTACTACAAATTTCATCAGGGTGATACTAAATGTATTCTAATGATTGCTTTATCTATCCCATCTTTGCTTTACTTAGGTTGACCTATGTGAGTGAGATTTTATATAAGCTAATGTGAATTATGTTTTCAAAAGAGAATAAATCATTAGATAGTTGACTATAGAGTTTTGTTTGGCCAACTTTCAAGAGGTTGTTGATGAACGTCTTGTATATAAATAAGATCAAATTATCCATTTGAAAAAAATTAAATAAGGATTAATATATAAATTTTCTAAGGAGAAGAACAGAGGTTGGTTGAGGAATAGAGGGATAAAGAGGTGTGAGTATGAAATCATCAAATGATTTATATAACATCAGCTAAAAGAGATGAGCAAAGAAGGTAGAGAGGACAAAGTCTTTGAAATAAAGAGTAGAGAGAGAGCCTGATATGTCTATTTGATTGATAAGCAAAAAAATAGAAGAATAAATGTGAGGTTGATAAGCAAAGAGAAAATAATTATACCATAATTAGTTGATAAAAGTAATTAAGAAAGGTGCATGATTTGAAGTAGTTGAGTTGGTGCTTGACACAAGGGGTTGAAGCTTCCTATAGATTGGTGTCTACAAATCAAGGAGTTGGTGCTTCTTAGCAAGTGGGTGCTTGTTGAATCTTTTTGTCAAGTTGGTGCTTGAATATTTGGGGTTGGTGCCTCAAGATAAATTAGTGATTAGTAGTCTTTTTGACTCATTACATATCTAATTTAGGATAAGTAGTCCATGTAGTGATCAATGTGGGTTTTCTACATAGATTACACTATTTTATGTTTTTATGTTCTCTGTTGTGGTTTGATTGCTCTATGGATTCTATATTAATGCTTAACTAATGAACTAAATAATTATAAGAAAGTTTTAATATCTCACTAATTCAACCTCCCTCTCAGTGACTGTGCTTCTAACATGAATGTGTCCTTGCTTTTGGCCTTTGACCCATCTATGTTTTTTTTTCTATCATTTATGCTTATTCTATGTGTGTTTGTTGAGCTTGATGAGTTTGATAAGTGTCATGATCCATATCATGCATTTCTAACATACTAACATACTAATTACATGAGCTTCATTGATACATTATTTAGGCCTTACCTCTTAAGTTCTATGCAAATTCAAATCTTACTATGCTAAAACATTTTTCCATATTCTATAATTTTAAATGATATCTTTATTACACATATTTCATGTTAACTTTTATTTTGAGATGAGTGACTTTTCAGGAGCAAATTCCCTTAACTCAAAAGGGGAAAATTTCAATCATCTTCTCATTCATGACATGATCTATTTTTTAAATAAGCAAATTTAATTATTTGGCACAATCATAGTTTTAAAATTGCAAAATATTGAAAGAATCAATTATTTGACACAATCACAATTTTAAAGTTGGAAAATGTTACAAAATTTAGTTATTGGCATAGATCATTGTGGCATATGAAATTACATATGCACTCCTATTTAAATTTCAAAGAGAAAATTCACACAGTTCCAAAGTTTCAAATGGAAGTTACAATGAATACTCACACATAATTTCAAATTTCATAATTAAAATGGGGGTGTGATATAGTTCATGTCACTTTCATTCTATTTTTTTTATCTATGAATATGGTAGGACCATCAGGTAAACATTCTCTTGCGATCATGATTTCAAAAACTAGAATATAATAGACCATCCCAAAATATTTTAATTGAATCTACAAACCAATTAAAATGGTTGATTCAATTTAGATGCATAATGCATGATTTGGGGTTCATTGTGCACTCTGACATTATTCATGTGAATCCTTTGGTATTTTAACTCATTTCACATCTTGGGGTTACAAAGATAAATGAAATTAAATTGAAGTTCAACGTCCCTCAATGAGTTTTATTTTCATTTCAAAAAATTAAATTCAATTTGGGATTTGATCACCCCCAATCTTCTCCAACGGTTTAGCTAAGGAACCATCTTTTCCAAGTGTTTCATAAGAGACAAATTCTCCAATGCTTCATGGAAACATCACCACCAAGAAAATTCATAAAATCAACATTGATTTCACACATACATGTGTATTTATTCCAAACTCTAATTTTAATTTTCAAATTATTCAAGCACAAGCAAAGTTTCAATTTAACAAAGTTCATTTAAAATTACAAATTGTTAAAGTTCAAGCAAAGTTCGAATGCTGAATTCAAGTTTTCAAAATTCAATTTTCAAAGGAATGAAATAATTACTTCATGTGTTTTTTAAGGTTTTCCAAACTATATGATGTTTTGCATGATTAAAGTATGTAGCTTAAATATAAAGTGTCTTACACACTAAGGTACAAATTTCCTTTAATCTAATAATTTCATTTCTAGACTGGAGGGAGGATGTAGTAACTTGAATCTAGTCATAAATACTTGATCATGCCTATTTTACCCTATTTTATCCTTATTTAACTTATGTGTTTAATTGACACCTTTTTACCAATTTGACCTATCTTAAGCCCAATAGAAGACCCAAATCCCAACATATTTTCTTTGGATATTGGAATGATAGATATGAACAATAATAATTATCAATCTTGTCCTTATTTGTTGATTCTATCCATGTCCTACCAATGATCATATTTTCAAATTAAACTCTCCCTAAGGTCATCCTCATTGTTTTTAATCTTCCTAACATGTTAACACATCAATGATATTTCTATAAATACACATTCAAATCACTTATTAAACAACTATAAATTTCAATTGACGAGGCTTATTAACACAATTTCACATTGAGTAAAATTTTCCTATTATTTCAAAATCAAGTTCCAAGCACTTCAAGTAGTTCTTAGCCAAGTTTCAAACCAATTTTATGCATATCTAATCTTGCATGATCAAGTGTTCAATATAAATATATAAGAATTCATATAGTAAAAGAAACACAATTGTATATAACACTTAGGTGGGAGAACTACATAGAGGTTTAATCTCTCTTCAGAGTAATGTTATGTAGGTAACACTCAACACAGTTTGGTGTTTAGGTCTAGCACAACTCCAACCACTAACCCCTTTTTACTCCACATTTTTTTTATCTCCTTGAGGAACAAAGCTAGGGTTTTTAACTTCAATAAGGTACACAATAGGTCTATGCATAATTTTGAAGACAAAATCAATGTTAGAAGACCTAATTATCACTATCACATTTGACTATTCTAGAAGTTATAGTTTTATGTAAAAAGATAAGATCATCTAAAAGGGAAAATATCAGTTGGCACTCCTATCCTCCATTGGGCATTCATGTCCTTGAGGGAAATTAGGTTTAGATTCTAGAAGATTTCTATCTTTTCTAAATTTTATCTATTCTTGCATTATGTTTTCCTATTCAGTTAACTAATGACTCAAAATGATAAGTTCATCTCTCTTTTACATAGTTTAGCTTTTTTCATTTTTTATTTTGCTTTGTCTATTTTAGTCATTTATCTTAATTTTATTGTTTAAAATTATGTTTATAACATCCTACATTATTCTATTCCATTTATGGGAATTAGGGTTAATTTTAATATTAATTCAAATTCATCATATTTGGCATTACGAGACACAAGATTGAACATTAAATAATTTTCTAAAACAACAACATTAGTTTGTACCTCTTATGACACTTGTTCCTTAGCTTTCCCACATCAAAGTAGATTATTTTTATGCTTATGCCACCCAACATATCAACACCAAATTTATACTCATCCTCATCCTCATCTTCCCAATGCTCATTCCTCTCTTGGATCTTACTTTTATTTACAAATATATTTTCTTCTCTGTCAAACTTTCACTAATTTTGATTGAATACGGCTCTTGGCAAACCATTTGGGAATTGATCTTACAAAAATTTGAATTATAAAGTAATAACTAAATGAAGAAAGAAAAAAATGGCACTCATTTGGTATTCCTAAATTGAGGTATTATGAATACCCATAAAAAAATACATAAGATGAATGAAGTAGGTTTTAAGAGTTGTGGATGTAATTATAAGATGCATTGAAAAGCTGTGTTTGAGTTGGGGTGGTAAGAATTTATTTGATATTATGAAGCTACAAAGGATAAAGGGGAAGACTAAGTAAGTAAACTTACTCATACCATAACCAATAAGCCCTTATGTTGGTAGGAGAGTCACCTCCATTGTGGTAACAACTTCATTCGCATAAGGATCAAGGCATATAAGGTTTATATGTAGTCATGAACCAAACCTACTAACCAATGTGGGATTAATTTTTTTGAATGAAATAGAATTTAAATTTCTAATATAATTTCAAGACACACTAAAGAAGCATATTTGACTTGGGATAATAAGTTATGTAATGAGGAGATCATTATAATTAATGGATTGGTCTATGTGAGGTGAGAAAAACCATGATAACATGGTCTTAAATAATGTATGGGACCATATAGTTCCAATAGGTAGGGTTAGTAGACATATAAATATGATACCTCTAAATATGGCCCTTATGAATTTTTAGTCATTAAATTACGTAATTCTAGCATGCTTGTGTACTTGTTGATTATTGGCCTAAATTAGCCATTATTAGTGTGATTTAATGTCAAAATTTAATGGTCACTAAACCCTATCTTAATGAATTGTTGTATTATATATAATTTAATTTAAATTCATAGTCTTAGAGTAGTCATAGAGGTCCTTATAATATTCAACAGATCCCAAAGCCCAAGACATGGCAAATTACATAGATCCAATCAAGCCTCTAACATAGACATATAAAATTAACATTAAAGTGAATAAATACAACCAATTAACCATTATTTAATTTTATATATGTGTCCATCATCTACATTAGCCTCATTATTAGAAGGAAATACATCATCATTTTCAACTTCCAGTAGATGAGGGGGGAAATGATGGGGAGGGGTAAAGGTAACATCCTCAGAAAGCTGGCCACTAAGTCATTCCATTAACTTAGATATTCCTTTGCCTAGGGTATACATACCTTCAATTATAATATTTTTATGGTGCAACATGTCTACACCCAGGTATCTCATTTCATAATCCACATCATTGACATCCTCATGTAATGCATAAGAACAAGTAGCATTAGAAATCATATTCACATATATCAAGGACTGATCCATATCAAAAATATTCCTCCTCCTGATGGTGTATTTTAGGTTTATAAGGAATTTTTTAAATAAGGAGGCCACACATTCAATTCCCAAATAATTGACCTCAACTATATACATCCAAATTCTCTTGATCCATATCTTTAAATGGGGATTTTCAATTTCTAGCACCGTGATGTCTACAAACTTATCTACCAACTCTTTGAAAGTAACATTCTTCACACACAAGTATCCATGTAGATTGATTATAAAGTGATTATTTAACAAGGTATTATAAGTAGAGAGATGTCACATGTTTAAGTCCCATTATATATAAATCATTATAGTTTTGACATTGCACTTTGTTACAATACAAACTTTTGTTTACTGATTGCTTCACTTATCATTACCAATAATTTTTGAAAGAACATTATCTTGATTGAAATAATGGAATAAATTTTTATTTCTCACAATAATTTTTCATATATCAACAAAAATTACATAGAGAAATCTTGCATGTAATTTTTTTGACAAAATGTCAAACTAGTGCCATGGGTAAATTAATAAATGGATAATAAATGCTTAGATGGATTTGATATTTCCTCAAACACTATGAATACTCATATTTAAATTCAAATGTTATTTAAGTAACATGTTATTAGCATATGAAGAGTCATGA
The DNA here is from genome assembly GCA_037957365.1 of Torreya grandis. NCBI lineage: Eukaryota > Viridiplantae > Streptophyta > Pinopsida > Cupressales > Taxaceae > Torreya > Torreya grandis. The sequence continues at coordinate 1,675,670 of JARHVA010001472.1, read as the reverse complement.
TGAATGAAAATTATGGATACATGGGTTAGTATAGAGGAGGGTTAACAAAGTAGAGAAGGGTTAACAAGAAAAGCAAGGTTAGTCAAGATCAAGGTTTTATAAGTGGTATATGATACAAGAGTAGGTTTAAATAGATTTTTTTAGCATAAAATTATCTATCCTTATATGCACAAATAATATAAGATACTGGTTGGGGAAGATAAGTTGAGCATTAGATAAACCAACCTTGCATATAATAAATTCAGTCTGCATGCACAACTTTTATTTTGCATGCACAAATAGAATACCATTGAGAGCATATCTGATTGACTGAAGCATCTCTTAGTGACTACATATCTTGAGTAGTTATTTTTTGTATCCCTGTCAGATTGACTTCAATTACAAATTTAGATGGGGTCTCATATATTAATAAGAGGCTAAGTAAAAAGAGTCAATACCAAAAGAAAATGATAATTCAAATAAAGGTAAGGAAACTAAGCAAAAAAAGGTGTTACCAACAAAAATAATGATAATATAAATAAATACTTTGAGGGCCTATTGGGTGAGATTCAGAAGATTGTAACAAAATTAATAAAGGTGAGCCAACAAATAGTTAAGCAGTAAAAAATTTTCATCCATAATATGAAGGAAAAGTTAGATGCTAACTTAGAAGGCACACAAAATCTACAAAAAATTAAAAGTTTTAAAACAGTTTTTCATAAATTTGTTTATTTCTAGTTGACTACCACAGAGTTGGAAGATGGGTTGAATGTTCATTGGTGAGGTTTCAAGACAACATTTTTTTCTTTGCAAAGAAAATGTTTTTTTTCAAAACACTCATATATAGAATCAAAGTTTCTGAGTAGGGTCCATAAGTACATGGTCAACATCTTATCTACATGAATCCATGTAAAAGTGGCTATGGACTAGCAAAGATTCCATTAAGTGTTGTAATTAATCAATTAATTATCTACATTCATCATTCACTAATCCTCCTTACCAACAAATATGCTATTAACAATATATATTTTATGAGACTCCACACAACATTACCCCTTTGATTAATTAATTAATTAAATCATATTAGTAAAATTTAATTAATCACTAATTTAATCATGTTCATATAATTCCAAATAAATAAATAAAATAATAATAAAATTAGCCAAGCCACATCATCATCCTATTCAACCAACCTCATTTAAACCCATTAACTTTCTCATCTTGCCATTAACCAACTTATTTAAATCTCATTAAGACATACAACGGCACTCAAACATCCTCATTTAAGAAATTACAAATCCTAACAACCTCATTTAAGACATTTTTACACATTCCAATAAAGTTATTTAAGACATTCAACTCATTCAATATCCATTCAACTCATTTAATACCCATTCAATGAACATAACCACTTCTTCTAACTAGATCATAAATTCTCAACTAATCTATTGAATTTATTTAACCTATAGATTGAATATCTACCATCCAAATTTGATAATAATAAATAAATATGGATTAAATCCCATTGTCTATTCTCCCTTCAAAACATATATAAATTGACATCCCTTCTTGCCTTATGGAAAAAATCTAAATTGCTATCAATTTTATCATCTGATGCTATCAAAATTATCGTGCATCCACTTGAGATCAAATCTATCAATCAACTTATCACCACACTACTAAAATATCTTACATAGGAGTTTCATTTGAGCAACCACATATCAATTGATAATGAGAAAATCCAAGGTAATAAAGGAGAGGTGTCTTCATTATTGGTAAGTGAAGGTACATCTTGTGTTTTTCTATTTCAAGCTCTATCTGAGGTTTATTTTGAGTTTAGAATAGGAGTTTATTATTATTATTAGTTCCTAGATTAAGTTTTGAATTATGTCATTCACATTCTTGCACCTAGTGGCACTAGCTCCTAAATAATTTCTAACACATTTTCATTGGTTTTTGGAGTGTGTTTAATTAGTTTATGTCATATAACTTGTTTTAATATAGTCCTAGAATAAGTTTTTTACTGTTATAGGTGAATTCTAATTTATTTTTCTGAATTTTTTTCTTCTTTGATTGTTTTCTAAGAAACAATGAAATCATACTAAGTAATAGTAAATTCACTATGTGAAATAGTGAATTCATGTTGCTAAACAATGATTTTATCTAGTCTAGCTTTATATGTGTAGGTTTATGCAATTCATAGTTTCAATGAAAATGTTGTGTTTTAGTGAATTTTCATGTTGAGTATCAATGAAATCATCTCAACTATCACTTTCTATTGCATGTGTTTTCTATTTCCAATCTTTTTGGCTAACAATGAATTTGTTCTATGTTTTGATGAATTCATGATGAGTATCAACAAAATTGTCTCAAGTATCAATTTTTATTTACTATGTTTATTGTTTTTAGTCCTCTTGGCAAACTATAAATTTATTCCATGTTTCAATGAATTCATGTCGAGTATCAGTGAAATAATCTCAGGTATCACTTTGTTTGTTTTCCTATTTTTAATATTTCTAGATAATAATGATTTTTCTTTGTGTTTTGGTGAATTATTTTTGAAATGATGAATTTGTACTAAGTATCAATGAAATTAACTAAGGTATCTCTCTTTGTTTTTTGTGTTCAATTTTCTACATTTTTATACTAACATCAATTTTGATCTGACTAATAATGATTTCATTTATAAGTATCAATGATTTTGTTCTATACTTTTTTTTAATTTTTTATCGAAGTGGGCTACACTTAAGGATCAATAACTAGATAGGATCGAAAACTTGAAGGTCAAACCATATGGAGTAGTGAATCATGAACACATGTGAGGAAAAAAACTCCACAATGTGTAAAAGCATTCAAATGCAATGACATTCATGTGGTTAGCCAAAAGTACATAGGAAAGGTACATATATAGGTGTAAGATAAACATGTCCTAACATCCTCATGAATGTGGTATTATCTTCCCCAATGACCTTTGTTAAAAACCTAAGTGACACCTAAGCAAGTTAACTAGACTATGTAGGTAAAAACACATAGCGGGAAAAATATTACACTAATACACCCCTTAAGTGTAGCATAGGTGGGTAGTATAATTGGGTCCCAACATAAAGGCCTGATGAGGTACCCAAGTATATAAAAAATAGATAACTAAGAAGTCCCCATGAAAGATGATGAAGCTACTTATCATAGAGCTCATGAAAAATGATGAAGGTTGATGATGAGATCATCTGCCTAAAGACTGAATAGACTCCATCTACATTGAATAATGTTTCTTCCCTTTTTAAGAGGAATAACATGATGAGTGCAATGAAAGTATTCCCATTCCATAATGGAATGGTAAGGAAACAATATGAATATCTCTAAGTATGGTCCAAAACTAAAGTGTGGCATAGGTCTAACATGATCATGTAGAAGAATTTAATGAAATACCATTGAAGTAAACCTATCATAAGAATGACATGAAACATTCATTGAAATAATTTTCATGTGAAGAGTGGATCATGGCTCAAAAAATCTCAAAATTGAAGAAGAGAATACAAATGATGAACATAAATCTAGGAGAATAAATATCCACAGTAAAATATGAGTTATTGATGCTCTCAATAAGTATACTCTCACTAGTATATTCCTCCGAGGTAAAAATATGTGATGGCTATGGAAGAAAAATATTCTAAATAAGAATGGATGTAGATTCTATAATAGGATAGTTAAGGTTTCAAAAAATATCATCCCATAGTGGTGAATCAATAGAAGGAATATCATTATTCATGTGGAATGGGTCATCACAAGAAATAAAAGTATGAGGAGAGATGGTGTAAGGGTTCAAGGAATGATCTTGGTCTCACTAGGATTTGTAGCCTTCTTGAATTTATCTATGTTGTCTAAAACCTAAAAATTTGACAAAATCATGAATATTTATCCTTCTCTTGCCTCTTCAATGTTAAATAAATAGGTTATTACTCACCATGCTAGATTATATATGTTCTTAAACTTTAAATCCAACACAAGGTGAAGAAAAAATAGGTTTTAGGGTATAAACCTTATAGAGAGAGTTCTTAACCTTCTTTAAGGAATTTTACATAAATAAGAGACCTTCATCCTTGAGGAAACTATGTCATGTTCATTTGAGGTTTTCCCAACTTACTATGTTGTGAAACACCTTTGATTATACTTGGAAATACAAGAAAATGAGAATAAATAGGGGTTTTAGGCTTGTGTACAAGACTATAGACTGAGAAACCTATATAATTCTCTCTCTAGATGAACAAAAGTTTTTAAACTAGCTTAAACACTTCTCATACACCCTGACACACCTCTCCAATAAGTTTCATTAATTTTGGCTAGTTTACTCTAGTGTTATAAGACCTTTAGTGGTTCCAAACCCTATTTTAGGGTTTTCTAATAGTATACAGGCTGAGGGTGGAAATTCAATAGTAATTTAGATTTTATGACCTATATTGGAATATTTTTTGATTGGAATGGATAATCATATCTATATCCTCAGTTATGACTTCATTTAGCATTGAACCAACCCAAAAAATGATGACAATGGTCACTTTTCTTGACTATAGAATACTTCCTTGACTGTGTATTGGTAGTGAGATTAAATCCTAAAGAAATTCAAGGTTTTAAGGACTATTTTAGATCTTTATGGTTGGGTAATATTATTCAAACCTATATTCTACTCTTCCATTGGAATTAACACTTTGATCAACCTTAAAAATGATGAAAGATAACTTTTTCAAGCTGTCAAAACCCTATTCTAGAGTGTAATAGTCTCATATGGTGTTTTTCAAGCCTATAATGTATATGAGCACTGTTCAAAAAAAAAAAAATGATGAAAATGCAATAATAACATCAACTTACATATCATTCAAGTTTGAAATTGAAGTATTGAATTTAACAAAGACATTCTTTCATTGATTAGATGTAAATGCGTACTCAGTATAATAAAAACCCTATAACCACTATATTTTTGAATTATCTACTTGTTTCCTTGAATTTTTGACTTTATTGATGAGTTATTAGATTTTACTTGTATTCTCCCTCTTTATATCCATGCCTTTCTTCCTCTATTCTCCTTTTCTTTGTCTAAGATTCTCCTTTTTTTGAAATATTATTGATATATTGAACCTTCTCCACCTTTTTTGCTCACAATCTTGGGCTTCTCTCCTTGTATTCATTTATACTTGAGCTCATTATTTCATGTTTCAAGGCTTATCACTTAACTAAACTTGGTTTCATGTAGCTAAGATCCTTCAACCGACTTAGGACTTGTTAAACATGCTTGGTTTAGTCCTCTTCCTACATAACATATAATTTTTATGGTTTAAGACATGGTTGAAACATATTTAATAAATAGTTAATATTTGATAAAATTTATAGCATGTATTTAGATCTTGAAGACTTATTAGCATAAGACCAAGACCTTCACAATTCACCAAAATCTCCAAAATTATTTGAAATAAATTCAAATATTTAAATTTCCCATTTTGGTGGGAAACTTGGAAACATGCACTAGAGACCAGATTTAAAACACCTATTGCTTTAAAAACCTATATCATGACAAAATAAGACTACCTTTACCTAAACACAATAAAAATTATTAACGATCACATAATTAGACCTCCTAGTTAATGCACCTACATCAAGAGAGTACAATGGTCTCCAAAGAGACAATAAAAAGAGGAGTGATATAAATCTCAACACGATCTCTAAAATGAGTTTGAAGAGTATCCAAATAGTGGAGGGACACTCTATGTGCTTTAAATGGTGGTATATATCCCATAAAACATGGATCAATAAGTGAGCATAGACATAGTCACTAGAGTTGGCCCAATCATTTTATTAACAAGGGTCAGTAAGAACAAGAATTTGTCCATAAGAAATAGAATAAGGTCATGTTTTGTGAGCAAGAATTATATGTACATCCACCATGAAGCATAGTTATTCTTTCTAAAAAACACCACTAGAGTATAATCATCTATCCTCATCTGGTATCTCCTAAGTGGAGATAGGTGAGTTGACATGACCACAAGTAACCATACACACTCAATGTGATGGACACGAGGCTCAACCAAAAATGCATCCAAATGAGAAATATGTGCAATAGTCACAAAATTCCCCATGATATTTCCTAGACTGGTAATTTATATTTGAATGCATATATGATTAACACATTCAAGTGCATATACTATCAACACACATATATAGGCAACACAATTATGTAAAAAAGAAGAGGAAATAAATATCCATGAAATTATAGAGGATTAATTTTACAAGGATTTAAAATATCATAAATGTGTAGATATGAAAAAAACTTGCACTTTAAAAAACAAGGCACCTAAAAAGGAGAAATAAGCTAAAAATTATGTGAATTCAAAATATTTAAAAAAATTCACCTTGAAAAATTATTATTATTGGTTTACAAAATGATTTGACTCAACTTTTCATTGAAAAGTTAAGCCCCCTTAGGTTGGTTGTGACCAAGGGCTCAATTTCCATGTGAGTAAGGGCTAAGGGTGTAAATTAGTTCTCCCCCTCTTAATTCATAGATATAGGTCATCGATGGGTACATGTATAGTTAGACATGGTTGGTAGGTATAGTCATAGTTATTGTTCATGTGAACACATATCCAACTAATATTTAGGTCTAGTCTACATCTAAACTAGTAGTCACACCAAAACCAAAGGATGTAGGTCTAAACCAATAGGTTGTGGCAGAATAAGGACTGTGGGTCATGGGCTGAGGACTGTGTAGCCATAGCCAAGATGTAGGAGTCATAAAAATCTAAGGTAAAACAAAAAAGATCCAAACCCATGCAAATCTAAATATAAATAAAGGCTACAAAACCTACCAAAATGCTAAACCTTCACACAAAACCTTAGATTTAGAAAACATGGTACATATTCCTCCATAAGTAGCAAAGATCCACTATGTTTTTGTAAAAATCCAGTAAAAACTAGATTATTTTTCCTCTTCGAGTAGTTGATGGTACATATATGTGTGAAAGCCAAAAAATGCCTTAACACCCTCCAAAATGGTAAAAAAAATAGCCTATCACAAAACTAGGTTGTGTTTACAACTGATACTAGGGTTTTGACATCTTTTGAATCCAATGGTGCTATCTATTTTTCATCTAGATACTTTAACAATACATTTGTCATGAGTTTTCATGAAACCCCACCAAACCCTTAAAAAAATACAAGATCATGAATAATACCAAGAAGGATCTAGAATGCAAGCAAGATCACAATAGAATTGATGGCATTCATCTACCATCATCTCTCTGATACCATGTTAGAGTGAGATACACTTGAAGATCAATAACTAGATATATCGAATGCATGAAGGTGAAACTGTATGGAGTAGTGAAATCATGAACACATGAGAAGAAGAAAACTCCACAATGTATAAAAGAATTCAAATGTAATAACATTCTAGATTGGTTAACTAAAAGTATATAGGAAAGGTACATATATAGGTGGAAGATAAACATGTCCTCACATCCTCATTAATGTGAGATTATATTCTCCAATGACCTTTATTGAAAACCTAAGTGATACCTAAGCAAGCTAACTAGACTATGTAGGTAAAACCACACTATAGGAAAAATTCTACACCAATAGTTTTAGGTTGCTTTTTATTTATATTTTTGACTAACATGTAGGTTAAATTTGTCAAAGACACTATCTAAAACTACTAACTAGTTTTATTGTAGCAATGCTAGCTAAATTTAATAAATCAGAAACAATTCAGTCAAATGGTCCTATGGAGTGATAGATGTTTGTAGGCTTTTAGGCTTTCCTCCCCATCTATCACATTGAAAATCTACCATAGATCTAGGCATGATTAAATCTATTTTGACAAAACATTTATTATGCTAGCTTAGGTTGGCACTCTGCCATTTGGGTGGCACTTCATACCTTTTACTAAATGGCTATCACCACTATTTCTACATTATTTGATTCAGGGAGCTGATGGAAACTTGATGTTGTTGTGGATTTAATAGAGTTTGATAAAGCTTGTAACTATTTTGAAAAATTTACTCTAGTTACTTATTTTATGGGTTGAGTCCCTCTATAGAGCATGTTAAAGGAATGGGTCCATAACCATTAACATGGATATGGTGTGAAAATGGGAGGTGTCCAAAAACTTACCAAGAGTTTATTCCTATTTCATTTCACCATCCCTAAACACTAAAAAGCTATTGTTATCCATGGCCCCTAGTTTATTAGTAACACATTGGTTGTTTTCTCTCATTGAACCCAAGACATTCATGTCTCTGAATAAGCCAAACTTAAAATCTTAATTTGGATAGAATTTTTAGGCTTACCTCTCCCTTTGTGGAATTTTTTTGACCATATTATTAAGACTTTGGGGAATTTTATTTGCCATGAAAACCAAAATTCTATGCAACACATCCTTAGAGAAGGGTTTGTGTGGAAATATACTAGCCAAAGATCTTAAGGAGTTAATTGAGATATAAGTGGGCAATAATCATTTCACACAATATGTACTATATATTAACCTCTTGAATACTTGATTCTAGTGTTAGGATTTAGAAAATATGATTATAAAATGCCCTTTAATGGTCCCCACTCTTGTTCCTCAAGAAAAAAGTGGGCCTGACTCAAAACCCCAAAATGAGAATTTTGATGGGTGAACGATGGTCTCTAATAAGAAAAATAATTCAGCCCATGGTAATGCTAAAACCCAACTAGATTTTTATCAGCCCACAGGTGGTCTAAGATCCTTGATCTTTATTGGTAAGCTACATATTCCCACACAAGTCAAACCCCTTCCTTCTATCTCTTGCTCACCTCAAATGGTCTCCAATCTTGTCTCCTCCCCATTTCCTGCTCCTAGAGCTCCATCATCACAACCCCATTTAGGGGTGACTATTTTAGACTCAGAGCTCAATATCATGACTCTAAACTAAAAATATATCATGAAGTGATCATGTATCCCTACATATTATGTAGATGAGGACTTTGTGTAAAATAAAAGGAAACTTTTCAATCTAGGAGAGTTTATGCCACCTACTTCATCTTTCAATCGATTTGCATCCCTCTCAAAAATTATATAGGGAAATTATATGAATCTTGATATTTCCTAATGTTAGTCTATATATAGACTGTTATAAGTCTTACTGATTTAACATGTAAGTATATGGTCAAGAAAAAATGCCATAATTTATCTAAAATGAAAATTTTCTACATGCAAGAAGTCAATATTTTTGATTTCCTCCTTTAAACTACTACTCGCATTATCTGGCCTCAGGACCTTTGTTAGTCCACCTATCATTATCCTGGCTATGGAGGTGTTGTCACTCTTTTGGTGCCTAAAGTTTTTCAAAAAAATATTTCTTGGGGTGGTGACCCCAACCATCAGGTGGCCTGAACACTTTTTGAATTTAATAATTGTATTATTGGCCTTATCAACCTATATGAATCCAATGATCATGTGGAACACACCCTTTCTATAGAGATGGTTGGTAAATTCTCTTCTAAATGCCAACTAGATCTTCTATGGTGAATTTAATTGGTTGAGTCTATTAAAGATAAATAAAGACATCTTACCATGCAATGGTGTGTTGGGGAGCAAGAGGCATGGTTATACTTGTGTAGTAAACTTAGGGTTTTTGATCCTAACCATCACAGGAGGAGAGAGTCCATTCTCCCTAGTTCACCTAGTCTAATTTTTACCATGGAGAATATAGAGTGCTTAAGCATCTTGATCATGCTCTACTAGTAGAACAAGACATTTTATTCTTTACTCCTATGTATGATTGATGAAATTATGATCCTAAACACTTTCTCATCTAATCATCACCATATCTACTTCTATTTTTAATAGACTAACCCTTAGGTTAAATCCCCTGATTCTCAATTTCACATTAATACCACCCATCTTGATGATGAGTGTATTGTTGGGCATATCATTCAAATTTAGAATTTGGTTACTAGAAACACTAGGGATATTGGTTGGATTGATTGGTGGGATGATGCCATTGATCATACCACCACTTTTATTTAAATATGTGGCAAATAAGATGCTATATTTTGAACATATACATCATGTTATAAACCATGAATTCCTTAGGGTTTCATAGGATTTGGAAGCCTCACCTTTTATCTCTCATCTACAAGCTCAAGTATCCATGTGGATAAATAAACTCCAATAGATAGAGGATTACAAGGCCAAAGGAGCACAACTTAGAGTGCAGATGCATTGGTTGAAAGTTGAAGATAAAGTGACCAAAGAATTTTTCTCTCTCCTCTAGTCCAGACAAGCTATAGACATAATTAAAGCCATTAGATGTGCTTTAGATAGATTTACCAAATTACCTAATATCTTGAAAGATTTTATACATCACTATCATGGTGTTTTTTTAGCCCAACCCATCTCTCTTGCTCATGAAGCTACTCTCTCTCAATGCCTTGGAGTTATCCCATGTAAACTCTTTGAATCTCATATAATTATCTGTGATAGACCTCTCATCTTAAGTGATGTTAAGGAAGTTTTTATGTAGATGGTCATTGATAAATCCCTAGGAGTTGATGGGTTTCCTTATGAGATATATTAAACCCTTTGGGATAATGTTTGATTTGATCTTGATAAAGTCTAATCTGAAGTTGTTTTGTCCAACTCTTTAGTATTTTTCATTAATCAAGGTAACATCAAGTTCATTCTTAAATCTAGAGACCTTGAAGTTATTACCAACCAAAGGTCCATCACTCTTATTAATTTATTTTACAAAATTATAGCTAAATCTCTATCTCTTAGAATAAAACAAATTCTTCCCTTAATTGTGAGAAGTGAGCAAACCATGTTTATTCAGCATAGATACATTTTAAATAACATCATTTATGTTTGGGAAGGTATGGAATGGGCCATGATATCCAACCAAAAGGTTTTATTCATCAATATTGATTTTTAGGAAGCATAAATTTGAATCAAATGGCCTTTAATTATAGTTATGCTTCATGTTCTTGGTTTTATCCCCAATTTTGTACAAACTATTGATATGATTTTTCAGGATGCTAAAGCTTGTATTACTATCAATGGTTCTCAATCTCAATGTTTTGAGCTTCATCAATCTATCAAATAGGGATTCCCTTTATCTCCTTCTCTATATGTTATAGTTTTTAAGGTCTTCAACTATATATTGATTATTATGCTTCTAGGGGTTTGGTGAAGTGTATTTCTCTCCCTAATTCAGACTGTCAATCAGTTAATGGGAACTTTATTGATAACTAATTTGTCAATCTTCAAGAAGAAGAGGAATCTATTAAACATGATATAGATTACCTGGATACTTTTTACCTTGCTTTTGGGTCTTCTATATAATGGTAAAAGACTCAATGTTATCATCAGCCCCTCTATCCTAAACCTCTTTGGTTAGAGGGATAACAATGGCAAAATGGATTATCCCTGGAATGTAGTTTAAGTTCTCAGGCATTCCCTTTGATTTTAGATCCTCACCAGCTAAGTTTAGGTCTTATATGGTTCAAAGGGTTGAGAATTATTTTTCCTTATGGATCACCAAACCCTTGACTCTAGATGGAAAGTTTTAGATTTGTTCTCAGGTGTTCATTTCTACTAATGTTTACTACTCATCTTTGTGGGCTGATACTAATGCCTCTTATGCTAAGCTTGATAAAATCGTAAGATACTTTTTGTGGGCCAATTTTAAGGGTCATCATGGTTTTCATAGAGTCTCTTATGCCATTTATTATCAACCTAAATAAGTTGGCGGGCTTGGGCTCATTAACATTAAGCTCTAATATCTTGATCTATGTCAAATGCATTATTATTAGCTTATAAGGAGATGAAGCCTGGAAAATATTATTGAGCCATTACATCTCTTAAGGTTTCCCTCTTATTAGAATGGCCTAGGAAGGGATTGGTTTTCACAACATTATCATCACCCCTATTCCTATTAATATTAAGGGCACTTTTATCACTCAAAGCATTTGGAAGGCTTGGGAGAAGCTCAAAACTCACCTAGTTTGGTTGGAGAAAGGGTTTAAAAGTGGTATCTCACTTAATGTTCACTCTTTATGGTGTTATCCCACATTAAATTTCCAAAATTTTCCTTTACCATGGTCCCTTAGATTAAAATCTTGATTTTGTTTAAAAAAGGTATTCACATGATTCGGTATCTAATCTGTAAAATAATTTAGGATTGTCGTCCATGGAATCTTGTGAAGACTAAGTTCAAACTTAATAATGAAGATGAAAAATCCATTTTTGAGTTGTAGAGTTCCATACCTAAGGAGTATTTACATAAAATTAGTGTTACCTCTCTTATGCCATGGTGGAAATACTGGTCTTAACCTACATCTATGTTATTTTGTCACTATTCTCCTCATCTGGGGTATAATACCTTAGCCCCTCGACATATTGACACTAAAACCCTAAATTATTGATGTAATCTTAGATCCCTTCATCATGTTTGGGCTAGAATATTTCATAATATATGGGTAAATTTCATTGAACCTAAAAAATCCCATTTCTTTTGGTGTATTATTTACCAAGTTTTGCATGTGGGTGGTCAACTCAAGCACAGGGGGTCTCAAATCCCATTTGACCTACTTGTCACCAAAAAAAATCCCTTAAACACCTCTTTTGGTTTTTCCCTTATGCTCAGTTTACTTAGAGATGGATTCATACCCTATTTAAGCCTTTTAGGCCTGAAATGTTCACTTGAAATATGGCTCTCCTATGGGACTCCACCTTACTTCTTGAAATATACAATAGACTCTGACAGATTTTCTATATCGACATTCCTTTTCAGATTTTGGAAAACTAGAAATAAAGCATGTTTTAATCATGAAGATATGGAAAAAATATTTCTTATAACTAACAAAGTTATGATATATAATGATACCCTCTAGATCTAGATTTAAATGGATAAAGTTTGGCTCAAGCTTCACCATCTATAAATTATCCTAGACCATTGGGGGAATACTCCTTGTGTAGTCAACTATGAACCTCAAGATCCCCCCCACCACCAATCCCCCCTGAGGGCATGGGCATGGAGCTAAGTGTCAAAGATCTTGTAGTCGATGGTCTATAATCTAGAGGAAATCCTCTCTTCCCTCTTTTTGTCCATATCCACATTACAAATATGACAAGGTTAACATATATAATGGTGGTGGGGGGCTTGGGGAATTACTCCCTAGGATAAGTTTCCTTGATTGGCTCTTGCCATTTCACCCTCTAGATAGGATTCTATAATTAAGCAATAGGATGATACTAAAAATAGCTAATAGACTGATAGTTGGGATCCCTTACTAGTTGATGATGACCCACCTACTCAAGGAGGTGGGGAGGGAACATTAGGATCCTCTGCCTCCTTCAAATTTTCTTATCACCATGTTCATTACTAATGATTAATGGGTTCTATTTTGTTTATCCTTTTTTGATTGATGTACACTTGAGTTAGTTTAACCTTTGTATTTTTGGCCTTGAGGTAGCCTTTTGTGGACTTTGCTCTCTTCCCAAGGCTTGTTTAGCTCTATGTGGTTATTATTTTGGGGTGTGACTTTTTCACCCATTTTTTTATATGATTAGAGATGTACTATATCTTTTTTTATTAATGAAATTGAACTATTCAATCCCTAAAAAAGTTCATAAATCAAAACATATTTTTGCTAGCATTTTTAATTAAGTTTTAGTTTACTTTCATTTAATTTTATGTATCTTGTTTGTGGCACTAGAAGTTGTGTGGGATATTATGTTACATCACAATGTGATCTATAGAATTAGAAACAACTTAGTTAGTTGTATATCCCAAGCCTAGTCCATGTATACTCTATTCGTGTGCTAAAAAGCAATATGGGAAATCAGAAACAACTAGTCTTATTTATTTTTATTTTTATGGGTAATATTGACCTTGGATTTCACCACCAAGTGGTAGACCAAACCCTATATTTAGGGTGGTATATAAATTATTTGGATAGGATGTTGTCAATGGCTAAGAAATTTTCTATTTCACTAGTGTCAAGATGTGAAGGGGTTTCATCCCACCAATACCCAACCTTTTAACGAATCCTTATTTCATATAATTGGGCATTAATGTAATAAAAGGTGTATATATGACACCCCATATATAATTTCATAAATCCTAGCATATGAAACTTTAATAATAATCAAGGAGTGGTGCCGAGAAGTCAATATTCCTCAAGATCACCCATTACATACATGTCAGACTTTAGGGTAGTATCAATGTGCCACTCCTTGATTACACACTTAGTTAAATAGATTTAGGTTGTATTATTTGTGTGTTTTTTTATCCACAATGAAAGGTATATAGAGGACACCCCATATATAATCTCATAAATCCTAGCATATGAACCTTCAACCATAATCAAGGAGTGGTGCTGAGAAAACAACATTCCACAAGATCACCCACTACATCTATTTCAAAATTTAGGGTATTATCAATGTGCCACTACTTGATTACACACCTAATTAACTATATTAGGTTGTCTTTTTTGTGTGTTTTGTTTGTCCCCTTATGATAAACCATTAATCACGTCAATTGAGCCAAAACCAAAACTTATTTTATAACCAAACCAAACTTGTTTTCCAACTGAACTTGAGCCAAATCTATAGCAAAAACTTGAAATCTAGCATATGAAACACATTATAAAACTTGGTTGAATATTTTTTATTAATATTCAGTCTACCTTGATAGCCTTACAAACCAAGATAATCACCCATCCACTAGTTACAATCCCAATCTTGATATCCTCCATGCCTACTATGAAGAAAGGTCAGTTCTAGATCTAACCATCCTTGACCAAATCTAATAGATAACCCAATAATTAGAAGATATAAATTTCTATATAAATTTTCCTACATCGATAACTTAATCATCTAGTCAATCTAACACCCTATGTAATCCACAATCTAAAATCTTGTACCAATCAGGCCCCCGAGCCTTATAAAACCTACCTTATCCAACTATTCATAATCAAACCATTAAAAATTCCATCTCAATTTTGTGAAACTATATTTTCACCTACCCCCACCTCACTTATCCACCAATTTATCAAATATGATTTCAAAAATCATTCCTTGCCTTCCCTTATCAAAAAACTAATCCAATCCAATATCCAATACCAATCCAACCCCTGAGCCATAAAATTCAAACTATGTCCTTTCATCACCTATCTAAGGAACATAAATTACTCAATTACTAAGTTCATCCACATATAGAAATCAACAACTAAGGATATGTCAAGTTCTTCTTTCAAAATAAAATCAAACTACTCCACTTTTGAATCAAGGTTATGACCTACCTCCCATCTTCAACCAACCCATCTTCGATGAGCCCATATTTAATGAACCTACCTTTGACCATCCTATATTTGACCACCATGGTCTACCTATAATATTTGATGAGACCATATTTGATCCAAGAAGCCATATTTAATGCAACTATCTTTGATGAACCTATTTTTAATAAATCCACCTTTTATCTCCATAATATACTAACTATTCATCCAACATCCCATCTCCCACTGGATATTGAGACCTCTAACATCAAACCTCATGTAAAAAAGGTACTCATAGATAAAAAAATCCAAAGTTTCCTTGATGCAACAAGCCAATCCATCTCTTAGAAGTAGTGGTAGACCCACCATGAATAGGAAAATATAATCAAAATCCTATTAGCTTGACTCAACATCATTTGTCAAATCTATCCTCCTTATAGCTAAAAAAATAAAAAGTTTCAATAATCCTTGGTTAAACAATGATGTTTTTGCATCCTATTTTCAAAAAAATTAAAATCTTATACGAAACAAATTCTAAAAAATCATGAACTATAAAGGATAAGGGCTTGGCCTTTATGAGCAAGGAATTGTAGAACTAATCTATGTGCTTGCAAACAAAGGATATCACATCAACTAAAAACCCCTTGATGATCAATATAATAGTGTTAAGAACATTTACATGATTCTTGGGGAAACTTATCCAACATTTAAATAAGTTCCAATCATGACCTCTATGAGAATTTTGTGGCACCAATCATTTTAATGACACTAATCCATCCAATACTTTTAATGACAACCATCCTTTCAATGACAATCTTGTTTCCACCAAACCTTTCATTGACACCAACATCCCTACCACAAATGACACCATCCAATACCTTCAATTCTTTGATTGGGACAAAAAAAATAACGTCTAATTCCTTATTTTAAAATGATGTGGCTATCACAAAATTCATGAAAATCTAATATGACATCCCACTAAGTTATTAGAAGTAAGGCTTTGAAATAAACTTAGATGCATCAACATACTTTGTGGAACAAGAAGAGTTATTTTATCAAAATACATCTAAAAATAAAAAATATCAAATATCAAAGTCCCTTAGTGAAAACCTCTTTGAGGTGTTATCAGACCAAAAACATCAAAATTAAGAAAATAAAAAATCCAAGTCACTTGGTAGTGCTATCGAACATAGAAAATAAAAATCAAGATGATTATGCACCTATGAAGCATTCAAAATCTAAAATGGTGTGTGAGATTTTTGGTCTAAATCCCCCTTGAGATCACAACATCTATCCCTATATATATATATATATATATATATATATATATATATATATATCCTCCAAATAAAAAACATCCCTAAACCAATGTGTTATATCCTAATTTCTCGCTAAGCAAACTTACTAGATTATTTATGGATTTTCTATAATTGGTAATTTGATTTGGTTATTTTTAATTAAGACATGATTTATATGTTGTTATGAGACAATGCAATATTTCTTGGATTACATGATTTCATTTATATGAGTTAGCTGTAGTGTATATTATTTACATTATGATCTTGTTGATCTTTATTTCAAAAATATTTTATGATATATGTCATGATGTATGGACTAACTACCTACTTATCATGAGTTTCATGCAGGAGAGATTCATCCCTCAGAACATGATAGAGGGAGAGAATCATCAAAGAGGGTGACATAGATGGATATGTTGGGGGAATGATAAAACCCTTCACACACCACATTAGCTAATACATATTATATGCATAGTTAAATGGTTAACATTTATACGTTTTGATAATTGTCTACAATTAGATAATTACATATATGTGTGTTAGTTTAGAGTTATGCTTAGGAGAATTAATCTCATGTGATTTCATTGTGAATGTTACTATGAATTTATGACATGTCACTGTGTTCATTACTATTAAAATTTCAGAATGGTACATTTGCATGAGCATGTATGTAGACTAATACACATGACTTTGGAATGTTTTAAAACATAAACTAGTTATCTTTATGATACCTTGAGAATACCTAACTACAGTTGAAAAGAATATTAGTGATTTTATATAATTCAAGTCATTATGATTCTTTATATATATTGAGATATTTTAGTATTAAGTAATTAGAAAATAAATATGAAAAATAGGCCTCATAAAGAAAAAAAATAAAGATTATGGAAAGTATATAATTAGGAAAAATAAAATAAAACAAATAAAAAAATGGTATGGTATTATTAATAAAATAAAAAAAGGAAAAAAGGGGTGGATTTAAGGGAGGCACCTTATGCATACAATGAAAAAAGAAAAAAAAAAGAAAAATCATAAAAAAGAGAGGAAGGAAGAGTGGCACAACATAAAGGAGGAGAGTAGGAGAAGAGGAGGAGTGTGCAAATGATAAGAGGAGAAAAGGTGCAGAGGATGAAGTGGAGAAAAGAGGAGCATCATGTTGAGGAAGTGAGAGATTAAAACTAAGTGGAAGATTCATGGATCATGCCATTCTGATATCGAAAGCCTTTATCAAGTAGGTAATGCCTTTGAATTGTAAAACTATTTATATAAAATGTGTGCATATATATATATATATATATATATATATATATATATATATATATATATATATATATATGTCAATTATGTATACTCATCACATAAATATAATGATACAAATTTAAGTATGGTCAGAGGATTATCTGTTAGTATGCAAATAAATACAAATTCTTTGTAGCAAATATTCTATAAATAGTTTAGTCATTTAATCCCAATTAATGAATTACAAAATGAAACATGTATTTAATTTACCATTAGATCTTATTGGCTATATATCCTAAATTACAATGATCGGGGTCAGGATATAAATTTCATTAATTTGTTTCATTAAGCTCTAATTTTTAAACATGTAATATGCATTACCCAAACTGATTTTAATGTAATATTTTATTAAAAAAACTACTGAGGATATTAATGTAAATTAGGATTAATGTGTAATACATGAAATAATTTACCCAGATAATGATGGTCAACAAATAACCTCAGATATAATTTGTAATGTACTTTAGGATTAACAAATTTACATCTTGATTTATGAAATGTAAATCAGGAATACGAAATGACACTATTTATATATCCTATTAAGTTAAACCAATAATATTACATCCTAATTTAGATATTCAAATGAATAAATTAATCATTTAACCCCAATATAGTAATTTGTGTACTAGTAGAATACTATGGTACCATCTTGCATAAGTACTTATTGTGAACTAAGAAGAGGAGATTAGTATGGCTTTAGTGAATGAAACCAAATAAAAAACACACTAAGCTAACATCTTCATGCCTAGTTACTAGGGTGAGCTTAGTCACACAAAAAAAAAGACAAACACAACTAAAAAGTAAGAAAAAATAAGAAGAATTCCTTCACCTTCCTTGGATTCTCCAAATGCCTTTGTAGTAATAGCTTTTTTGGTTTGTGCTCATGAAGTCCTCATCGATGGAAGCTTGGATACCTCCATCTCTCCTTGGCACCTTTGGCTTTTGATTGGAATCAATTTGGCATGGTAACACTAGTTTCATGAAGCTTTTAAATCAATTATGCATTATAACTTTGCATAATAAAAGGTTAGAAATGATGTGGTAAGGCCTCTTATTTATAGATTTTTGAAATTGATCAGAATCAACCTGAACCATCCATCTCAGGATTGAGATGTGTGGCTAAGGATTAATCCAATTTTACAATTAAAATTGATAAATATACTAATCAATATTTGGGATAGAGGAGCAATTAAGAGGAATGGAGGGCTTTGATGAGGCATGGGAGGCATGAATCCTAATATTTGTGGCATTTATGGCCTAGGAATGTCTTCCCAAGAAATGAGGTCACCTAATGATCCAGATATTCCATGTTCATTTCCAAAACAAATTATTCAAAAATTTTCCATGGAATTATTTATTAGGCCCTAATTTGGTTTAATTAGCTCTTAAGCATGATTAAGCACTTTGTGCACAAATTACCCAAATTGATCAGAATGCCTTGTTATTGGTCTAAAATTTGATTGGATTGAAACTAGAAGGCAATGTCAAATGCATTAGATCCATTATCCCATTTAGTATGTTACTAAAAAATAAATAAAGGCATTCATCTTATGCAAAATATTTGATAGGAAAGAGAAATTCAGAGCACCTAGGTGTAAAATTGGCATTTTGACTCAGAATGATCTGATCAAAGTTAGTTGGCCCATAAATTACATTACCTCATTTAATGATACTCTAGTTAAAATTGGCACTTGAATATGTTAGTTTCACATATTTTAATGTGTTTTAGTGTTTTTAGGCCAAATTATGTGCTTTAGGTGAAAATTGGTTAAAAACCTGGTTGGAGGTTAATGGTGGCTAGATTTAGGTGTCTAAAGTTTGCCCCTTTTTGGGAAGATGTTTCAAACTGTAGGCAAAGAAATGTATTCTCAAAGAATGAGAAATGGCCTATATACCAAAAATAAGATAATGATTAAAGAACAAAGATCCAAATGGTTTTGAGAAGCCTATGATGATGCACCCTTGAGGGAGTGGTCATCACATTTATTGATGGATGGTCCCTAAAAAAGAAGCAAGAATAAAGGTGGACTTAATCCATGGTTGAGATTAATCCAAATTAAAAAATAATTTCATGCATTGATTTAAGAAGATTACTAATTTTCCCAAAGGTAGTTATAATCAGGAATAAAAGTCAAAATAATGATCTACCCATAGGTAGTTATAATCATTAAGAGGACCTAGATTGGCTAAAGATGATTTTTCCCCAGTTAGGGCTGATTAGCAAGCATAACTCAAGGATATAACCTAGAATATATATTAAATATGAGTGGGTGCAAAGTGATGAAATAGATGAATAGAAGAATATTGATCAATGTGAGTGATTTAGTTGTACTTGCTAATGAGGTGATGCTCAACTTGATTAGCAATGATACAACTAGAATGGTTAATGGGTTAATTTGATCAACGATGGGATGGAAGGATTTTCCAAGGTGCCACAGAGAAACTTCTATGTCTCCATTGATTGTAGACCTTCATGAAATTAATTTTTATTGTAGCATGTGATGGTAGGATTCATGAAAGAACATGATGAAGACTTGGACAAAAAATGCATAAAGACTAACTCTTGATCCAATAAACACTTGAAAACAATGCACCAATGATAAAAACCATGATGACAATGTTAATGGATGAATATGGATAGACTCAAGAATAATGTGCTCAAGAATCACCCAATGAACACATATAGACTAATTCAAGGAAAAAGTTATGAAATCAAACAAATAGACAAGCGAACAGACAAACAAATAGAAAAACAAACAAACAAATAACCTAAAATAAACAAACAAATAGAAACCCTAAAAATAAAAGCAAAAGAAAACATTCTAACAATGACCATGCCCTATTAAGGTGGATCAAGGATAACTGAATAGGCTTAGATAGGATACATGTTTTTGGATTTTGAAATATTATGATTTTTTTTGGCATTTTGAGGTATCTTAACTCATTAGAGAATGACAAGGTACTTGTTCACAAAATGATGAGAGCATTTGGCTTAGGTTACTCATAAAATAGTGAGAGTGTATAGAAAGGGGGACTGAGGTGACCTCAACATGAATTGAGCATGACCTACATAGTCTTAAAATGATCTCAAGTCATAGTAATTCCATCCACACAAAAGGCAGGGAAAAACCAACTAGGTCCTAATAAGTTCTCAAATCTAGAAAATGGCCAGTCAATTGAAAACAATAATGGCAAGGTGATGTAACAATGCATAGTAAATAAGTGTTTCTCCTAATTTGCCCATAGTTGGTTATAACTAGGATACAATGACATAGGTTAATGATACTAATTTTCCCATAGGTAATTATAATTAGTAGCAAGACTGGTGAGACACTGATTTGCCCATAGGCAGTTATAATCAAGCTTACATAAACAAACTTGATAGGATGAAAGATATCTTGCTAGCTCAACTATCACACTGCTTTCATAGCATGTCATTATAAACATAGATTTAATTGATTGTTGAATCTTGATGAAAATCCTCTCACAAAAGGTGCAGGAAGAACCAAATGAACCAAGATCAAAATAGGATTGGGTAGGATGACTAAAACTAGGCTTTGGTCTAGATAGGAATGGAATGATAGGATGGATAAAATGGTAAGAGGGTTGCCCCCAAGTGATGGGGTGAATGTCTGGGTATGTGACAATAAAAAATATGCATATGTAACAATGGCAATGGCATGACAATGAAATGGTATGGTACATGTTTTTGGCTTGGGTGTGGTGAATGACATATGATTCTATTTTTATTGTTGAGATAGAGATGCACATCCTAATCAATAAATGATACAAATAACATAATCGATCATGCTAATTGCTAGTCCACACCTCATCTGAATAATTTCTCCATCAAGAAATGCCTATAGATTTGGTTGTCAAGAATGCTTTTGTGATCTTCCTTGGTCATTGATTCTAATTTCTTCAAATGTTGAGATGAGGTATCTTTGTAGCATCTACAAAAGAAAGTGCAACCATGGATGGTAAAAAAAGACAAATAATAAATGGTAGGTTTGATTGTGAAATAGAATGGTGGATGATAATGGAATGTAGAATGATTGGGAAATAAATAAAGATCAGGACGTTCAGTCACACGTAATGTTTCTGATGCTAGATTCAACATAAATTTAGATGTGGTAGGGCTAAAGACTTATTCTCTCAATAGGACCACCAAATTTTTTTATTGTTTGATCTTGAGAGTAGCTACCATCTGATTAGGCTATAAATTGGAAGCTATTTTCATTGGATCTTTGATTTTGTCTTCATCAAGCAGTGAAGAACTTTTGTGCTCAGCTATTGGTGCCTCAAAGAGGTTTTCATCAATGTAGTTGTCTTGATTGTCCCATAGTGCCTTCAAGAAGGTTTCAATAAGGAATGTTGACTTTTGGCTTTGATTATCTTTTACCACCTCTGAAAAGGTTTCACTAGAAGATGTTAAGTTCTGAATTTGATTATCCTCTAGTGTCTCCAAAAAGGTTTCATTAGGAGAGTGATCTTCTGCTACATGAATTTGGTCTTAGCCTCATTGATCTTCTTCAACTACTATGTTTCCATGAATGAAGTTCAATAAAGTCTGATTATATTGATCCCAATCAACACTTATGGGAGATGGGATGTCAATGATATGGCTATTTTGGTTGAGGGTAATGGCCTATGGATGGTAATGGAATAGGGAGAGGTTGCATAATCTTATAGAAGATATGAGGATAACTTATGTTGAAGCTGAAGTACTCATCCTCAAAAACTATAGAAGGATCACAAAAGTATTCAAATTGATCTGCAAGGCATGCATAACCAATGTTGTAATAGCCACAATGAATATTCTTCTTCTAAATCTAATTATAACTCAAGGGACTATGAATCCGATGTTGATTTAGATTATGATGGTAAATCTAATGTTAGTTCAAGAATAAAACTTGACTTTAAATTTTTATCTAATGGGTACTCTATTCCAATGATGTCATTTTGAATATTTGGTTTTGGACATGTAATGACCTGTGATGGCATAATGGGCTCTATTAAAACTAGTTTGTTAAAGTGAGACTCGTCCAAGATGGGAAAAAGGTCAATAGACAACTCCTCAGATGTTGGCTTGTCAATAGGAGGCTCTTGAAAAATAGGTACATGGTCAAGGTAATGATTTTCCCAAAGGTAGTTATAATCATTAAGAAGTGGCTTGAAAAAGACTAGCTCGCCAGTGTGAGACTCCTAAAAAATTAGGATAGGATCAATAGGTGATTCATCACAGGCTAACTTATCACAAGTGGTTGGTTCAATAAAAACATCTTAGATTGGTTGGTTTTCTTGGATTTAGTTTTTAATGAGTTGGAAAATATAGTTTTGAACATAGCTTGGTCTTTGAATGATTGGATCAGTTGATGTTTGGTTAGGATTGGTACTAAATGAGGAATGAATTGCAAATGGATAATGGTAGGGCCTTAGGGATCATGATTACTCACATGAGATAAAGGATAAAGTCTTGAGATGGTAATGATAGGGCAGTGTGGAGCTTGATTTACTACACAAGCCAAAGGACTAGGTCTTGGAATGATGAAGGGGCATTGTGGAGCTTGATTGCTCACACAAGCCAAAGGATGAGGTTTTGGTATAGAAATGGTTTGGCATTGTGGAACTTTATTACTTGCATAAGCCAAATCATGCAAGTCTTCCTCATAAACCATATCATCCTAGTCGTGAGTTAGCTCATAAGCTAGTTCTTGACTATGTTCCATGTACTGATTATTGTAAAGAGAGTATGGATCCATATCCCAAAAAAAATTATCTATAGTTGGGTCTTCAAAGTCCTCCTCACAAGCCTCTTCATGCCAATCAAGATCTTGATTTGGATTTTATGGATTTTGACTATGTTCCCCATATGGAGTATTATATGGAGAATAATAAAACTCCTTAGAAAATCTTTCTCTATAGGGGTTCTTAATGGGATTTTGTGTGGCCATTCTATCATAAGTTGGATTAAACATGACTCCACCATAAGTGTAACTAGACATATCTATGGAAATGATGAAAGCTCTAAAACAAAAATGCTTAGAGTTATACAAACTTTGAAAAAAAAATTAAAGGACAAATGGTTTAAACTTGGTCTAACTTGGTCAATGGGGTGGAGCTATATCTCCAATATGGTCTGAAAGTGGAGTTGTATCTCTAAAATGATTTGTTCTAAGACTTGGCATAAAATAGTCTAATGCCAAATGTCTAATTTCAAATGTCATATGCACAAAAGGTCAAGTGTCTAAATAAAAATTGGCATGTCAAAGGTCTAGGTTAAAGTGTTTCAAACAAGGTCTAGACTAGGAAAGGAACAAATTGAGTTACTAGGTCTTTTATCCAAACACGAAGTCAAAAGCTAGGCTCAAACAAATAGGCATGTGCTAGGATTTTTGGCCAAATGGAATCAAAAGCTAGACTTGGAACAAAAGCTGATGTGATTTGATTTAATCTAATAAGTTTTTAAATAAATTTGACATAAACCTGGCACACAGAATCAAACATAAACATGATCAGTTGGCATAAGGCATAAGACAAAAGGCTCTTTGAAGAAAGACTATGTTTTCCCAAATAAAGGCACAAATAATGATAAAGATAAGTATTGAACAAATAAACCATCAATAGTTTTTAAATTTGGGTAATCAATTAATCAAAGTTATACAACTCAAAAGATAAATATCTATGTATTAGCCCCATGAATTAAGGCCTAAATAGAAATCAATCAATGTTTGAATCCAAACTTAACAAGGCTAATTGAAAACTCAACGTTTAAAAACTAGGATTTGACCAAATAGGCTAGACAAGATTGGACAACATGACAACACAAAATAAAGGTCCAAATGGTATACATGACATGGTTTGAAATAAATAGTTTTTGATACAAGGTAAACTAGTCTTAAAATAATTTGAGTAGCCTAATGGTATAAGCATGCTCGAATGATGTAATCAATGTTATGTTTCAAAAGACTCAAAGGCACAAATGGAATGACATGATTTGGGCAGCATAACACTACCCTCTTCAACTCAAATACATTGTTTTGACATGGCTTATGAATAAACAAACAAGTTTTAGTCTCAAAACATACCAAACAAAAATGACCAAAATACACTAAGTATAATCGTCCAAATTTTAGCACAGGTATGGTAATGTGGGGTTGACTAAACTAGCAAGTTTTGAACATATTTAGGGAAATAAATTGCATAATGACTTTTACATCAAACAATATAAAATCCCAGCATGGAAATTGGGTGATCATGGAGTTGACTAGTTGTAAAAAGGTCTAGTCCTTTTTACAACCACTACATCTTATTGTTCGCTTAGTGCAGTGCGATGTCCAAATGTAGATACGTCATGTGTACAACTCCAAAGGAGTAAGTGAAGTAAATGTTGGGAGATGAAACCCCAGGTCAAAGATTCCCTAAAGAACTCATGGGAGATAATGACGTCCCCCTCATAAGCCAAGTTTGCATGAAATAAAAGACAAAAAGTGAAAGACGACATTTTTTTTAAGCCTTGGACTAGGCTATTTGCAATGGGAATGATGCTTTTGATTCTAATGTTTCCATAAAGGGGACAAATGGAAGAGCATACATGCAACACCCCTCTCTTTTCTAAACAAAATTAGATCAAACAACTATTGAAGACAAAAATGACAAGTGTGTTCAATTTTAGAACCCAAATGAAAGATTTGGTGGTGTTCATTTGACCCCTTGGTCTTAAGATTGTGAACTTTGAAAACTAATGCTAAAAACACCTATTTAAGCACCTTAAATGTTACTTTAAGAACCAAAATAATGTTCCTAATTCATTTTTAAGCATGAAAAATGTGATCTAAACATGTTTTTAGTAAATGTCAAGCTTGGTCCTGCAACAAAAATGTTAGCGTGTCCTTTAGCCTTGAAGCTATTTTGGGTTTGAAACAATGAACTTCAAAAAAAGAGCTCTCAGTTTGTGTTTTAAGAAAAACATAGTGACTGAAATCGGTTATATAATTGATGATGGTTACACTTACTAACTAATGATGGTTATCTTACTGGCATCAGTGATACCAATAGTGACCGATGATAACAATCCAACCAATGACAATTTTACTAACCAACATCAGTTATTGTGTAAACTCGTGGCAAAGAAAAATGGCAAAATAAAGTTAGAAAATCAATTTGTATGAGTTTTAATGATCTAAATTAAGATTTTAAACTTGAAAAATGATCTTCATGTGTGAGATGCATTAGGTCCCACTGGGTGTGCCATTATATGAACTAGGAACTTGACTAAGAAGAGGATATTATTATGGTGTTAGTGAAATAAACCAAATCAAAAACACACTAAGCTAACCTCTTCATGAATAGTTACTAGGGTGAGCTTAGTAACCAAAAAAATGACAAACAAAACTAAAAAGTAAGGAAAAATAATAAGAATTCCTTCACCTTCCTTGGATGCTCCAAATGCCTTTGTAGTAGTGGCTTGTTCGGTTTGTGCTCATGAAGTCCTCATCAATGGAAGTTTGGCTACCTCCATCTCTCCTTGCCACCTTTGGATTTGGCTTGGAATCAATTTGGCATGGTAACACTAGTTGTATGAAGCTTTGTAATCAATTCTGTAATATAAGTTTGCATAATTTAAGCTTAGAAATGATGTGGTAAGGCCTCTTATTTATAGATTTTTGAGATTGATCAGAATCAAACCTAAACTATCCATCTTAGGATTGAGATGTGTGGCTAAAGCTTAATCCAATTTTGTAATTAAAATTGATAAATATTTTCATCAATATTTGGGATAGAGGAGCAATTAAGAGGCATGAAGGGCTTTGATGAGGCATGGGATGCATGAATCCTAATATTTGTGGAATTTATGGCCTAGAGATGTCTTCCCAAGAAATGAGGTCACTTGATGATGAAAATATTCCATATTCATTTCCAAAACAAATTATTCAACAAGTTTATATGGAATTCTTGATTAGGCTCTAATTTGGTTTAATTATCTCTTAAGCACTTTGTGCACAAATTACCCAAATTGATCAGAATGCCTTGTTATTGGTCCAAAATTTGACTAGATTGGAATTGGAAGGCAATGTCAGATGCATTAGATCAATTATCCCATTTAGGATGTTATTGACAACAAATAATAAAGGCATGTGTCTTGTGTAAAATATTTGATAGGAAAGAGCAATTCAGAACACCTAGGTGCAAAATTGGCATTTTGACTCAGAATGATATGATCAAAGTTAGCTAGACCATAAATTGCATTACCCCATTTAATGATACTCTAGCCAAAATTGGCACTTGAATATGTCAGTTTCACATCTTTTAATGTGTTTTAGTATTTTTAGGCCAAATTGTGCACTTTAGGTGGAAATTAGTCAAAAGCTTGGTTAGAGGTTATCGGTGGCTAGATTTAGGTGTCTACACTTATATAGCTAAATTGGTCTAAGTTATAATAACTTGGTAGAGAAAAAAACTAGTGATCTGAGTAATTACATATTTTTAGGATAACAAACTGATGGTAGTCTCTACCTATTATAAGATGACCTAAAGATTTAGGTAAAGGTGATCTGAGTACATAGTGATTGAGTTTGTACAATGAATATATGACTATATCGAGACAATGATTCATTGGTAATAAATTTGATTCGATACTTACTAACTCATCATATGATGAAGTTAATTCAAGTATTTGCATAGATATAGGTAATAAATTTATCCAAGTATTAGATACAATGCATAGGTATTGGTTATAAAATAAGTATTAGCATAGATACAATGCATACTCAGTTTATGAAAACTATTATAACTTAAAATGAACCATAATATTATGTTTATGTATTTGGAATCATGTATGAACCATTCATAAAGATATGTGAACCATTCATTATTGGTCAATATATTGTAATATCTTTATGAATGTTGTATAATATGAATATACTTCATTATTGGTCAATATGTTTACACAAATATCCCTTGAATGGTTAATATTGTGTTTATGTTTAATATAAAATTGCAATTATGTTTAATAATATATCTAATAAAAAAAGGTAATAGAATGAAAGACATATTATGAATGGTTATAAATCATGTATTACTCCTTATACCATTAGTGGGATGACATAAATAACAATTATGGTGTATAGTATATAAAATGGTGAAGTCTATACAAATATTTATATGAAACTAACTAAGTATACGGTCTAGTTTACACAAATAATGATTATTCCTTCATGATAAACATAGCTACATAGTAACAACACATACATAGTTTACATAGTTCATATGAAGAATTATATACTCTAGTTTATAATCTAGTGTGATCCTTTATTGCAGGTAAGGAATATATAATGCATAGTTCATATGTTATACGCATCAGGTATATTCCTTGATCATTAGTATCTTCAAACTATGATAATAGTGATACCTAGATACCTTTTTAATGATATTCTAATGTATACAAAAACTATATAGGCATAAGGTTTTTCTGTCGATAACCAACCTAATTTAATGAGTGAATAAATTCAATATTTATAACTATATTATGAGTTATTATCTGTAACTTATATTTAAAACTTATGGTGCATAGGAATTATGTAAAATTAATTCATTATATCACATTAATATTCATAGTAAAATTATGGAAAGGATTATGCTTTGATTATATGTGGTCGTTATATAGTCTCCTGAAAATATAACATGTTGTTAATAGGAAAGGTTATGTTTTCATGGGCAATATGACTTTCTTTATTGTGACTAGTTTTTGAAATCATATGAAGTCATTAATTATAATTTTAGACTACTTTTGATGTCTACAATATTTATATATTATTGAGTACTTATATAAGATACATAATATGAGTATAGTTAACATGAACAAGTGCATATGTATAGGAAATATATCTATATATGGACTTAAATATTCATATAAATGTATAACATTAATTGGTGTATTGGGTTATGCACCTATAACTAACATTTTATTGACTATTAAAACTAAATAAGTCAAAGGATCCTATGGGTCATGAAACTATAAACCATATGAATATAGTCTCCTAGAAATGTAATAATTGTTTAAATGAAAGATTATGTTCACATAAGATATAACTTAGCTTATGAGTTATTTGAATTTTTGAAATTATTATGACTTGTTGTTTTTAAATTGAGTAGTGTGAATATAGAATGGTGGACTATGATATTAGTACTTGTCATGGAATAAAATGCATTTGTATTTACTTATGGAAATTAGAAGTATGTAGTCTAAATATAGATGATACCCAGTTGGTATGATCTTTTTTTATTATGCTTATTATTATTTATGTGGTAAATAATATAGTGGAAATTCAATCATACATTTGATGGACTAAATGTATGCATTCTAATTATTTCTATGTTTAGCATGTTTTATGACTACTAGTAGGAAGTAATTTGTATAAATATATTGGTTATTTTTTATATTAATCAAATCTTGCATTGTGGGTACTAAATAAGTAGTAATATGGACTTCACTAAGCTTACTAGCATTATCAATGTGAGATGAAGGTAATATGATCAAATAGTGTGTATGAATTTGACTAATCCTAAAGGTCAATAACTATTGAAAACTTTAGCCAAAGTAATGTTAGTTATACATTATCATTTCATGAGTATGATTTACATGTTTGTGTGATATCATGTTAAAATGGATTTATTTATGGTACATTACATGTTCTTAGAAATCATACAACACACGAGTGATAGCTTATCTCTCTAGATTCCTACACTGTCACTATATACTCATCTGTGAAGGGAGGGCCATTCCCTGATAGAGGATTATGTAGGGGATTGATGGTCTGTGGTTGGTGTGGAAAAGCACTCAGATGATGTTTTCCCTCCCCATAACAATAATTATTT
This sequence comes from Torreya grandis, assembly GCA_037957365.1. NCBI lineage: Eukaryota > Viridiplantae > Streptophyta > Pinopsida > Cupressales > Taxaceae > Torreya > Torreya grandis. The sequence continues at coordinate 1,645,929 of JARHVA010001472.1, read as the reverse complement.
GGAGATGACACTTGAGATTACCATAGATACTAGAGTTTGAGGAACTTATGCTCTGTAGAGCCCTGTATCTTATATCTTGTACATTATATTGCATTTATTATTATTGAAACATTATCCCTGATGAGATAAAATTATTTACTTATTATATATTGATATCAGTGGGTGTGTGTTTGTACCAACCATGGTTAGATATCTATAATTACTTTCTGTATTCAATTATGATGTGTTTTACATGATGATAGTGATCAATGATGGATAGATATCACATGCTTATTTTACAGTTGGCTTATTTAGCATGTTTTATCTAGATCATTAATTAGATTATCATGGATAAGTATAATATAAGAATATGTTATTTAAATAATAATAAAATAATTACGTACTTTTAATTGGATCTTAGTGGGGATGTTACATGGGTATTAGAGTTGTGGCTCGAACTCTAGGACCTAATGAGTCCACTAGAATTTTTGTATCTTTATAGTTATCATAGAGGATAATGGTGAAATCTAAAGTATTTATAAAGCGTCTTTCAAATGTCAATTCCATTAACCCTTCATCTAATCCTAACAGATTTTTTGCTGAGTAAGCAACAAAGTTAGATTAAATTCTCATAACCATGAATGAAACTATGGATTTAATTTAAGTCCTAATGCTATAAGTCCATGGACATGAAGAGGAAGTACACCAAGATGTACCTAAAGAGAATCCCACCGAGTAGGAAAACCCTTAGGATGCAAGATCATAGGTTATGCCCACATATGGAGAACCTTGTGACATGTAGTATTATACTATTTAAGTGAAGTGTATTTTGGACTTGTAAGTACCTTAGTGCAGAATCATGCTACACTATGATTGGAGTTATGAGATTTAGTAGATCCTCATGTATGGCTTAATGACTATTATAGGTGATAGACATCCATAATTCTTGGTTTGATTTGCCTAAGAACCTATTTAACTGAATCATCTAATGTGTGGAACATCAGGATAATATAAGGGAATTTTGGAAAAGATAAAGCACAATCATGTGTGACCTATTTTATGAAGGGATCAAGATTGATAGTTTATTTTATGAAATGATGTGTGGTACATTAAGTGTGTACCCTTAAGATCACTCATACCCTCTTAGAGTTGTTAAAGGATTATTTTATCGAGTGTCTCAATGGTGATGGTTGTAATAAATGTTTGGTAAGTAAGTGCATAACATAGTTCATGAGTCATGAATAAGAGATTCTTACAATATTTTTTGATCACTTAGATCGAACACCTTGAGAATGATTATATCTTTACTTGCTAATCAAGTCACCTTCACCACTTGTGTTTTGTTTTATGAGTGTTCAAAAAGCATGTGATGATTCTCACTTACGAATATGTGCATCTTATATAGAGTTTTGTGTCTTATGTACATTAATCCTTGAGGGGAATCCTAAAAGACTGCTCATATATTGGCGCCACCTAGTGTGGTGGGAATTATCCTTGTAGTGGAGTGTAGTTATCTCGTTGAGAATTCTTGTGTTATAAGTTTGTTCATAGATTGGCACCCCATATGTTTATGTGGATTAGGAAGAGGTGTCATCTCACATAGCTAGCATAGACGTGAGTTGTTACTCTCTCACCCTCCTTGAAATCATTATAATCCCACTAAGTGGATTCATATTTTCATGATGTTGATTAAGTGTTCCCTTAATCAAAAACTTATTTCTAAAATGTTGTTTTGATAATATTCCATAGAGTTCATAGGATATTATATTCTACTTATTATTGATAGAGAGGTTTTAGGATAGAATGGGTTGTTGCATCTATCTAGTTAATATTTTTCCTTTCGGTTATGGAAACAAGTTGTGATACTACACTTACAAATTTGGTAAGTGTGTAGTGATTTTAGAAATTTGGATTGTGAATTTTTCTTCATACCATGTGAGGGTATTTAAGATTTTTTGTTGTTGAGATGCTATTTCACTACTTCCCACTTGTGGCTTTTTAGAGTCACACTTTCTAATGCTACTTTATCTAAACTTGTGAACCTTGACCACGTGGAATGATGAACCTTGAATTTATATTGGTTATGAATTAAGATTTATAAGTTGATTATAAATATTATGATATGATTTACCCTTAATTAGATTGGAATTATTAATATATTACTTAAAACATGTTATTTTGATGAGACATTTATATACCTTTTGCCTTGAATGAGTATGGAATAGGATGTGCATAACATCTTTTTAGTCTAAGGGATTAAGATAAGCTTATAACTTATTGTGTAACTAACTGAATAAGTGGGGAGGCATTGTCTCTCTTGTTCAATTTGAAAGGTTGTAAGGATAATATGATCCTTGGCCTTTGTTTGTTATTACTTCCTCCTAACTATGAATATAACAAAGATGGGTTAAACTATGAAATTTGATACTAGTTATGTTTGGATAATGGTAACCTAATGCAATTATGGAATGTTTGTATGATTTTTATTGAGATGGATATTGATACATATTAAATTAATTAGTGTATATAATTACACTTTAGGATCTATTAATATGGATTTATGATTCATTGAACCATGTGCACATTTTGGAGATCATTAGGTTGTGGAGACCTAAGGGATAAGTGGTGAATTAGGAATGTGAGTACTAAGAGATGGGAGTGAATCCTAGTTAGTCTCACATTGAATTAGTAGTTAATGAGTTTAGATTTGACAAAGGAATCTTGTCAAGTCTAAGATTTTGTAAGGGGGACTTGTCAAATTTCGTTGTATGGTTATACACATGTATACCAAGGAATGCTTATTATTTATTTTTGTATACATTATACATGTATTATTTATAGTTATTATTCATTGTCATACTTGTCAGGAGATACGTGGAGTAGAAACATTATTGACATGTCATACTTATAAGTAGCTACATAGAGTAGTGATGCTATTGAAATATACACATCATTCTTGCCAGGTTCTCTAAACACTTTTCTCATGAATGATAAAAACACTTTCTAGGTTAGAGATGTGTGCATAGGAGTTGGAAGGCTTTGTGGAACTCTCCCTAGCCATTTATTTTTGTCTTTTGTGATGATTACATGTGCTTATGGTTGAATATTGAATTTTGGAAGTCAATAAAATTATCACCGAGATATGTGGGACCCTTAAATATGTTAGAAGTGGCTAATCCTATAACATTTAGGCTTGCATTACCACCATCCCTAGCTCTATTACATAATGTCTTCCATGTTTATTATCCTAAAAAGTATATAGTTTATCCTTCACATGTGTTGAATTGGAATACTTTGTAGGTTCTGGACCTTATGGTGGTCATGGTAGAATCAATCAGAGTAATTGACACTCACAAACTTTGTTTACGTAATAGGAAGATGTCATAGTGTAAGGTATTGTGGGTCTAATACTCTAAGGATAATGCTACTTGAGAGGGATATGATGAGTTCTACAAGGAATTTCCACATATATTTGCTTGATTTGATGTTATGTTTATGTTGAATAATGTTTTTAATTCATAATTTATGTTTGAATAAGTGTCATAGGGATGATGACCAACTTTAGGGGGAAGGATGTGACATCCCAATTTTTTGCTAAGCAAACTTACTAGATTATCTATAGATTTTCTATAATTGGGAATTTGATTTGGTTAATTTTTAACTAAGATATGAGTTATATGTTGTTATGTCGAAATTGGATATTGCTTGGATTTCATGATTTCATTGCTATGAGTTAGATTTAGATTATATTCTTTACATTATGATCATGTTGATTTATATTTCAATAGTATTTTATTATATATATGTCATGAAAACTATTGAAAACTTTGGACAAAGTAATGTTAGTTATACATTGTCCTTTCATGCATATAATTTACATGTTTGTGTGATATCATGTTAGAAAGGATTTATTTATGGTACACTACATGATCTTAGAAATTATACAACACATGGGTATTGATTTATCTCTCTAGATTCCCGCACCATCATTATCTACTCATCTATAAAGGGAGGGCCATTCCCTGATGAAGGATTATGAAAAGGTTTGATGGTCTATGGTTGGTGTGGAAAAGCACTTAGATGATGCTCTCCCTACCCACAACAATACTTATTTGGAGATGACACTTGAGATTGCCATAGATACTAGAGTTCAAGGAACTCATGCTCAGTAGAGCCTTGTATCTTGTATCTTGTACATTATATTTTATTTATTATTATTAAAAAATTATCCCTAATGAGATGTAATTATTTAATTATTTTATATTGATATCAGTGGTTGTATGTTTGTACCTACCATGGATGAATATTTGTAATTACTTTCTATATTTAGTTATGTTGTATTTCCCATGATGATAGTGATTAGTGATGGATAAATGTCACATGCTTATTTTATAGTTGGCTTATTTAACATGTTTTATCTGGATCACTAATTAGATTCTCATGGTGAAGTCTAATAAAAGAATACATTTTTTAAATTAAAAAATTACATATTTCTAAGTGGATCCCAGTGGGGATGTTACATAATGTGCCTCCCATTGCACCTTTCTAGGAAACATCCTTTCTTGTAAAGGATATGACAGTACCTAGCTAAGATATTTGGATGAAGCTAACTCAATGATTAATTAAATTCTTGAAGACATATCTAGATCACATACGTAAAGGTACATATGGCAATGTATTAAAAAAAATCTAAAAGTGAAAAATATTTCTCATGACACCTTGAACAAGTACCATGATCAAAATTAGTTTGTAGCATCATGTATAAAATTAGTTATCTATAAGTACCCTACACTTGTGGGTAAGCCCATTCCATCTTAATCTTACACATCCTAATTCGCTCCTTATTCCAAATCTAGCCTTTTTATCCTTACCATCCTTATCCATCCTAAACATATTCTAAATAGTCCTTACTATCCTTATCCATTTAATCTTAAACCTTCTTAAATTATCCACCCCATCTCAAATTTAACCATCTTAAAACATCCTTATTATCCTTACCATCCTTATTCATTCACTCCTTTCCATCATACCCATCATCCTTCCCACTTTTGACCTAAACAAGGAAGTGGAAAAGATATTGAAACATCTTTTGGAACAATATTGGTATATTCATGGTTTTTTGAATCCAAAAATCAGCATAACATGAAGATAAGTGGGTAAATGGTTCTTACATCAACATGGTCCTTGGAGAACCCATCTTGAACTATCATATCCCATCCTAAATCTCTTCACCATTCCTCCCATCCCATTCTAAACACCTCAAACACTCCATCCACCATCATCTCCATTCTTTATGTTAGAATTGATTTTCCCTTTTGTTTATAACTTAGTTATTTATTAATTTTTTTATATAAAATCCAAAAAAAAAAAAAAAAATCCAAAACATCCCAAAAACATTATAAAATCCCAAAATTTCAAATAAACAAATTAAAAATCCAAAATTCCTAAAATAATGTAAAATCCAAAATTCCTAAAATAATATAAAATCCAAAAAAAACACAAAATCCAAATAAAAAATCCAAAAATTCCCCACCCCCCGAAAAACTCAAAAAACATTAGAAAATCCCAAAATTCCAAATAAACAAATTAAAAATAAAAATATTCAAAAACAATATAAAATCCCCAAAATCACAAAATTCAAAAAAATCCAAAAAATTTAAAGAAACCAAAATAATATTAGAAAATCCTAAAAATTCCAAATAAACAAATTAAAAATAAATAAAAAATCCAAAAACAATATGAAACCCCAAAAATCCAAAACATCCAAATAAAATTCAAAAGCAATAGCCAAGTCCAAGCCCACAATAGCCATTTTTTCTTATCCTTAATTTTAGTACACTTTAAAAACATCATCACAACTTCATTGAGAATATCATTCCCACATCAAAGTCTATAACTTTCTTATATTATATAATTTCCAAATCCAACCCACTTTGCATATATCATTACTTGAAATAAATCAAAGTTTACATATTTATTGGGATATATTGTTCCCAATCCTACCAGTTTCATCCATCACTAAATCTTAAGGGTTTTAACTTGATGAAGGAAAAAACATAACTTTTTTTGTGTGTTTTTTTTTACTTAATGTTGCTTGTTGTTCATTATTTGCATGTTTTCTTATTTATTACATCTATGTCAGTCTTACTATATTTGGAAACAATGTCATCATGGTTTTCCATATCATAGTGCATCTTGTCATATGTTAAAGAAAAAATAGGGTTGCTTAAAACATTTTAAAATCTATGCAATATTAGCAACAATTTATCAGTCATTACATCACCAATAAACTATTAAATGCCAATAATCATTCCAAAAAATACATCTATCAACAATCATTTATCACTTCAAATGCCACCTAACTATCTAACTTAACATCCATTCTCACTAATTAAGTGTGCATCATAACTCACATCATCACATACATCTATAGTAACATATAAAATCCATGATATCCATCAACATGAATCTTCATCATCACATTATCAATTCATGCAATTGGTTAACTCCTTAATCCATGCTTGCACATGCAAATAAAAACAAATCAAATACAAATCATCAAGATATATCATTCCCATATCTAAGCCTTCTACTTTCTTGGGATATATTTTTCTTAAATCCACCCCTCATATATTGTTGCTTGGGGCACATCAAAGCTTGCAAATTTATCATGATGTATTCTTCCTAATCCAACCCCTCACATATATCATTGCTTAGGGAAAGTCCACAAAAATTAGAATGCAAGCCTTAAATCAAGAAAGCTAATCTCATCCACAATTCAAATCTACCAAAACATTTATATCCATAACCATCATACTTAGCCATCAAATACGCACCCAAACCTTTTATTTTACTCTTATTTCATCCATGATAACTCTTATTCTCATTTAGAGATCCCATTCATATATTTTATCCTTACATGCCCTTTCGAAGAGGCATCATACCCCTTGGGCCATTTTTTTTAAACCATCTTCCTTCTAATTTTCTTCATTCTTTAAAATATTTTTACTTCTTCTAGTAACAATATCCTTTTTGAGAGGGGAAAATTTAGACACTTGAATTCCACCACCATAATATCATAATTAATCTATTAATTATCAAGATTCATCATTCACTAATCCTCTTTACTAACCCATTTATCCTATTCCATACACTATTATCCCTTTTATTAATAAACTAATTAATTCACATTAGTCAAGTTAGTTAATCATTAATTAAATTATGCACACATAATCCCAAATAAATAAATAAAATAATAATAAAAGCAACCAAACCACCTTAACCTCCTCATTTAACCATTAACCAACTTATTCAAACCTCATTAAGATATTTAAAGGCACTCAAATATCCTCATTTAAGACATTCCACATCCTCACAACTTCATTTAAGATATTTTTGCACATTCCAACAAATTTATTTAAGACATTTAAATCATTGAATATCCATTCAAATCATTTAATGTCAAATCATTTAACTTGACCACTTAATCAAATAACTCATAAATCCTCAACAAATGTATTAAACAAATTTGACCCATAGAGTGAATATCCACCATCCAAATTAGAAAATAATAAATAAATTTAGATTAAATCTGACTATTTATTTTCCCTCCAAAACATCTTTAAATTGAAATCCCTTCCACAATTATGGAACGAATTTGAATTGATATCAAAATTATCATTGTAAGAGCTATCAAAATTATCGTGTTGGAAATTTAAATCAAACCTATCAATCAACTTATCACCAAAGCTACTTAAATCTCTTGCATAGGAGTTTCATTTGAGTGACCACATATCAAGTGATCGAGATAAAATCCAAGGTAATGAAGGAGAGGTGTCTTCATTATTGGTAAGTGAAGGTACATATTTGTTTTTCTCTTTCAAGCACTATCTGATATTTATACTGAGTTTATAATAAGATTTGATTATTATTCTTAATTTTTAGTTTAAAAATTTAATTTTTTCATTCACACTTGTCATATGATTTTTTATTTGAGGAAGTGCTACCAAAGATTAGTAACACACTAGGTAAGTTTTTGGCTATTTATGATATAAATAATATATGAAGGTAAGATACATAGACAATAATATTTGTATAAATGGATATGTAATCTATAAAACCCAAGTCTATAAAATTAAAATCTTATGGTTCCTCAAATGAGAAAATTACAAACTATGAAGAAATGCCTTTTAGATGTTTTTTATGTGATGAAAAGAGGCATTTAATTTTTTTTTACCCAAATAAAATCATAGGATACATAAAGGATTATACCTTGTTTAAATATAATGAAGATGTAAATGGTTTTATAACAATTATGAACAAGAAGAGGAGGATAAATATCTATAAGCAAGAATATAAAAAGAACTCTTTATAATATCTATAGGTTTCTAGTAAAGGAAACAAATTAAAATATTCATAAGAGTGTAATCATCAAGGGGAAATAGATAACGATCCTTTCAACTTCTTTTCCAACTAATGCATGATAGATTCTATAATTTATCTAATAAGGCTCAAATAAATTAGACTCATCTGTAAGGAAGTTCATTGAAAAAATTGAACCATCTTATTGATCAATGGTATAGTATATATAATCATAAATTAAAATAGACAAAGAACAAGGATTTCTAAAAATGTTCATGAATTTTTTTTTGACAGAGCGACAAACCCTTTACAATACTTGTTACCTCTAGTGGATGTTCAAATTATTACAAAATAATTATAGAACCTAGAAAGTGAATTCTCAGATAAAAAAAAAAGATTTAAGTATGTATGAAAAACCCATAAAAATGCTCAATATTAATGAATAAGTACTATGGTATATTTTACATAAGTCTTTTAAATTAATTATTCACATTATAATCTAACTCTTGAAGAGATAATATAACATGTTGTGACTTCTAAAAAGCAAGTAAATTGGTAAAAAAAAAAGACTAGAAATCTCGAATATTAGCCCATAATCTTGGTATAGTTGTGAAACTTTAGAAAATGATCAAATAGAAGAAGCTTTGGATATTTCACCATTGGGATCATCCCGATGATAATACTAAATGAATAAAATATACCAAAATATAGTTTAGGTACAACCCTCTCTCTATATTGATTGTTATAAATCATTTATGGTTTTTTTACCTCATGAAATAAATATTATGGAACTTAATCAAATAGAAGAGGAAAATAAAAATAAAAGGAAATAAATCTAAGGATAAATATTGTGAAAAATCCTAAGGACTTGAACATAAGTAAACCATATCTTCTAATGACTAAAGAGAAGCCAAATCAAGCTCAAAGAGTTAGAATTTTAAGGGTTTATAAAGTGTAAGCCCTAGGTTATTAAGGGTTATAAGTACAATAAATTAGGGTATAAATATGAAATAAATATAGCCACTAATTTGTGTAATAATTTACCTAATCTGATATTTCTAAAAATAGTAATGAATGACATAAATAAGTACTTATCTAGAAACTAATTGAGATGGATGATCTAGAGGCTGAAAACTAGTGTGGAAGCTGATCTGAGTATCGTAAATAGGATCCAAATGTTAAAAAACCTTGTAGACAATATCATTATATCTTGTATAGTAGTGTAAAGTGATAGTGTCCTAATTTTAGTGCTAGTGTCCTTTGTGCGAAAATTGTCTGATCTTCTGGGTGCACCTCTGACTGAGTTTTGTCTACTTGTACCTATGTGGATGAGCCTTAATTAGTTATTTATGCACTATTTTGAGATGATTTAAAAAAACCTTAGATATCCATGTTATTATGGTATTTAATTGGCATAAGTAGAAAAAGTGTGATGTTAATTGGGTAGGCTAGACATCCTCAACACCCCACTGTGTTGAGAGTTGCCTACATACCAATACTCCAAGGAGGGATCAAGCCTGATGTAGTCCTCCCACCTAAGTGCTTGGTGCTTGGTGCAAGTGCAAGTGAATGCTAATATGAGTGTTGGATTGAGTGATTTGAATGAGTATTGAGACTAAAAAATCTATGTATTCTAGGTTTGGGATGCTTGTGGATGACTGTATGCAAAATTAGGGTAGAATAGGGATCAATAACCCTGATTATGCACAATTTATTCTAATCTTATTTGTGTATTTTGCATCTCATTTCCATCTAGTGGATAAAGGGATAATTTTCATGTATTTATACTGATTTGGTGCTTGTGTAGAGTTTAAAATAGGTCTAGGCTGACCCTACATGTCTTAGGAATTGAAAAAATAACCATTAGGGTTGAAATTTGACAAAGGACATTAGTGATGTAAGTAGGACACTAGCATGGGGCACTAGTGTCCAAAGTATAGTGCTAGTGTTTAGGTGGCAAAAATTGAGGCACTAAGGTCCTAGATCCCTAAGGGAGGGCCTTGGACTGATTTTAATATGTCTAGGGATGTGTAAAGCCCACATGAAATTTGGATAAGTGTCAAAAGAGGCCCTAAGATAAGTCTAGGGATAAACTAGGGATGGGTTGTGTCAAGTGACACTCATTTCACTCAAGTGACATTTTATATGACTACATTTACCCCCCATTTATTCTATAAATGTAACAAAGCAAAATGACTAGGATAAATGAAAACAAAACACACCTAGACTTACCTATGAGGTGAAACCCATGAATATGGGGCTAAGTGTGTGAAGCATGCTCCATTGTGTATCCTAAAAATGAAACATGGATAAATTAGTCTTTACTTACGAGATATAAAAAGTAAAGATAAAACTGAGAATAAATAGATAAGAGAAAGAGGAAAGGAATGAATACACCTCAATGGATATGTGAACCAATGCAAAACCCTAGTGGTATCCTATGCATGCACATGTAGATAATGATCAAATGGTGAATAACTTGGACTATGTTAATGGATTGATCAATCCCCATGTGTGGGTGGATTAAGAACTTAATCTAGTTTTACCTCAATCATTGTCCACCTCTACTCAATGGATTACACTGTGAATAACCTAGATTAGACTAATGGCTTGTCCAACCCTCCTATGTAGGTGGATCAAGAACTTAAATAGGTCATTACTTCATCAATGCCTACATGTGTATAGTAGATTCATTGACAACTAAAATTATGTAGTGTAACTAAAATTGTGTAGGATGGCCATGGGGCCATTTAGAAACTCTAAAATGAAAAATGGCCAAGTGGCCACTTAGGCACTCAGGTATGTAACTCAAGGACTATGTGGAAATGCCAACCACTGTAGATAGAAAAAGGCATTAATATGGTGTTTAAACTGATGAAAATGGTATCTAAAGTACACTATGTAGATAATGACATGGATTTTTCCATTCTATCTGATCAATTGGTGCATAACTGATCATATGGGAATAATATGCCATGCACATGTCCCTAATTCTAAAATCTATGCACATGGATTCTAAGCTGAGTTATACTAATTTATGTTCATGTATATGTGAAACTAAAATGGGAGTGATCATGTTACACATGATGCCCCCAATTTGAGTAAACCTAGTATGATTATGTGTATAATTAAACATAAACTAATCAAATATGATAACTTATGACTATAAATATGAAATATGGGCTATAACTACTGCGTTATTCTTTTAAATCTAGATTTTCCTATTTTTGGGCTTCTAGATAATAGCATTGTACCTTGGACAATAGCACATCATGCTAGTGTCTTAATTTTAGGGCTAGTGTCCTTTGTGATATTTTTTTTCCATAATAACTCTAATATTTATTTGACTATTCTTTACTATGTTTTTTTTATTTTGAGCTATGTGATTTTGTCTCTATGTGCTGAAAATTGTATTCTAAGTGTACTCAAATGGCCTAATCTCTATGATAAAACACTTTAAATGCCCCTCTTCTCAAGGGAGTTATTATACATGTACAATAATTATCCTCAAAATAAAATCTCTACATGATATGTGTTAGGCTAAAAACATGTATCATATATGTGTAATAAACCAATATAATGTATATACATGACATCAGAATGTAAGATAGTTTGAGCATAATTTGGTAATGCATGATGTATGTTTGATCTAACATTCATAAGGTTGTCAAGATAGATATAATAATGTAATTATGTGTATGAAATGCATAATATAAGAATAATTTATGTAACTACCTAGGGGGATGGGGCATGATGTCCATTAAGGCACCCAAAGAGGAATGGGACATGCATGAGGTTCCTTGTGACATCTAAAATTGAGTGTAAGTGTAACAAGCAAGAGACAAGTGTCATGTACATGATTCATACATGAAAGGATACATATAAAAAAAATGAGGCATGCAAAGTAGGCCAAGGGGCCATAATACAAGGGACATGGGCACATGTCACTAAAATTGAGAAAGTAATACATATAAGGACATGTTCAAATTCCCACATATGCATACAAAAAATAATATTGGATTAGAGCCACAAGGAAGGATATGTTCAAATGCCCACATACACAATCAAGAAGGCACACACAAAGACATGGGCACATGCCCAAAGCATACATACAATGAAATGAATTGGCATAGAGTCATAGAACAATGACATATTCAAATGCCTTAAATAGATGTAGAAGCAAAGAAACACAGTCAAGTATAAACTAGGAAAGTTAGACATGAAATTATACATGAACATGTGGTAAAAATATGTATAAGAACAAAAATGTACATAAATTGAGTCTATAGTAGTAATATTCTAAAAAAATAGTGAGTAGTATAGGATGATTAATATCAAGATATAAATAATGCTAAATCTATGATATAGGGAATAAAAAGATGTAACCTGAAAAACCAAAATCTATGTAGTATGATGCCCCCAATGGGAAAATGTATCAATGTTGAATCTATGTATCTATGTATCTGATGCCAATGGGTAGATAGTAACAACTTTGGATTTGTGTGCTAGACCCAAGTATTGTAAGAATTTGTGAACACTTGACAAGAATAAGTGAAGTATGTATGTATGATAAAACTAACTATACTAAGATAAATAACATATGTAGTACTTGGCAAGTACAAATAATGTAAACATGGATATGCAAATAATCTAAATTTTGCATTTTCTAAGTAATATTTGAATGTTTATGTATTTTGAACATGTTATATTATTTTTTTAATTTTTTGATCATATAAGCTATATACAAGAAATCATGAAAATTAAAATACATACAAGGAGCAAGGTAAAATAAGTGATACTACTAATCGATGAGTCTCATAAGGGACTCACAATCAACATGTTTTGTATCGAATAGAGGGATAATGATTGTGCATGCTATATGATAAGGTATCTAAGATATAAGAATCAAATACACTAAGTGATCTATAGCTAAAACTATATGTGGATTAGGGCTATGAATCTGAGAAGCTGACTAAATTGGCTTGTGAATTATAGGGTTTCAAATATGTGATGCTGACTGAACTAGCCTATGAAATAAAGGTTTCTTAGGGACCCATTTGGTAGAATAAGTTGTAACTAGAGTGGATGATCATGCTATGATCTTGATTTATGTGGTGGTGGAGAGAGAGGCCCTATAAAATCCACATGTCTCTAACATAGGGGTCTCTCTAATAAATGTTTCTATGGGAGAGTATGCATACATGGTACTATTGTAGGATTAGACCTTACCTACACTAGTGGCTTAACTGATATCATACGTGTGCTAATAGGCTTTATGTGCTGAATGAGAATTGGTATCTACTATATAACTGGTTACAAAATATAAAAGATACTCATATGAAAAGAACTCAATTATAACCACCTAATTAACATGTATATATTTGATACATCTATGTATGGTGGATATAATATCTCAAAGCTCATGTATCCAAGGCCTACCCAATAACATATCAAATGTGATGACACTAGGTACTAATATGAATATAGTGGCCATGTTTTCAAGCCCAACATGTAATGGTAGTACTATCTCCCTATTGGATCTCTGAACATGACCACTAAAACCATGAATAATTATATCTATCTAAGAAATGTCCTACTTTGAATAACTCAAGTGATATAGAAGTGTGATAATACACATGTTGACACTTGACCCATTGTCAACCATGACACTTTGAATAGGATGATGATCAATTTAGGCTTATACAAAGAGTGCATCATCAACTCTCTCTTGCTCTGAAAAATGATAAAAGGTCTAGCTGACACTGTAGTATGATACACCCCAATGATATTATTTAGAGGGTGTGTCTACATCATTTGAGTTTGATAGGAATTTAGTGGTGGATGTGCTTAATAAGTATAGTGAACACCTAAATTGCCTATTGTCTCATTAGTTGTATGCTGTTGAAATAGATCTAAAAATATTTTCAATGCTTTTGCTTCTATTTTGTTGTGGTCTAGGTGCCTCTGTAAGAGTGCTAAGATCAATAATATTAACTTTGATAAAATCTTGTATCTTATGTCACAAGCTAATGTATCTATTTGTAGCATGGACTAGTGTCTTGTGATAGTCACATTATGCATTATAATCATAATTATTTAGAATTAACCTAGTTATATAAACCTATTTGATGGGAGGGAGAGATATGACATTGCATTCCAAGATCTACTATAAAACTCGTACTAGAAATTGAGGAAGAGTTCTGAAATGTCTCTTTGAAGGAGATGATAAATATAAATGAGGAGGTGGTTCTAAAGCTGCATTAACTATCATTTTTGAATCATTATTATTGTCATTGAGATTTAGCTTGTATGGCGGATTATTGAAACTCTTAGTAGTTAAATTTGATCCAGTTGTGTACTTTAGTTTTCCCATGGAGAGAAGCTTGACTTCCTATTCCTTAATTATATGGTATATATCTATGAATGATGGAAACTTATTGAATATGATAGATTATTGTAATGCTGATAATAAACTCTGCTTGAATATGTCTTAGAGTTCACTATCTACCATGGGGCTAGTCATATTTGCTAATATAGTTTTGTATTACAAGACATATTCAACTATTGGTTCATTGAAGTTTTGTTTGAGTTTTGACACTTGAGCATAGGAAACCTTATGACTGATGTTGATTGAAAAGTGTGCTAAAAACATATTTTATAATGGATTTAATGTTGTGATAAATTGATTAGGAAGATCATAAAATCATTGTAATATATAGTCCTTTAAATTACAAGGGAACAACCTAGTAAGGAGATAATCATTGGACACATAGTCCAAACATCCTACATGGAAAGCTTGTAGGTGGTGCTCTAGGTCACCCTTACCATCATACAAAGTAAGATTGGGTAATGAAAATCTATATGGTAAAGGATTTGTCATTATATGCTATGCCAAAGGCATATGTAAAAAAGCATGAGAAGCCAAGGCATGAGATGGCCTAATAGCACCTTATTGAAAATGTAACACCTTAGCCTGTAGATCATGGATCTCATGCATAAGGGATTGTACATTTGGAGAGGAGGAGCTAACCATAGGAGGTGTTTCCATTTTTGAAGGTTGCCAAGTTAAAATAGGTTATTATGGAATCTAAAGTGCCACCAAAGTAGGTGTAACAATATTAGAATTTGGGGGAGTATAAGATTGACCATTATTGGATTTCCAAATCTCTTTGTAGACAATATGGATAATGTCATCTTGCAAATCTAAATGTTTAGAAATGAAGTCTTGTAATTGTCTCTTATTGGTTTCATCAAATCAATTATTAAATTATGCCAATGTACGTTTGAAAGTAAGAAAATAAAATGTTGTATATTTTGAACCTTTTAATAAATTTAATGTATTAAAGATTGTAAAAATAAAATAATAAATTATATCTAAGATTATGAAATTAAATTATGAGCATAAAAAATAAAAAGATACAAACCCTAAAAGCATCTAGGTCTAGCGTTTGGGTAGTATTTGAAGTCAGGTTCACCAAATGATTTAACTTTTAAGGATTTATGGAGTGTAAGCTCTAGGTTGTTAAAGGGTCTAGGTATAATAAATTAGGTTAGAAATATGCAATAAATACAACCACTGATTTGTTTCATAATTAACCTAATTTGATAATTCTAAAAATTACAATGAATGATATAAATAAGTACGTAGCTAGAAAATGATAGAGATGGATGATATAGATGTTGAAAACTAGTGTGGAATTTGATCTCAATGTTGTAAATAGGGTCCATATGTTATAAAACCTCCTAGATAATAACACTATACCTTATATAGTATCATGGGGCACTAGTGTCATACTTTCAACACTAGTGTCCTCTATGTATAAACTATCTAATTTTTGGATCTAACTCTAGCTAAGTCTAACCTAGCTGTACTTGTGTGGATAAGCCTTGATTCAATCTCTGTTCACTATTTTGATCTAATTTAGGAGTAACACCTAGACCTCCATGTTATTAGAGTATTCAAGTGGCACACGTAGCAAAAGTGTTGATGTTAGATGGGTAGGCTAGAATCCTCAACACCTTGTATTGAGAGTTGCATACATACCAATACTCTAAAGAGGGATCAAGCCTGATGTAGTTCTCCCACCTAAATGCTTGGTGCAGGTATAAGTGAATGCTAACATGAGTGTCAAATTGAGTGATTTGAATGAGTCTTGAGATTGGAAATCTATGTATTTTAGGCTTGGGATGGTTGTAGATGACTATATGCAGACGTAGGGTAGAATGAAGATCAATAACCTTGATTGTGCATAACTTTTTCTATGTTTGTTTGTGTATTTTGCATCTCATTTCCATCTAGTGGATAAAGGGATAAAATTCATGTATTTATACTAATCTAGTGTTTGTGCAGAGTTTAAAATAGGTCTAGGCCAAACTTAGGTGTCTTAGGAATTGAAAATATATTTGTTGGGGTTGAAATTTGGAAAATGACATTAGCACTGTAAGTTGGACACTAGTTTCCAAAGTACAATGCTAGTGTCTAGGTGGAAAAACCTAAGGAACTAGGGGCTTGGATCCCTAAGGGAGGGTATGGGACTAACTTTGAGATTCCTAGGGATGTGTAAGGCCCAAATGAAAGTTGGATAAGTTTCAAAAGAGGCCCTAAGATAGGTCTAGGCTAAGATAGGGACACATTATCTTTAGTGACACTCATTGGACTCAAGTAACCTTTTATATGACTACATAAAGAAGTATCTTTAAATAAGTGAAATACATTACAGTGAGTTATAAAATCAAAAGCTACAATAAATCAATAATTAACGAAAGGAGAATAAGTTAAAGGAAAGCAATCATTTATTTTATAAACTTTCAAGAATGATTATGGTTTAATTTTAAACTTCATATCAATTACTAACCTTAATGATAATAACATTTTATGACCCATCAAGTGAAGGGCCTTATTTTAAATAAGATTAATCTAATTAAGATAAAATTTTGAAATAAAATTCATATCAATATATTTTGCATTCAATCATACATTTGAATGTAAATGATTGATAATTGATTCTTTTGATTTGATAAGGGAATATGCTAAACATGGAAATTACTAAAGAGATCATGATACTTAGCTTTTCTAGTTGACTATCTTAGTGTGATTATATTTTGTAAGTAGGAATTAGTGATAAGCTTGTATATGGTTTATTAGGATCATGAATTGATCTGTCACCTATGTTGGGTTAGTTATGTAGGATTAGGTTAGTACATAGGTTGTTACCAACCAGTTGATTAGTACTAGCCTACATGAAAATGTAACACAATGACTATGTGGTCACTTGTGACTATCCTTACTTTCTCTACGTTTACGATCCTACAAATTAATGATACATATAGTACAAAAAGTCAACCTCCTTTGCCTTAAAACCCTATATGTGATTATGAGGGATAGAAACTTATAAAAATGAGAGAAATCATAATGGATTGATTTGGACCTAATCACCCCCATCTAATGATTGATTATTGCCTTCGTATCTAATATTCCAAGAAGGGAAATCAAGCCACATGTAGTTATTCCACCTAATTTTATTTTAAAATTATGATCCTTCACTATGTGTATGTAGTTAATGATTAGATTTGGTACATGAATAATTTTTATTTGACTTGGTTTTTGAGTGATTTAGGCTTGGATTTTCACTGCTCCTAGTTATAAGTATGCAAATTGGGAAGAATAGGGAAGATTTGCTTAATGTGAAATAATGTATAGATGTATATCAGATAAGTGCCAATCCTTTTTGAATGAGAACTTGATTTTTTATATATGGATCTATTTGAATAATTCATCATGCCACTAGAATGCTAGGTTAATGGGTAGACCCTAAGGATGGGTTCAATTTTAGAAAATAGTTGTTATTGGGAGTAAGTCAATTTTGACCAACATAGGTTGTTATCGATTAATGACCCATAACTGATGGCACTAACCCATGTACAAGTGAACTAATATGAGAGTATATATATATTTGTATAGGATGTTTGGCAAGTTTAAAATAGATAATGAGATTCTTGATGGTGTATGAAAATGGAATGGAAGGGTTGACTCATAAAATATCATGAAATGAAATCTTTGCTACATATTAACACACAAAAAACTTCACCTTTTAATTCATAATATAATATTACATATATAAATCCTATTGTGCTCCTACATCCATATAGTTGGGCTTGTCAAAACCAACTAAAAACTTTCCTATATTATCTCTAATAAGCATATCTCTACACAAGTGTAAAACAACCCACAACTCACTAACTAATATTTTATTTTATACCTATGAAAAATACTAACTAAAAGTAATATTTACAACATTCCTCCCCTTAGTATGAACATGGAGAGATAACACCACTTCAAGACTAATTATCATGAATAGGGACCCATCAACCTATTCAAGGTCTTGATACTCACCTTGACTATGGGAAATACGTCAATTGGGACCCATCAACCAATTCAAGTGAACAAATAAACCAAACCATTCACTTTGATAAAGAATAACTCATGTTATAGTTATTGTGGTCTACATCTTTGTGTTATCATTAAAATAATGGAAAATACAAAAAATATAATACCATACAATAAAACTAAAAAATAAATGTTTGAGGACTACATCCTCATTGTATTTGTGTGTAACTACTGCACATGATTACTGCCACTCAATTGTTAATAACATATATGATTATTATTTCCACTAAGAATAATCCTTAGCATTATATTTTTTGGTACATATTGGTGTCACTATTGCCTTTGCATCCCCTTTATTATCAACTGATAAAATCCACTATTAGGCCTCCTACCTTTGTTGCTTTCTACCTCCATTATGACAACTACTTATTCAGCTAATTGGAATTTGAAGCTTAATTATTTTAACATTGTGTTTTATCCCCCTCTCCCACCTAGCTATGTAAGACATTTTTGTATGTCATTTTTGACTGATAATGCCTCCATTTAAAAAGATAAATCTTTTTGAAAATATTGAAATTATGTGCAAAATAATACACCTATAAAAATATTAAAAAAAAATGCAAATATTGCCACTTATAGGAAATATTGAATATGGGAAAAATAGGTCCCCTACTATATAAAAATAATCCACCCCCCTTAAAAAATATTACTTTTTTTAAGTTTTGAGGTTCTTGACTCTTGATTGCAAGGTTTTAGAAAAATTACACTTCTCACTTGCGTTATTAAGCCCTTTAAAAAATCTAATGCAATAATATATAGGATATCTTTAATGAATTTTGATTTTGTTTTAAAATATAACATAATTTTTTTTGATGCAATATGAAACACATAGTGAAGAGAGGCGAGTTGAGGTGTTTGGGAGATCAATGTGGAGCTTGAACTCAAGGTGAAATATCAACTCGAGTGAGATTTGGAGTTTTTTAGATCAAGCTCGAGATCAATTAGGGTGTTCAATGAACTCATTAGAGGGATGAATTTTTACAAGTAACAATACAAGCACCCACTCAACTAAGCTTTAACAAGCAACAACCTGCAAGGAGGCACCAACCTCCTAGATGACTCAGAACCAACTTATATACCTAAATTTTTTGATCAATTAAAAATACATTATTTATCACACAATATATTATGATCACCTTCTTTATCTCTTCTCACTCTTCTATCTCTCTCAAACTGCCTTCTAGGTTTCTTCACTCAACTAGGTCTCTTCAAGACAGATTAGATCATATGACCTTGATATTCATCTATAGTACATATATTATATATTGATTTTAGTTTATATACATCCCTATGATGGTTTAAAATATCTCTTTTAACTATTAAAATTACTATTTTCTTTGCTTGCACTCACAAATTCTCTAACTAGTCAATTAGGCTTATTAGACCTTATTTTTATACAATCCTCTAGCTCACATACCTTTTGGTCAACCATACACAATTAAAAACCTTGATTACCATTAAAATAGGTATTATAACACATTTGATACATTAATAAATTATTACAATAGGTCAGACACAACTTAAATACCAAAACCTCCTTCAGGCCTTAAGGAGACCAAATTCAATTAGGCCTACTTTAGTATACATTACCCTTTGATCTCCTTGGAACACTTTAAAATTACACATAAAAAGTAAATATTAATATAAAAATAAAATATACCCACAATAATCTCATCTTAGGTTCATGACACTTTTTAGCTCTAACCACCACTTGAAGCACACCATTAGTACTATTTACATTAGGCCTTCACACACACAGAAAGGTCTGTCTTGAACAAATAAAGATAAAAAATTATTTATACACATAAATATGATAATAAATAATATAAAAATAACCTAAAATACCTCAAAAACTTCACAAATATCATTATACTTCATCACATAGGGCAAAAAGACTCAAAAACACTCCGGTAACTTACTCAGAATTGCTAGTTTTTCTTAAAGAATAGTCATGGTGACTCAGACCTCCAACATTTGTATAGACATTTTAAATGAATTATTATGAATGTATATGAAAATATTAAATTTATATACTATATTCAAATATAAACATCATATGTTCTACTAGAAACTCTTAGTCTTACAGACTAATTTGTTGACCTCACTACACATAAACCTCACTGAGTCAGACAAGCCATTTTAGATTCATCATTTTCACCACTATACCTGAATTCCAAGATTTATAACAAGAATTCATAGGAAATATGAGTCCCAAAAAACATGTACATTCACTTTGTTTCATCACTCTATCATGATAACACATTCCTATTCATCTTCTCACTACTACCTGGGTTTTTCACTGTTTAGACCATTTGGCTTGTTAACAACTGGCTAACAAGGATGACCAGTTTAGAAAACTTAAGGGATATTGAATATACATAAATATTTATGGACATGAAACATGAATCTCTACCTTCTTCCTCTATCCATTTTTTTACTATGTCCAATATAACTTTTGATAACTACAATAACTTCTTCAGGAATAAACCTGTAACTCAACATTTTCTCTCTCCTCTCTCTAACCAATACCACTTAGAGGTACTTGGGAGAGTAAAATACAAGATAAAATATCTTACCTAATCATACCAATCCATTCTAGGCATTTTTTATCAACATATTCAACATTGGTTCTTTATTTTGGTTCTAAGAGGGTTTAAACATGTTTCCATTCTTAACAATCATTCATAAAGCATAACCCCTCAATATAAAAAATAATGCTTGAAATTTTGAGATAGGATCCTTACCCATATACCATTAACTACTTATGTTCCCATGAAATTTTTTAATGAGCTAATAAGCACAATAAAATATTTTTTAGGTTGAGAACCCTTCATTCTGTGCACTCGAGAGACCTAAAAACCACTTTTCACACCTTCTCTTTCAAACTAGAACTGAAAAAAACATAAAAAATCTTGAAAAAACATACCTCACCTCTATAAATTATTAAATGAGCTAAAAAACCTTTAAATCTGATCATGACCCCTCATTAAGCCACACTCTCTCTCTTTGCTCTTCTATACCTTGACTTGCCAACCATATTAGGCTTTAAAATTGACCTTCATGCCTCTTTCTATGAACTCTCCACCTTAATCACATACTAAAACAACCTATCTCATGCTTAATCACTACCATACATCCTTCACATGCCTTGACAATAAATCATGATACCTCATCAAGTTAGGTAGGGTCTAGAAGTGGTCTAGGTGCAGACTTGGTTTGAAGGTCCTACCCATGTAGGATTACCCTGAGACTTTCATGAGTGATCCAATTACTCACATACATGATCAAGAAACCTCATACAACCACTCATTCTTTTGTGTACTCATCTCACCAATCCACCTGTAGACACTCAAAAATTGCACATGATAGCTTTCAATATCAAATTGCCTTTTGACCCTCATCTGACCTCATGTCTAGTAGACCACCTAGTCAATTAGACTCACTTGACCTTATCAATCCATAACACATTGGGTTAAATAATTTAACTCACCCTATTTAAATTCCTTTTAAATATTCTTTTCTAACCCCTTGACCACTGATGGTTAGCCTAACTATCGATGGTTGGCCTGACCATCAATAGTCAGGTCTCCAAAACTGCTTTAAAAGTTTAAGGCACTAACTATTTTGTGTGAGATAAGTATCTCCCTAAATGGAAAATTGATTTCAAAACTTGATTTAAGACATCATGAATTGGAAACTTCATTCGCCTATCAAATTAGTAACTTCTTCCAACTCAATTAGTAACTTCATCCTATAAAATGAGAAGAGGAGGAAGTGAAATTGATCGACAATCCAGAATTTTACATCCAAGATATCTTTCATATAGGTATTCAACATCCTTTTAGCAATTGATAAACATCATTAGAGACCTGAAGCTCTATTGAAATCACTTTTCAAAGCCAAAGTACTGTCACTCTAGCTAAATCACTTCAGCATTCCACCATCAAGTTTCAAGTATCTTTTTCTTGTTTTCATTGATTTCTAACCTTCTTACCCTTTTAGACCCATCAATATATTATTTTACACCCTAAAGTAACATAACAAACCTCTATTTTCCCAAATACCCAATCTGCACCCTCTATTCTGATCATTTCCATATTTACATAGGTAACCATCGATGGTCACCTCAATCATCAATGGTTACCCATCCACTGATGGTCATCCTAAACCGTTGACAGTTCATATGACCATCAAAAATCATTGTGGCATAAAAATATAGCAAGCTATTTTTTGCCCCTTAACCCCATCCAAACCTAACTTCCTTTATTTTTGCTTGATTACAGTACCTTTTATGATTTTTTGGACCCGACCCTGACCATTTTAGCATAAGTATTGACCTAATTTTGCTATTTTACTTATTTTATTTAATCAAAAGCATTTATTTTCTCTTCTTTGCATGCATTTACTTTCATATTATTGAATACACATATATTTTTTTCTCATTTATATCAACTTAATTGTTATAACAGTGGATTGATAACCTCCTAACAAGCAATATGCTTCTTGGATCTAGCTTACATTAGGCAATCCACTCAACCATCCATCTAATAACCTCCATTTTCAATGTCTTTCTTATTTGTAGGTTAATATTTCCAAGTAGAAGAGGAGTCCCCATCATCGTCTGGATTCATGTGCATACTTCACTAGGTATTCTTCTACACATCATATTACTAGTTTCATTATTTACCTTCAAAATTAAGAAATGAGTGAAATTAACTAAAACATTTTGGCACGCCTAATGGGACCCAGTTCCATTTTTCTTCCTTCATTATTTTTTCATCAAATGAAATCTAAAAATTTATTTTTGGGCGTAAAATAAACCTCTTACATACATTGATTGTCTGCTTGTCTTAGTTCATCTAGTAACTTAGGAGGCAAATTAATTAATCATATATTTTACACTTGTTATCACACACCTAATCCAAACTAAAAAATAACTAACACATCAAAACATACCTGAGACAAGACCCAACTAATATTTCATCACCTAGTAGCAACCTTACCCCTTCTTGGCTACCCTACTTGGATTCACCACCAAGGGAAGAACCAACTTAGCTCTCTGGTTGAGTATAATCTCTGAACTAGTATATTTTGGCTAAGCACATAACACTCTTACCTCTAAAAAACCATACATTGAGGGTTTAGGCCCCAAAACCAAGCCATGTATTGATGTTCAACATATATTGTCTCTTGAGCACCTAAACAACCTGAAACTAGCCTTAGATTGCATCTTTAGTACCTGATCTACAAGCCAAATTCCTTCTTCACACTTTCTAAGGCATAAGCCAAAAGTGATCTAAAAAGAATCCTAGGATTTAATGCACTTTTAGTGTATGCATTATTTTCCTTGAATTATTTTCTTTTGATTACTCTTTATTTGAGTTTCACCATATTATTTCTTATTTTCTCACATGGTCTTTACTAGACAATAATTGAAAGACCAAACCAATCAACCACCACCTTCTTCTTCTTCCTCCATGGAATATAATTCTAATGATGAGGGTTCACCTCATTTTTCTCCCCCTCTTACTATAATCCTAGTTGTTTTTGAGAGTGATGCAGACTTCATTGCCTTCCTTGATAACAATCTGGTGGCCCTTCAAAATTATCTTAAAAACTTACCTCACCGTACCTCTATTGATTCGGTTCCTCCTATGAATCCTCCTTATCGTATGCTTCCCCACCTTATGGTGGGTACCAACTCAACCCAACCTTTATTGACCCAAACCTCTTATTCTTCCAATATCCCATCTACTAGCCACTACCCAAACCTAATATAATATTTTAGCCTCTAACCAAACACTTCGTATCACACCCCACACTTCACATATAGGTTCAACTCTACCTCTAGTTACCTGCACTCCACATACTATGGGGTTATCTTCTACCCCTATTTCCACCCTTCCCTTTATTATAACCAATCCACCAACTTCTACCCCATTTTAGAACTTGGTGCTTTTTATACCTCAAACACTTCCACCCATTAGCACTAGATTCACCACTCAACCTCAACCTACCCAACCTCAACCCACTACATCAGCCATACCTTTAATTCAACCCACATCTATCCCTCAAAAAGTACCCATAACAACCTATCAATATGTCCCCAACCCATAGGAATATATATCACCTTACACCTAACCATTTGTGCCAATTAACCCTTATGTGGCACCATCTCAACCTCTTGTGACCACTTACCAATATGTGGCTTCTTTAACACCTTCTATCACCTATCCATAAATGTCTACCACCCAATCTCAATATAATGTGCCCCTTAATTATATATCTTACCAACCCCAACTAGATTTGATCAAGATGTTAATGGACAAAATGACCAACTTGGAGTCATCCATCTCTAGATCTCATAACCTTTTATCCTATGATCAAATTTGTGATGAACCCATTCATCTATTTTTTCTCATCCATTCTTATCCTCATCAATGGGAATTACCCAAGTTTTCTAGATTCCAAGGCAAGGAGGAACCCCCAACAACATTTTAGAGCATTCTATTATTCTTTTTATTTGATTGCATACAATGATGCTCTCCTTCTTTGAACTTTCCCCATGTCCTTATCAAAACCTGCCCTTGATTGTTATAGTGCTCTTCCCATGCACTCCATTTTTTCTTTCTCCTAATTGGCCCAAATCATTTTAGAGCATTTATTAGTAAATATATCTAAAATGGTTTTTATTACTGACCTATATTTCATTAAGTAATTCAATGATGAGTTAATTGTTGATTTCAAGGCTAGATGGAGAGGTCTCATCAACCAACTTTATTTATCCTTACCCTAACCCAAATTGATTGAACTATTCTCTTAGGTTTGTGCCAAACATATTTCCCCCACTCTTCAAGTTCAAACCTTCAAAAAAATGTATGAGTCATTCATCATGGCACGTAAACTAGAAAATTGGGCCATTGATAAAGGGAAATTGAAGCTACAAAACAAACATTCTAGATTCAAATCCAATGACCCTTTCTCCACTAAAACCACTAACTAATCCAATACCAAATCAAAAGCATCTAAAAACTTAGTTTTTCTAAAAACCAATCCACCTCTAATTGTCAACCAACCACCTCAAACCAATTCTTCAAACCATCCCTATCAACAAAACTGAAACCAAAATTGAGCTCCTCTAAAACAATATACTCCCATTGGAGAATCTTATGCATCAGTTTTGGATAAATTGATCAAATCCAACCTCATCCAACTTCCACCTATTAAACCACCCTAATAATTTGATGATTCTCACCCTGTACCTGGGTGGTACAATGAGAATTACCATTGTGCCTTTCATCGAGTCATAACACATGACAATAATAGATGTAATACCTTCAAAAGTCTTGTCCAAAATTTGATTGATAGTGGAGAACTTGCATTTGATAATCCTAATGCACCTCCAAATCAGTCCTTTAAAATTTATTCCAAGCCTTTTCTTAATCATGCTCCTTTTACCCAGCACCATGATAACCAACCCAAATCATCTCACTCTCAGGAGGCACATACAATCAATGTTATTAATAATGAGCCCATTGTTGAAGAGACCATTATCTTAATCACCTAAATGAAAATAGTGAACTCACCCCATATTTATTTGGATATCCAAATAGAATAATTAACCACCCCTTTCTCTACACTTGATAAAACTTTAGCTTTATCTGCCTCTCCTTTTATAGAAACACCAAAGGAGACAACCTCCACTATAACCATTTCTTCTTCTTCCACTCCACCTATTCAAGTGGTAGAACTACCTTCCATTTATTTGGACACCCAAACAAAAAAATAAAATATATCTATTCTTTCACTTGAGGACACCATACTTACCTTCCTTATCATTGAACAATCCATTTCCTCTTCGAAAACCATCCCAAAAGAGGAGATCACCTCATCTACCCAACTACCAATTTTAGAGCCATCCATCAAAATTAAAGAAACCATTCCCTCTTCTCCACCCAAGGGATTAAGATTTTAAACCAATAACCAAGGAAATAAGCCCATTTACAAGCCCTTTTCTAGGCTATTCCAAAGTTTAGAGATCACTTTTCAACCCAACTTTGATAGAGACACTTTCTGTTATCATCTCAAGCTCCCTTACCAAAACAAATCTCAATCATCAACCTCCCTTGAATACACCCTTAAACCAATCATTATCTCTTCACCAAATACCTCTTCCAAAACCATAAGTGAACCATCACAACCACCTCCACCTAAAATTTCCAAATCACCTTATGCTTCTTTCACCAAACTGATTAAAACCTTAGGAATTCTTCCCACACCTAGTCACACTCACCCCCTATTGAGGTTGGAATTAACCCCATCTAGTCCACCAAAGACAAATCTAACTAAACCAACTAATAAGGTAGAGTTACCCAAACTTCCACCTCAAACTACACCCATACCACCTCCTTCCCACTTACCTTCCATCTTAGGACCTCATCCTTCTACCATTCCAGTTACTTACTCTTCCTCTAAGAAACCATCATTTTTAACCAACCTATCTACCTCTACTTTCCCACCTATATCTAAACCTTCATATAATTCTTCCACATCCAAGTTTTCAACCTCTAAACCAACCGTAATCAAGCAAACCCAACCAAAACCACCAACTAAAACCATTCCTTCAACTCCAACTTCTGTAATAAAACGTGCACCCAAGAAGGTTCCCACTCCTAAAACCTAAAACCCATCACCTCCAACACCTTTTATTGAATCTTATTCAACCATTTTCAAAAGGTTGTTGTAAACCTCTTCCATCAGTTTACCTCCAATCAAGCCTTTTGACCTTTCATGTCCTAAACCATCATAATTCAATGATAATTTGATTTGCCTTTACCATAGGACTCCTGGACATGATACAAAGAACTTTAAAGCTATCCAAACACTTGTCCACAACCTTTTGGATGAATATGATCTATAGGAGGAACCCTCTTTGAGCCTATTACCTAACAAACCTATCCAACAATCACCTACTCCCCCACTCCCACCTAAGAGTGAGGAGGAAGAATTGAAGCCAAAACTCCCCCCTTATCCACACTATTCATGTGGTTACTCAATCCCAAGTCTAATAGAAAAATAAGGGAAAATCCAAAACATCCATCCCATGGACATACCCTTCAACCCCTCAATCCACCAACCAAACCCAAACATCACCACCCTCACCTTCACAACCATCAAAACCCAAAGTATCCATTTTGGGAGCTTCCCTCCAATACTTTTGCATCTATACAATGGTTAGTGTTGAAACAACTTCACCAAACATAGATGAAAATGAGCCTCTATGAACTAATTAACACTTTACCCCACCATCACCAGGCATTGATCGAGGCTCTACAATCCATAAAGGTTAAACTGGATGATCCTCAACCTCTTGCACCCTTTGTTGGAGCCCTCCAAATTTTTGCCCTCATCATCTTTTAAGATTTTGAAATACCTCTTGCTCATCCTGAGGATTATGATCCTCCCCTTTTTATCACTACATACATCAGTCAAACCCACATCAAAAGGGTGATGATTTATGGAGGAGATAGCATCAACATTATGTCCTCCCATACATATGGCCAACTTTAACTACCCAAAAATATCATGTCAAAAAGTATAATGGTCCTTCATACCTTTATTGATACCATGGCCACTACCTTAGGGACCATTGTCCTCCATATCCATTTGGGGCCTCATACCATTCCTAAACTATTTTATGTTATAGAGGGTGAGTTACAATATAATGTGTTACTCAGACACCCTTAGATCTGTGTTATGACTTGTGTCCCTTCCACCTTACACCGATGTGTCAAATTTGAGCATGAGGGACAAGTTATTAACATCAAAGTTGATTCTAATCCCTTTAGCTATTGAAATATGACATACCAACCTAATGGCATTCTTATTCCTCCATCTATCTCACAACCAACTTCTAACAAAACTACCCCAAAAACTAAAACTATCACACTTTTTATCATAATGATGATGAAGCATAAACTAGCTCAACCATCCCTTCATCCCAAATTATTGTTGAGTACCCCTTACAATCCATCTCTCTCTTGGGGAATATCAAATTTTAGCCTTAGATGCTTTCCCTAATCCATAAGTATATGGGAACCTCAAATATGACCCTTCATATGATCCCAACATCGGAACCATCATCCATTTTTGGCTCCCCAACAATCAAATAAATTTCATCAATGGGGGACTTGATCAACCACTTCTCTCTCCTACCACCAACCTGTTCATCTAACCATTCACAACTAATTTTTCTTACTTGGACAAACCAACCTTTGTTAAAGCTTACCTTTATCAGTACACTTAGAAGGGGTTTAGTCTTGGCTTTTATGAATAGGGACCTCATGAGTTACCCATAATCAAAACTTAGAAACCTCATGAGTTCTTTGGCCTTGGGTTTATATCACTAGAAGAACCCACATCACCAAAACCCATTGCCACCATCGACCAAAAACTTCCACCCTTACCAATCCCATCTCCCTCCAAATTTGAGGACTCTAATATCATCTCATCTAACTTTTTTTATCAACACCATTAGTTTGGGCCCCTTGACATATCAAAAGGATGGCTGAACTAAAACCCTTCCTCTCATCCATCCTAAAATGGTTAAACATGATTCTCCTATTGTCAACACCATCCAATGTCAGAATGATGAGTCCATTATCACCTACCTCGGTATGGGGGATTCTTCAATTCATAAATCCCTTCTTCTTTAGTACCAAACCATGCTAAATGAATCAACCATTGATGTCAACTAAGAAACTCAGGATAACCCCCATATCATCAAAATCACCCAATATTTAAATTCCACCAAGCAACAAGATTACTGTTCTTGCCTTCAAGACCACAACAGAGAATTTTCTTGGTCCTATTAGGATATGCTCAGAATTAACCCTTCTATTTCTCTCCATGACATTGTTACTCATCTTGAGGCTAAGCTAGTTCAACAAAAACTTCATAAAATCCATCCTTGTATAACCCTCCTTGTCAAAGAAGAGCTTCAACATCTCTTATCTATCAACTTAATTCAACCCATCGACTATCCACAATGGGTTTCTAACATTATTCCCATCACTAAGAGCATGGGGGAACTTTGCCTCTGCATCAAATTTCACGGCCTCAATCTTGCTTGCCCAAAGGATGACTTTCCTTTACCAAACATCTACTAGCTTGTTGATCTTATAACTAGTCATGAAATGTTATCTCTCATAAACAATTTTTTTGGATATAATCAAATCTTGATTGACCCCAAAGATTATCATAAAACTTCCTTTATTACCCTATGGGGAACCTTCTACTATAGGGTCATGCCATTTGGACTAAAGAATGCTAGAGTAACCTATCAGTGGGGCATGACCTATTTATTTCCTGATCTCATCCACAAAATCATAGAGGACTATGTGGATGATCTCCTTGGGAAATTCAAACACCACAAGGATTACCTAGATGTTCTTTCCATCCTTTTTGATTGACTAATCCATTATCATGTCAGGCTCAATCCCAAAAAGTGCCTTTTTAGAGTCCTATTAGGAATTTTTTTTGGTTTCATCATCTCTTTGTAAAAAATCAAAATAGATCCTACCAAAGTTAGATCAATCTTGGATATGCCTCCTCCTACCAACCTTACCTAACTCTGCATCCTATAGGGAAAACTTCAATCAATCCATCATTTCATCTCTCAGTTATTAGATAAATGTAAACCCTTCCACCACATCCTAAAGAATGACACTTCTTTTAAGTGGACCAAGGAATGTCAACAAGCCTTCAATTTAATCAAGGAGTATCTTCTCTCTCCCCCATCCTCATCCCTCCTAAGGAAGACCAGCCATTTTACTTATATATATCTACCACTGACCATTCCCTTGGGGCAATGCTCACTCATCATGACAAATAAAATAAAGAGCAAGACATCTACTACATTAACCACACACTTATAAAATATGAAACTTGGTACACCCATCCCAAAAAACTCTACCTTGCCTTAGTTTTCATGGCTACAAAACCCTATCATTATCTTCTTAATCATAAAACATATGTCATCACCAACACTGACCCCCTTAAGTATATTCACTTTAAGCCATATCAAAACCAATGTATGGGTAAGTGGCTCATGCTCTTAGCTAAGTTTGATCTTGAGTTCCTTTCAAAAAATTCCATTAAGAATAAGTTATTGATGACCAATTGGCCAAAGCTCCTCTACCAAAAAAAAAACTTCTTCCTCTTGCCTTTCTAGATGAGTCCATTACAACTATTTCTTGGGAAGAACCCATCTACAAAATGACCATGTTTTTTTATGGTTCTAAATAATAAAATGATGAGAGTGTCAGATTTATTATTATTCCTCTTAATGGTAAACCTCTTCCCCTTTATTTTAAACTTGAATTTGAATTCACCAATAACATAGCCACATATGAAGGCCTAGTCATAGGTCTCCAAACCATTCTAGCTTTGGGAGTCAAAATAAACAGTGTCTTTGGCAACTCCCAACTAGTCATCAACCAAATCATAAGATTGTATCAATGTAAAAATAATGTCCTCTTAAAGTACAAAAAACTTGTAGACATACTCTTAGCATCATTTGATCATTACACTATCCAGTCAGTTCCTCGATCTACTAATAACTTTGCAAATATGATAGCCTCCCTTGCTTCCCAAATTCCATCTCAACCTGTCGAATCTAAACTAATTGTCACCATCCATAATTTTATCACACCCTCATATATTAGTTCTGATCTTCCTACCATTTTAATGTGGAGAAATTTCCTTTCAACATTTGGTATGACCAAACTTTTGACTACCTTAACCTTGGCATTATTCCTCTCAACCTTTCAAATAATGCCTGAAGAGCTTTTGTTTTATGTACCTCTCATTACACCATACTAGGGGGAATCCTTTATAAACATGGCTTCAATAATATCCTTCTACATTGTTTGCATAGCCACAAAACCTCCCATGCCATCAAATAAACATATGATGACATCTATGGAGGACACTTTAGTGGCCTAGTTGTTGCTAAGTGTATCCTTCACCTTGGCTACTATTGGCCCAGCCTTAATCAAGACTATTGTGATTATGTAAATAAATTTTTCAAATGTCAACAACATGCTAATTTACATCATGCACCTCCTTATGGTCTTCAAATATCCACAAATTATTGACCCTTTTCATAATAATGTCTTAACCTTATTTGGGAAATCAATTCCCATTCTTTGCAATGACATAAATATATCATTACCACCACTGAATATTTCACCAAGTGGGTGGAGGCCATCCCTCTTATCTCAACCAAATCCAAAAAAATTATCAACTTCATCAATCACCATATCATCTACCACTTTGGTGTTCCTCATAAAATCATCACTGATAATGGCAAATATTTTTAAAATGAGAAGGTCTAAGGTCTCTATGATGCTTTTAGGATCAATTTAATCTTTTCATCACCTTACCATCCACAAGCTAATGTATAGGTGGAATCCTCTAACAAAACTCTCATAAAAATACTCACTAAAGTAGTTAGTGCTTCAGGTCAGGATTGGTACTTACACATCCCCTTCATTTTATTGGCCTATCACACTATCATTCAAACCTCTATAGGTGATACACCATTATCTCTTATTTTTAGAGCTGAGGCAATCTTGCCTCTCAAAGTCCAAATTCCCTCTCTTCACATATAATTACAATAAATCCTTTTTGAGCATGACTATCATCAAGAATGCCTCTACATTTTTAACTCCTTGATGAAAATCACTTCACATCCCTTAATAATATTCATGTCTATCAAGAATGAATCAAGCATGCATATAACAGACATCTGAAGAGTGAGAGTTCAACATTAGAGACCTCATCCTTAAGGAAAACCAACATGTAACTAATATGGAGAAGATTCAAAAGGGCAAGTTTGCTTTCAATTAGCTTAGACCCTACATCATAACCCATAATTATGGATCAAGAGCTTATCATTTATCCTCTCTCGAAGGCAAACTATAACTTGAGCCTCTCAATGATTTGTATTTGCATCCTTTCTATTATTGAAACAAGGATCAAACTTACTTTTGTGTCTAACTTAAGATCATCCCTTGGTTTATGAGGTTTTCACTTCCTTTCACTTACCTACCCCTAATACCCTTGAGAACAATTGATTATAACATATAACTATGTGATTATCTGTCATAGTTATGGCCTGATCCTCAGCATGGATACCATGGCTCTACCCATGGCATGGTTTTCATGGATACTTTTTATCTCTAATTAGATGGAATCCTATGATTAGTTGTCTCTCAAACCACTTTCCGCATCTATCATTAACATTTTGTGCAAAATTTTTGCCTCCATAAGGGCAAACCTTTAAGCCTAAATAGACTTGTCCATGTCTAATCTCACATTCAAAATCACTTGGGCCCATATCTCTAGCACCATAGACTACTCCCTTAAAGGATAGTTTCCCAATAATTAAGTTACTTAAAAATAGACTACTCCTTGAAAGATAGCTATAAAAATCTAATTCTCAGACCACTCCCTTGAAGGATGGCTAAGAAATAATCATTAGAAGCTTCCTACATCAATCAACTTCAACAACTTATCAAACTACCAAAAGCAACAAACAACCTTATATCAAAATCAAATAAAGTAAGCCGCAATCAGCTACCATAAGTGTCATCTATAGACTTCCCACATTGATCAGTCTATGCATTATGAAATTACACCATAATTGGCCCATATATATGGCATTTGTAGATTTCTCACATTGATCAGTCTACATATCATGTTAAGGCATGGACTTGTTTATTATGGTTCTTTGGTCACCTATAGAAGTGACAAGCTAACTTGCATCAAGTTACTGTTTTACCCATTTCCCATTCAACCATCTACTTATCAACTAGTTTCCCTCCACACCTTTTATCAAATCAAGGGACTATGAGCTTACTTGATGTAAAGTGATCAAAACACCCTCTTTCTCAATCAAATCATGCCCTTATGAAGCATTCGGTGGGCTTCTAACCACTAAGTCAACCCAACTATGTTTTCTTGTTGTTAGGTCTTTCTAACCCAAAACATCATGCACCTCATCATCCAAATCAATAAACAAAACCATCCTATATATCTTCATAAAAAAATGCATCACCCATCATATGCACACAAACCATCACCTAAAATTATCAATAAAACACATTTTAATTATTTCCTCTCATCATCTATATTCTCTACCTATCAAACAACATTGCATATTGTTTATCTTCATCTTATCTCATAAAAAATGGCACATGGGCATCCTACGATTCATAAACCTTAAAATGCAAATCATACATAGTCATTAATATCAAAAATCATAAGCTAACCACATATCCATAATCCTATCCATACCTCACATCATGTGAACACAACCACATAAACTATATCAAATACATCATATACACTCACCCCTATGCCACATCATAACTATGATCTAATAACCATGTCATATTTATAAACATTGTCATCATTCTATAAACACTTCTACATCAAATAATCTATAAAAAACATAAATCCAATATACTTAACAAACCTCTGTTTCATATCCATAGATAACATCATGAACAAAACTATTCAATATCCATCTTTATATCCTATCTATCTATTTCAAAAAGCAAATACATCACTAAGATTATGCCATCATTGTCATTAAAACATAATTAACATACATTTCATCATCATAATATACCATATCCATCAAGTGAACAAAACATGAACAAAAACAATCAATCTATACACCCTCTCATTAGCAAAAGTCCTCATAATCATGCCACAATAATACATAATCACTAAATAGACAAAACATCATAGAATAATCATTATGTCATATATCAATGTGTCATCAATATAATGTCAACAATATAATTAACATAATCAACACATGCTCATCATATATATCAGTAAGAAAATACATGAAATAATGTATCCATATGTCTCTCTCACTCATATACATCTCATGTCATCGGTACACAAGCCAGTATCAAAATCAAAATCATATACATAATCTCATGTATCAATACCTTGGTACACCACTACCACTAGGCCCATCTATGCCTGCACCTGCACTACCATCTGGTGGTGGTCCCCCTAAAGTCCCTACCTACCCCAAAATCAAATCCCACTATCATGGAGTAGCTATAGATGGACCCCGTACTAAGTTGACCCTATACTCTCCATATCTCATCTCTAATGGAAACTATGCTAGCACTATCACCTCATAATATCTTAGCTCTTTTATGGTGGCTAGGTACCATATCCTCAAAACTATGTCAAGTGGTCCTCCTGCTACTACTATAATTGCTCCTACCCTCTATCTCAACAAATCTATCTCCTAAATTGCTAAGTCTTAAGAGGTCATCATTGTATCATGCTCACTAGTCAAAGTGGTAACCTACCCCTGTAAGGTGACAATCTATGCCTATAACATGGCCACCTATCCCTATAACCTTATGATCTAGGCCTGTATTACTACTAGTGCCACTACCACCTAATCATCTTGTGTCAGTGCCCCTACATGGTCCACATCCATAGGCTATTGCCCCCATCACCCCATTCAAAGTTAGCCACTACATATCTATCCTCATATCAAGTTGTGTAGCCATCTACCATACCTACATCATCAATGGTTTCTCTAGTTGATAGCTCTTCATAGTCTAATACAAAATCCTATAGCTATGGATCTAATAATAAAAACTCAACCTCCTCCCTCCTGTATTGAGGAAAATCTAGTAGGATCCCCTATACCAATCCAAACTACCACTACACTTGGTCAAAGGGGATCAGCTCAATCTCCCCATCTCTTCTCTTATAAATCTAATGTTAGCTCTATAAGGATAATGTGTGGTACTGGTGCCTAGGCCAACTAGGTTAATCCACATATGGCCTCCATATCACATCTCCTACTACCAAACCCTTCAACACATCACATAACTAGTTAATGTTTCTAGCTCATCCACCTACCCTTATTAAAGCATCAATATACCTCCATCACATGAAGCTACTAGAAAGGCTACCTAGGTAAAACCCTACCATGGTAACCCCAATGGTCTCATAACCTAAATATGTTCATATGCCCAGTAATATAGAATGAAACTAATGCTAATCCCATACCATCTATGTGCCCAAAAGGCCTAGAGCTCCATATAAATCTAGACTAGTAACACTAGGGCCATCCAAACATCATCCTCCCCAATAACATCTCCACTAGTACCCCAAGTAATAGGTATGGAAGTCAGCCATGGCTTAAATCTTACAATAAAAAATAATTCAATATCATCATCAACATCATCAACAAGCATCTATCCTTTAGGGCCCTCTGGTACAATGTCCTAATCTCAAACCCCCTGCATGCCACCTGACATGAACTTGATCTACTTCATATATAAGGTCCATATAATAATCTCTATCCTTACTCTCTACATAATATATTGGTTCCCCCCAAATGGGTAGCTATGTGATCCTAGTCACATCCTCCAACAAGATGGTCATCTCTCTAATCAGTAACATGAAGGTGTTCATTGTTGGGTCCCATTTCTTGATGAATATAATGATTATAGCTGCATCCCATGTAGGTGATGATAATGTATCATAGCCCATAGGCCAACCATATCTATGTACCTCCACTCCTCTATTGTCATCCTATACCAAACCTTGACAAAAATCTTAGGGACTTGGTCCCTCATCTAAATCTAATCATGGGCCTACACATAAACAAACAACATGTTAAGTACCACCTACATTTACCTTTCTCAAACTTATTAAAACTTAACCTAGTTGTCAACTCTTCCCCTCACATCTACCTTACTCCCAAACTTCTTCAACATATCTTTATCTCTCTCCAACACCAATCCCAACCCAACATTTTTCACACCTATGAATTACTCTCTACACATTTTACACACCTACCCACTCTAATCACACTTCACACAATGCTCTACTTCGATACCTTTAAAAATCTTTGACAATTTTACCAGTCAAACCCTTAACATTATTTTTATAAATGAATTTTTCATAAATTTTATAGCATTCGAGCTATGCTTACCTTTGACTACCAATGGTTCTTTGGACCATCAACAATCTCAAAGGACCTTTCTCCTTTGAGGTTCGATCGGTGGTAGTCGTGTAAATTGTCAATGATCACTATGTGTGATCACCAATGGTGTAACCCTCGAACCCATGACACCCACAACCTCAATCCCACACCTCAATTCAAAAACCTAACCTATCTATAAGTTCTCTCTACCCCCTTCCCAACCTCAGACACAATCCAATTCTCAAAATCATTCCCTATTTGCCCAATCACTCCCTCAAACTCTCACACCCTAAAAAAACTAGGG
Organism: Torreya grandis; assembly: GCA_037957365.1. Classification (NCBI taxonomy): domain Eukaryota; kingdom Viridiplantae; phylum Streptophyta; class Pinopsida; order Cupressales; family Taxaceae; genus Torreya; species Torreya grandis. The sequence goes on along the minus strand of JARHVA010001472.1, from coordinate 1,608,798 downwards.
CATTATTTTCAAACAAAAACAAAACCTGATTCTCAACATACTTATTCACACACTACTCGTTGAATTTTCAACACAAATCAAATTTACATTTCACTATCTAACTCAAGACTACCTCATTTTGTGATCATTAGCATGGTCAAAATGCTCATCCCACCACTCGATCACATCTTCATATTCCCTTCATCAAATCCAAAATCAATCATCCTTGAACACAATCTACACCACTTAGTCAGCTCCATCTCAGTAAGATCAAATGCATGAATGATAACTTGCACCAAATACCCATATCAAAAACACCAAAAGTGAAATGGTAAAAGTAACATTCCATTTTACTTTTGATCTCTTGGTTTTGTAGGGTTTCTCTTGACTGATGATGGCCAGGGTGACCATCACCAGTTGACCCTAAGGCAAACACCTAGCCATATACGGTTAAGATTATTTTTTTGTTTGGATTACATCTAACCTTAGTGCTAATCCTTTGGTAGAACAACTAATCCCACTTTAACCAAAGCTTGTGCTTTTAACGATTACCCTTCTCTATATACATTCAATCAAACCACACCATGTGGTACATCAAATTAGGGTAACGCATTTGAATACCACTAACAAACCCTTGGATAACTATATTTGGCTTAAAGTTCTTTTTAGATATTATGTCCATGGAACTATGTAGGCAATATCCACTTGCCCAATGCATATCGAACCAACTTAGCCATCCCCTACCAACCCATACCCACCTAACCAACTATTACACCATGTCCCCCTCAACATTAGTCATTTTTTACCTAGACCATTCACATGTTTTAAAAAAACCCTACATGGTCATTGTGACTACACTAACCAACCTTTCCATGTTGAACTTTTAAACTTTGTACCACCTTGTACATGACCTGATCAATTATGTTATTTTGTGAGATCACATCCTACCCTAGATACTTACAACCAATACTGACCTTGTCTAGATGGAATGATAGGCCTAACCTAATCAATTATGACCAATGTTGTGGACTGGTTACCCCTATCACATGTCTCTCTATTAATGAACATATTTTTATTAACATTGGCAACTTTAGTCTTTACGCAATCTTGACTCTCACCCTTAATCACATTTTATGCACATGTTTGCATCTTAAATTCCCAACCTTTTTATGTCACCCACCTTGTGACTACCCATTTACCATTTATCAAACCCTAACCCAATTTCACTATTTCCTTATCAACTCTTTATTTGAGGGGGAACACCTCCTCCCATACTTGAGGAAACTAGACCTTGACCAACCATCTACTTTTTTTCTATAGCTTGTAAAAACAAAGTTTCATAACAAAAAGGGACAAAATGTAGACACTTAAAAATTGCACATAATAGCTTTCGATGTCAAACTACCTTTTAATCATTGTCCAACCTCACATCTAGTAGAATACCTAGTCAATTAGACTCACTTGACCTTAACAAATCCCTAACACATTTGGATAAATCATTTAACTCACCCTTTTAAACTTCCTTTAAATTATTATTTTCTAACCCCTCGATCATCGACGGTCAGCCTAACCATCAACAATTGCCTTGATCATCGATGGTTAGGTCTCTAAAACTACTTTAAAGTTTTAAGGCACTAAAAATTTTGTGCAAGATAAGCATCTCCTAAAATGGCAACTTGCTTTCAAAACTTGCTTTAAAACATCATGAATAGGCAACTTTATCCCCTATTAAATTAGTAACTTCTTCCATCTTAATTAGAAACTTCATCCTATAAAAGGAGAAGAGGAGGAAGTGAAATGGATATACAATCTAGAATCTTACCTCCAAGCTCTCTTTCATATAGGTATTTAGCATCCTTTTAGCAAGTGAACATCATCGAAGCCCTGAAGCTCTATCAGAATCACTCTTAAAAGGCAAAGTACTGTCACTCTAGACAAATCACTTCAACATTCCACCATCAAGTTTTAGGTATCTTTTACATGTTTTCATTAATTTCTAACCTCCCTACCCTACCAGACACATCATTATATTATTTTCCACCCCTTAGCCCCATAAAAGACCTCTATTTACCTAAATACCCAATCTGTACCCTCTATTCTGATCATTTCTAGATTTACACATGTAACCACCAATGGTCAGGACAACCATTGATGGTCACCTTAATAGTTGATGGTTACCCAACCAAATACTTATGCAATATGCTTCTTACATGTAGCTCATGCTAGCAATTCCACTCAACCATCCATCTAACAACCCTATTTTTAGTGTCTTTCTTATTTACAAGTTATTCCTTCCAAGACAAAGAGGAGTTCCCATCATCATATAGATTCATGTGTGTACTTCACTAGGTATTCTTCTACATACCTTATTATTAGTTTCACTATTTACCTTTAAAATTAATAAATGAGTGAAATTAAATGAAACACCACCAAGCTCATACCTTCTTATAAGGCCTATTCATGCCATGACTAGGCTTAGGATACTCAAATACCTCTTTTTTCATGTAACCATAAGGCATTCGTTGCTTTCAAATTATCTCTTTTACCTTAAAATTATTTTTAATGACAACATCCTTTAGTGACAACACTCTATCAATGCCCCTTATCACATCAACATACTGCCAACTAGGCGCACTCTCTCAATGAGATCAACCTCATGCAAGATGTACTATTGACATCAATGACAATACTCAACAATATCCCCCTTTGTCATTGATGGAAACCAATCTTAGAAACTTATCTCAACAAGTAACTTCTCTCTTATTTTGAACTTTATCCCCCTTTGACATAAATGACAAAATGATGTCTGCAACTCCTTGGACCACAATCCTTACAACCAAAATACTCAACACATAGGACTATGAGTTTATGAGTCATAATATAAACATGTTCCCCTTATCTCCATGCATACCTTCTTGTAATAAATCAATTTCTCTTGGAGCTAATGAATCACTTGATTAGCTCTCCCTAAATGATTGGCTTCTTTAATGACTGCTAGGGGTAGGGATTACACCCAATTTCTATCTTAGATGTTCAAATATTAAATTTGAAAGTGGTTTAGTCAAAATATTTGTAATCAAATCCTATGTAGAAACATATTCAATTCAAACACTTTGTTCACTTACCTTCTCTCTTAGAAAATGATAACTGATGGGAATGTTCTTAGTCCTTGAGTGCATGATAGGGTTCTTTGAGACACTTATAACACTTGTATTGTCGTAATAGAAGGGCTAGGACCATCATACTCCACATTGTAGTCTTTTAGGGTCTATCTCATCAATAAGACCTGAGTGTAACATGAAGTTGCTACAATGTACTCAGCCTCATAAGTGGATAATTCTATTGATGGTTGCTTCTTGCTTATCTATGAAGTATCAGAAGTTTTCTTGAAGTTAAATCAATTTGGTATCATACCATGTAAAATAAGAGTCGGTATTGTAAGATGCCCCAAAGGTTAATTAGATGTAGGGATGAGCAGTGCAAGATTCCCCAAAGTCTAAAATGATATGTGGGAGGCATCGTAAGATGACCCAAATGATAGAGTAATGTATGGATGGGCATCATAAGATGCCCCACAAGCTAAAAAGAGGAAGAAAAGATAAGAAGGAAAGAGTACCCCATATAGTGTCCAAATGGATTCATGTTATCTAAGAATATTATGATAAGGGATATGATCTTTGAGGAAAGAAAAAGGATGTTAATCAAGAAGAATGAGAGACAAATAACTAAGTTGCATATATAGGAGAGCTAAGCAAAGCAAGGGCAATAATAAGAGTACAAAGGTGACTAGGTTGACCTAGTACTATTAGATAGGGATTGAGAAGAGTAATTAGTACTATAATTAGGTAAAAACATAGTTTGATTAAGATATAGAGTCAACCAGGTCAACTTAGTATTATAACTTGATTGGTATAAAGGAGTATAGAGTTAACCAAGTTGACTAAGTACTATCAACAAGGAAAGAGACAATCTATAAGAGATAGTGTCAAATCGAATGATAGTGTGCTAAAAACAAGGAAAGATTTTGTAAATGTAATTGAAGAAAAAAGTGAAATCAAGCACACAAATAATTGGATCAATGGGAATGATCCAATTGGCACATAACATAAAATCTTTCATTAACACTGGCTAATTCAAGCGTTTACAATAAAACATATAATGATCAAGGAGCAAGTAATCAACTAAAAATTAAATGCTAACTAAATGGTCATTTTGAGCATTGTTAGGTTATTATAAAGTATTATTTTAAGTGTGATACGGAAGTAAGCTAAAAATAGGGAATTAGAAAGTAAACTATGAATGGTTTCAGGACACTTACACTGAAAGGGATCTGTGTTGGCAATGATATTAGCTTGGTATTAGGGCCTACCCCCTCACTTCACAATCCCACAATGATAAGGTTATTGGGTGATTTGAAAAAATATACCATTAACCACATGTTTATACTTGTCTAGAAAACCAAGTCAGCCTCCCCCTTGGTGATGAAATCCAAGTGGGTAGGCCCTGGGAAGACAAATTTTAAATGCATTTTAAAATTTGTGATTAAATAATGCAACTAAATGGTATATTTAAAAACTACCTAATTAGACTATGTGAGCTACTCTAAGTATGCAAACAACTAAAAATAAAAGTGTGAAATAATTACTAACATATAGTTGTTAATTTTTAATTTAAGAATGGTACAGAGTCAGTTCAAATGACATCATATGAAAACATTACATAACATAATAAAAAGGGTCACTATTATATTTTAGAAGCAAGAGTCTTTAAGAAATAAGTTGACGAGGTTAACTTAGTCTTTTAGATAGAAGACAAACTACAAAACTAGGTTGACCAAGTTGACTAGGTCAACCTAGTTTGTTGTAGGATTGCAATTTTGAAGACTGTAAACTTGTACAAAATAGAATTTTAATGAATAAATAAATTGAAAGAGAGAAAAATAAAGGAACCTTGGTGGGTTAGATGATGTTGAGGAATTTTAAATTTCTAATGAAGTACCTTGAATGTTTCTTACAAGTTTTGCTAACTATGTTGACTAGGTCAACTTAGTTATATGAAAACCCTATTTGTTGAAACCTGTTAATATGACTGAGTAAATCTAGTCGACTTGGTTTATTATATAGATGCTGATTAGATTACTAAGTTGAATTGAATGACTTAGTTTGTGTTGGTGTATGCCTTTTTCCTATGGGTTTTGGATACACATCTACATTAGCTTACTTAGGGCTCTAGAGGTCATTTAAGAAGACTAGTACCACATTCACTAGAATGTGGGGTTTCACTATCTCTCAAACCTATAAATACCTCTCCCCCTTTGTATTCTTCATTCAATGAGCCTAGATTCATTGAGTTTCTTAGTTTTGAGCTATGACAGCTTTGAGATTTTTGAACTTCATCTCTTTGTATAAGCAGTTCATCTCCATTATTGAATACATTGTGTTTAGTTTCTACTTTTTTCTAGATTTTTGGATTCAATAGTTATGTTTATTCACTTTCTAGTCATGATCTTGGACATTTGATTCTGGATAACTCTTTCATGGTATCATAGCTCTGGGTATCTTGTATCGAACACCATTATTTTCTAGTTATTCATTATTGAAATCTTGAGTAGTTTTTTGTTTTGTGTTCTTCATCATATTGTTTGTAGCAGTGGTGTTTCAGATTTAAGATCTGAGCAAAGACATTGGAGAAAGGAAAATACTAGATTTGAGCAATTTTTTCAATGGATTTACAAAAATTTGGGGTTGTTTTGAATTAAAAATCACAAAAACCTTGGGAAAAAAATTGTAGGGGTCTTTTTACAAAAAAAATCTAGAATATTACTGGTATGTTGGCTTTTTGCATTGGTTACATAGATCCATATTGTTGTGGCATTTCTTTCAAATCTACCCTTTGTGCTTGATATATTTCTTTTCACCTTTGTCATTATCATTTTTTACATATATGTGCATTAAAGGAGGAGAAAGTTTTGTTGCTATTGTTTATCCTTTCAAACCAACATATCTTGTTTATTGTGATTGGATTTGAGCATTCAAGGAAAAAGTCATTGCATCTGCCAGATTTATTTTTGGCCTCATCTTTCTCCTCTATTTGCATGCCAATATTCCATTCTTTGGGTTGTATTGAAGGCTTTGGCATTTTACCTTGGCATCTTTTTTTTGAAGATTGGCATTAAAATTTCCTTAGTATTTTAGATCTGCATTTTTCTTTATTCCCTTCACTACTGCATTCATTTTTGTAAAGCTATTTTTTCTTTGCTTTGGCATCACACCATCTAGAGTAAAGGTGGAATTGGAATTTTATAAAGGAATCCTATCTTACCTTGCCATCATTTCTATATAAATCAGAGTTGTATTCTAAATGTTTCAAATCTAGGCATTGGAGAGAGGATAGGACCAGATTTGCGTGAAGGAGATTGGATTGGCATCTTTTTCTAGCATCTTCTCTTACCTTGGCCTCATCCTCTACCTTAATCATGGAGATATGTCAAAATATTTCTATAAGAGGATTGTGGCATCTTATTTTTTGTTGTGTTGGGAGAGGATAAGATCTATTGGTGCATTGGAGCTTTTATTTGTTGTTGGCATCATCATTTTCCTCTCTTTTATTACATTTTAGGAAAATTCTTTTTGAAAATATTCCTTTTTTATTTTTGTTGTTTTCATTTGGCATTTGAATATCTTGCTATGTTTTTGAACCTGTATGAAAATTTATCCTTAGACAAAGGAAAAGATTAGGCTATTTGCAATAGCTCAGGTGGTGGGAAGTTGGCACTCATTAGGCTTTTGATTATCATTTTGCTTATTGCTCTTGCATGGAAGGATTAATGCATTGAGTTACATTAGATATGCATTTTAAAACACTCCAATAAACCCTCTTAGCCAAAGAAAACTGTGATCCACCACTTTCCTTCTTTTTTGCATAGCTAAAAATTCATATTTTGCTTTTTTAACTGTAATTTCCTTAAAAGAGGAAGTCAACTTTGCTTTCATACATACCGAGGTAACCAGGTAAAATCTTTCATGGTATCTTACCTTTCACCTCACCCAAGGGTATTTTAAAAATCATTTAGTGCAATTTTTATTAAAAATGGGTTATTGATGAGAATTTGTTTCATTAATATCTTATAAACAGTAACTCAAAATTGAGTGCCATCTTTTAAAAAAGTGTTTATTTTTCAATTTCCAACATATCTATCCCATTTTCCTTATAAAATACACAAAATTATAAAGTGGATTTTTTTTTTTTTGGGCGGGGGGGGGGGGGTACTTGACTAGTTCACAAATTTACTTTTGCTCATACAAATGCATTATCGATAGAGTCTAACATCCTCATACTTGGCCTATTTGTAATTCATTTGTGCCAATTTAGTGAATGTTTCACTAATTTATCATATTTATGGATGCATTGTCAATTGATTCTAACATCCATTTGTTGAGATATGTTTTTTCACTCATGCACTAATTGTTCTTACTTGTGTGGACCCATTTTAGTTAATTCTAACATCCATACTTAGAGCATGCATTGGTACTTGATCATAAGCATAGATTTCTCATTTATTGAGTGTGATTTGTTATTAAAAACATAGGGGGGTCACTATTGATTGTCTTGGGGAGATTGTTGTGGGCCCTACATTCTTTCATGCACACACTTAGTTTTTTGTAACTATTACCTATGCCCATTTAGTGACTGTTTGCACAAATTGTCCTTATATTCCTAGATGCATTATTAGTAGAGCTTGACATCCATTGGATTATGCATTATCACTTATGAACTAATTGCTCTCATTTGATTAGACTCATTTTTGGTGTTGTTTGAAGTCCATCTCCAAAGTGTGCACTATTACTCTCATTTTTGGTCATATCGATTCCATTTGAGAGATTACTATTGAGGAGTGTTGTTTTGTATCCAATTATCCTTCTTGGTAAGACAAACTATGCTTCATGGCGTATGTACATGGAACATTCACTCAAGGATTGTGAACTTATTCCATTCTTATATGGATAGATTCTTGCTCCTATTGACCTAGATCAATACAATGACTGGGGAAACTCTTATGACTATGTTTATGGTCACTTATTGTTATATGTTTCATGGGATTTACACCACCATGTAGAGCATATAAGGCATCTCTCCACTATTTAGAGCACTCTTTAAAGTATTTTCAGAGATCTAATTGAGACTTACATCACACCACCTCCTCCACTTCCTATCATCTCTTTAGAGATAGTTGTACTCTCACCTCCTAATTTTATTTCTTGTGATGACATATCCATGGTGGATAACGATCTTCCTTCTATCGAGCCCCTATTATAGGACAAGATTCTACCAAAACTTAATTATCTTATTATAGATTCTTCATTCATTCCTATGCAGATTATTGCTCTTTCAGAGCCTTTACAAACTTACACTTCAGAGGAGTCTACTATTTCTAGTATGAGTACACACATTAAGAGTATCAATGACTCATATGATCCTGAGGACATTCATCTTGTAGATCTGAGTGCTTTATTTGCATATTAGTCTTTAGTTTTGAAAGTTGTTGAGCATTGATCTCTTCTTCCCATGGACATTCTTTCAGTGAATGTTCAATGTCATTCTTCTGACTAGTTCACATCAGTGGTATTACCTTCAGATTATGTGCACATTCTTGTCAGACCTATGCGACAAATATGATTTGGGTCACATTTAGATATCTTCATACTATTGCCTTCATCTTCCATTATGGAATGGATAGACTTTCAATATACACATTGGGTTCTTCCTTTGCCAAATGGAAGAAACATTGTTCGATATAGATGGAACTTCTACAGTCTTTAGGTAGAGGATCTCATCATCGACCTTTATCATCTTATGAGTTTTACTTGGAGTATTGATTAATTTAGCATCATCATTTAGGGGGTATTTTAGTCTCCTCTTCTTATTTTCTTTTTTTAGGGGGGATTTTTGTCCCATTGGGTTTTCTCCTTTTCTCTACTCTATGAGAGATTGCATTGTACATGGGTACCTCATCAGGCCTTGTTTTCAGGACCTATTTTTTACATTTTATGTATCATCACCTACCTAAGCTATGCCTATGGGGTGCGTTGGTGTATGCCTTTTTTCCTACAAGTTTTGGCTACATGACTACATTAGCTTGCTTAGGACTCTAGAGATCATTTCAAAATATTAGTACCACATTCACTAGAATGTAGGGTTTTGCTATCTCTCCAACCTATAACTACCTTTCTCCCTTTGAATTCTTCATTCAGTGAGCCTAGATTCATTGAGATTTTTAGTTGTGATAGCTTTGAGAGCTATGAAAACTTTAAGAGCTGTGATAGCTTTAAGAGCTTTGAGAGATATGAACTTCATCTCTTTGTATAAATAATTGATCTCCATTATTGAATACATTGTGTTCAATTTCTGATCTTTTCTAGATTTTTGACTTCAATAGTTGTGTGTTCACTTTGAAATCATGATCTTGGACATCCGATTCTGGATAAATCTTTTAATTTGTTGTTCTGAAACTGAATAAAATACTAAGTCAACCTGTTCAACATAGTCTATTATATGAAACTAAATAAAATTATTATGTCGACTTGCCCAATCCAATAACCTATATTGGATGAAGACCTATATAGAAAGAATAGAGTCATTTTCATCTAACTGTGTGTTAAACTTGTGCACAAACTATTTAAAACTAAATCAGTTTAGTTGACCTAGTACCACAAATATATAAAAAGAATAAAATTATAGAAATGAAAAGTGTGAAAAAAACCTGCAAGGGTTAGAATCCACATTAGGTTCACTATAATGTATGCAATGAGAAATACATTTAATCTATAAATTAATCCTAGCTCGAAGAAGATATATCCTACTTACACTTCCAATTAGGAATACATTAGATAATCGAGGTCATGACCAATACGGATCTGATAGACTAAATTAGGGAATCTCTTACCACAATAATATTACTAGGGGGTTCTAAAGCCTCCAGTCAATCAAAATTATGCAATAACCCTAATTAATTCCTATGTTTTCATATTCACTATACCAATAATAAGTAAAGCAAAAATATAATGTAGTGCTGAATCTTGTGGCATAAAGTGGGGGTTAGTAAACATGCATATGAGAATCCTAATTAATTTATGTATAGGTTGTTAGGGTGTGGAGCTAAAAACTTCACCAAGGAGCATTCATTATCAGGTTCGGGTCTACACAGACACCGGCATCGGTCAGAAGCGACCGACGTTGGTCATAGGCAGTTGCAGAGATGCCGACGTCGGTAGAGGTTCGGCCGATGGTGGTCATAGACAAGCAGCAAGAACCGACATCGGTTACCTGCATGTCCAGAAAGCTATTTCCATGGATAGAAGTGAGTGTTTGCATGATAAGTTTGAGTTGTAGACTCAAGCTCGCGTCTCTATTATTGGCATTACTATTTTTAGAGCCCTTGTTCAAGTGGCTTAACTGCTTGTTGGGTGTACATGCTCAAGTCTCCTAATTCTATATGTATAATTAGATCTTCTTAGCTTTGTAGTAGTTTTGTAGTTATTGTTGTAGAGAGTGAATTATTGTAATTCATTGTGTGAGAAGAACAGTATAGAATTGAATCAATCCAGGCTTGTTGGAGTTGATTGTTCTTGAGAGAGAGAGCTCTTGAGGAATAGAGATCTATTGAGAGATCTATACATCTAGGAGAGGTGTGGAAGAAAGAAGCTTTCTTCAATTGTATTCTTTTTGTAAAGAGTTTGTTAATACAAGTTTTTAGGGTGTTTTCTTGTATCTCTTGTTCTTGCTATTATCATTCTAATTACTTGTCAATATGGTTTAATTCAGCGTTTATTGCTGTCACAATTGTAATCTATTGTTGGTTTGATCCCCCAACAAGTGGTATTAGAGCCTTGGTTACAGGTTCAGAGCTTGATAATTGGTATCAAAGTTCAGGTTCACTAACAGGTGGTTCAGATCTGTGTAGTGTGTATTGATTACAGGTTCTCACAGGAGTTTCTGCAGGGATTTCTATTTGAGTGGGAGAAGCAATGGCAGATGAAAGTAAATTGAGAATGGAAAAGTTTAATGGCAAAAATTACCAACACTGGAGAATGCAGATAGAGGACTATCTGTATCAGAAAGATCTCTACTTACCGTTAGGAGGTATTGTAAAGAAGCCCAAAGACATGGAGGATGAAGAATGGGAAATTCTTGATAGAAAGGCTCTGGGTTCTATAAGACTGAGTCTAGCATCCACTATGATATCCAATTTATCACAGGCAAAGTCTACAGTAGAGTTGATGACTACGTTAGCAAATTTATATGAAAAACCCTCAGCTTCCAATAAGGTATATCTTATGAAGCAGTTATTTAATTTGCATATGAATGAAGGTGGATCTATTTCTACTCATCTAAATGATTTCAATGGTATTGTGAATCAATTAAGTTCAGTGAATATAGTGTTTGATGATGAGATAAAAGCTCTTTTGATATTATGTTCTTTGCCTGAAAGCTGGCATGGCTTAGTAATGGCAGTAAGTAATACTGCATCTGCATCAAATATTTTGAAAGTAGAGGATGTTGTTAGTGTTATTTTGAATGAGAAAATACACAGGAAAAGCATAGAAGAGGCATCTGGGAACGCTTTAAGTTTTGAGAGCAGGGAAAGGCAGAAAGAGAAGAGCAAGAAAGGCAGATCAAGATCCAAGTCAAAGGGGAAAGGCAGATCTAAATCCAGAAATGGCAGAAGGCCACAATGCTGGAATTGTGAAAAGATGGGGCACGTAAGCAGAGATTGTTGGTCAAAGCCTAAGGAGGACAATCAGCACGAAGAAAAAGAAGAAGCCAAGATTGCAGGTATTGAACAGGATGCTTTAATTTTCTCTCTGCATAATAATATAGAATCTTGGGTATTAGATTCTGGTGCATCTTTTCATGCTACTCCTAACAGGGAATATTTCAGTGACTATATCCATGGAGATTTTGGAATAGTGTATCTAGGGGATGATGAGCCCTGTAAAATAATTGGCAAAGGTAAAGTGCAGCTGAAGATGCAGAATAGCAACACATGGGTGTTGAGAGATGTGATGCATGTTCCTAGCTTGAAGAGAAATTTGATCTCTGCAGGAAAGTTAGGGGATGAGGGTTGTACAGTAACTCTCACAACAGAATCTTGGAAGGTGACCAAGGGTGCATTTATTATGGCCAGAGGTAAGAGAGAAGGTGCTCTCTATTTGTGTAATTGTGTTACTAACAAATCTCCTTCTGTATTATTTACTTCAGATGTGGACGCTAAATTGTGGCACTCAAGGCTTGGCCACATGAGTGAGAAGGGGATGTCAATTCTTAAGTCCAAAGGTATGCTTTCAGATTTAAAAGGCATAGATCTAGAGTTTTGTGAGCACTGTGTATTTGGAAAATAGAAAAGGGTTAGTTTTCTCAAAACTGGGTCTACTAAGAAGAGGCACAAGTTGGAGCTTGTTCACACAGACGTGTGGGGACCGGCTCAGGTTGCTTCCATTGGAGGATCACAGTACTATGTATCTTTCATAGATGATGCCACAAGGAAGGTATGGATCTATTGTATTAGAAAAAAATCTGATGTATTTGAGACTTTTAAAGTTTGGAAAGCTATGGTTGAGAATGAAACAAGTAAAAGATTAAAGTGCCTGAGATCAGACAATGGCGGTGAGTTCTGCAGTCATAAGTTCAGAGATTATTGTTACATGCATGGAATCTGTAGGCAAAGGACAGTTCCAAGAACACCTTAGCAGAATGGTATTGCTGAAAGGATGAACAAGACAATAATGGAGCGTGTAAGATGTATGAGATTGCATGCCGGTTTGCCCTTATAGTTTTGGGCACAAGCTATTGACACTGCAGTGTACCTGATTAACAGAGGACCCTCTACAGCTCTAGATGGTGGTATTCCAGAAGAGGCATGGACAGGTAAAAAGGTTGATCTCTCATATCTCAAAGTTTTTGGTTGTGAAGCCTTTGTGCATATAGATAAGGAAAATAGAAAGAAGCTTGATGCTAAGTCTATGAGATGCACGTTTAGTGGCTATGGCTTAGACGATTTTGGTTATAGATTGTGGAATCTAGAAACTAACAAGGTAATCAGGAGCCGTGATGTTGTTTTCAATGAAAGAGTGATGTATTGTGATCAGCTAAGGAAGTTGAATCAGTTTGAGCAGAGCAATGGTGAATTGGACGAGGTGAAAGTCCAAGATGAGCTCGCAGAAAAAAGAAATAATCACTTGCAGGAAAACATAGAGACCGACGTCGATAGGTTAGGAATCGGCGTCGGCAGGACAGAAACCGGCGTCGGCCATACAGAGACCGACGTCGGCCTTACAGGTATCGAGGTCGGTCAGGAAGAACTGACATCGGCCAGTAACAGGTCTGTAGGTGACCGAGGTCGGTCACTGTCAGAGAATTTGGGTGGACAACGTGTTGTGGACGAGTCTCAGACACCCATCAGGAGGTTAGAAAGGGTGAGTAAGCCTCCAATCAGATATTCTCCTTCTTTATTTTATCTATTGCTAACTGATGGTGGAGAACCAGAGAGTTTTGAAGAAGCAATATAGGTGGAGTCCAATAGTGAGTGGGAGCATGGCATGGTTGAGGAGTTGGAGTCCTTAAGAGAGAACCAAACATGGGATTTGGTTGAATTGCCAGCTGGTAAGAGAACACTTAAGAACAGATGGACTTACAGGTTGAAGGAAGGTGAGAATGGACAGATGAGATACAAGGCCAGACTAGTGGTAAAAGGATTTGCACAAAAGCCAGGTATTGACTTTGGTGAGATTCTTTCTCCTATTGTTAAAATGACTTCAATAAGGGTTGTATTGTCTTTGGTTGCTTTTGAGGATTTGCATCTTGAGCAGCTAGATGTTAAGACAATGTTTCTTCATGGAGACTTGGATGAGGAAATATATATAGAATAGCCAGATGGATTCGAGGTCAAGGGTAAGGAGAAGTTTGTGTGTAGGTTGAAGAAAAGCTTGTATGGCCTCAAGCAAGCTCCTAGGCAATGGTACTTAAAATTTGACAGGTTTATGACTTAGCATGGCTACAGTAGGTGTCAATCAGACCATTGTGTGTATTTCAAGAGATTTGATAATGGTAGATATATTATTCTATTGTTGTATGTAGATGACATGCTGGTTGTAGGGTCTCACATGCAGGATATCTCAGAGCTTAAGGTAAAATTAGCTCAAACGTTTGCTATGAAGGATTTGGGAGCAGCAAAGAAAATCCTTGGCATGAGCATTAAGAGAGATAGGAAAAATCATAGGTTGATATTGTCTCAAGAAGATTATGTGGACAAGGTGTTGAAATGGTTCAATATGCAGGATGTTAAATCGGTAAGCACACCTTTGGCTAGACATTTTAAGTTGAGTAAAGAACAATGTCCTAATTCATATGATGAGGTAGAGTACATGAGTAAGGTTCCATATTCTTCCATAGTAGGGAGTTTAATGTATGCAATGGTGTGTACTAGACTGGATATTGCCCAAGCAGTGGGAGTGGTAAGTAAGTATATGGCCAATCCAGGTAAGGAACATTGGAAAGCAGTTCAGTGGATCCTTAGATATCTGAGAGGAACTAGCAGTAAGCCCTTGTGCTATGGAGGTTCAGATACTTCTCTACATGGCTATGTAGATTCAGATATGGTAGGTGATTTGGATGGCAGGAGGAGCACTACAGGTTATGTTTTTACTGTAGGTAGAATGGCGGTTAGCTGGATATCTAAGTTGCAGAAGGTTGTTGCCTTGTCAACTACAGAAGCAGAGTATATTGCAGCCATAGAAGCTAGCAAGGAGATGATATAGATGACACGATTCATGGATGAGCTTGGTAGGGAGCATGAGAGTTGCAGATTGTATAGTGACAATCAGAGTGCAATCCATTTGGCTAAGAATTCAGCTTTTCATTCAAGAATAAAGCACATACAGCTAAGGTATCACTTCATACGATAGGTATTGGAAGATGGTGAGTTGAAGCTGGAGAAGATCCATACAGATAGGAATCCTACTGATATGTTAACCAAGCCAGTTACAAAGGAGAAGTTGAATCTTAATTCAACTTCTATTGGTCTTCATGATTGAGTTGAAGATGGAGGAGCCATAAGAAGTTGCTGTACAGGTACTGGTGCAGCTGTTTATCTCCAAGTGGGAGATTGTTAGGGTGTGGAGCTAAAAACTTCACCAAGGAGCATTCATTATCAGGTTCGGGTCTACACAAACACCGGCATCGCTCAGGAGCAACCGATGTCGGTCATAGGCAGTTGCAAAGATGCTGACGTTGGCAAAGGTTCGGCTGATGGTGGTCATAGACAAGCAGCAGGAACTGACGTTGCTTAGCTGCGTGTCTAGAAAGCTATTTTCGTGGACAGAAGCGAGTGTTTGCATGATAAGTTTGAGTTGTAGACTCAAGCTCACGTCTCTATTATTGGCATTACTATTTTTAGAGCCCTTGTTCAAGTGGCTTAACTACTTGTTGGGTGTACATGCTCAAGTCTCCTAATTCTATATGTATAATTAGATCTTCTTAGCTTTGTAGTAGTTTTGTAGTTATTGTTGTAGAGAGTGAATTATTGTAATTCATTGTGTGAGAAGAACAGTATAGAATTGAATCAATCCAGGCTTGTTGGAGTTGATTGTTCTTGAGAGAGAGAGCTCTTGAGGAATAGAGATCTATTGAGAGATCTATACATCTAGGAGAGGTGTGGAAGAAAGAAGCTTTCTTCAATTGTATTCCTTTTGTAAAGAGTTTGTTAATACAAGTTTTTAGGGTGTTTTCTTGTATCTCTTATTCTTGCTATTATCATTCTAATTACTTGTCAATCTGGTTTAATTCCGTGTTCATTGTTGTCACAATTGTAATCTATTTTTGGTTTGATCCCCCAACAAGTGGTATCAGAGCCTTGGTTACAGGTTTAGAGCTTGATAATTGGTATCAAAGTTCAGGTTCACTAACAGGTGGCTCAGATCTGTGTAGTGTGTATTGATTACAGGTTTTCACCAGAGTTTTTGCAGGGATTTTTGTTTGAGTGGGAGAAGCAATGGCAGATGAAAGTAAATTGAGAATGGAAAAGTTCAATGGCAAAAATTACCAACACTAGAGAATGCAGATAGAGGACTATTTGTATCAGAAAGATCTCTACTTACCGTTAGGAGGTATTGCAAAGAAGCCCAAAGACATGGAGGATGAAGAATGGGAAATTCTTGATAGAAAGGCTCTGGGTTCTATAAGACTGAGTCTAGCATCCACTGTGATATCCAATTTATCACAGGCAAAGTCTACAGTAGAGTTGATGACTACATTAGCAAATTTGTATGAAAAACCCTCAGCTTCCAATAAGGTATATCTTATGAAGCAGTTATTTAATTTGCATATGAATGAAGGTGGATCTATTTTTACTCATCTGAATGATTTCAATGGTATTGTGAATTAATTAAGTTCAGTGAATATAGTGTTTGATGATGATATAAAAGCTCTTTTGATATTATGTTCTTTGCCTGAAAGCTGGCATGGCTTAGTAATGGCAGTAAGTAATACTGCATCTGCATCAAATATTTTGAAAGTAGAGGATGTTGTTAGTGTTATCTTGAATGAGGAAATATGCAGGAAAAGCACAGAAGAGGCATCTGGGAACGCTTTAAGTTTTGAGAGCAGGGGAAGGCAGAAAGAGAAGAGCAAGAAAGACAGATCAAGATCCAAGTCAAAGGGGAAAGACAGATCTAAATCCAGAAATGGCAGAAGGCCACAATGCTGGAATTGTGGAAAGATGGGGCACGTAAGCAAAGATTGTTGGTTAAAGCCTAAGGAGGACAATCAGCATGAAAGAAAGGAAGAAGCCAAGATTGCAGGTATTGCACAGGATGCTTTAATTTTCTCTCTGCATAATAATATAGAATCTTGGGTATTAGATTCTGGTGCATCTTTTCATGCTACTCCTAACAGGGAATATTTCAGTGACTATATCCATGGAGATTTTGGAATAGTGTATCTAGGGTATGATGAGCCCTGTAAAATAATTGGCAAAGGTAAAGTGCAGCTAAAGATGTAGAATAACAACACATGGATGTTGAGAGATGTGAT
This sequence comes from Torreya grandis, assembly GCA_037957365.1. Lineage (NCBI taxonomy): Eukaryota > Viridiplantae > Streptophyta > Pinopsida > Cupressales > Taxaceae > Torreya > Torreya grandis. The sequence goes on along the minus strand of JARHVA010001472.1, from coordinate 1,591,734 downwards.
GCATGTTCCTAGTTTGAAGAGAAATTTGATCTCTGCAGGAAAGTTAGGAGATGAGGGTTGTACAGTAACTCTCACAGTAGAATCTTGGAAGGTGACCAAGGGTGCACTTATTATGGCCAGAGGTAAGAGAGAAGGTACTCTCTATTTGTGTAATTGTGTTACTAACAAATCTCCTTCTGTATTATCTACTTCAGATGTGGACGCTAAATTGTGGCACTCAAGGCTTGGCCACATGAGTGAGAAGGGGATGTCAATTCTTAAGTCCAAAGGTATGCTTTCAGATTTAAAAGGCATAGATCTAGAGTTTTGTGAGCACTGTGTATTTGGAAAACAGAAAAGGGTTAATTTTCTCAAAACTGGGTCTACTAAGAAGAGGCACAAGTTGGAGCTTGTTCACATAGACGTGTGGGGACCAGCTCAGGTTGCTTCCATTGGAGGATCACAGTACTATGTATCTTTCATAGATGATGCCACAAAGAAGGTATGGATCTATTGTATTAGAAATAAATATGATGTATTTGAGACTTTTTAAGTTTGGAAAGCTATGGTTGAGAATGAAATAGGTAAAAGACTAAAGTGCCTGAGATCAGATAATGGTGGTGAGTTCTGCAGTCATAAGTTCAGAGATTATTGTTACATGCATGGAATCCATAGGCAAAAGATGGTTCCAAGGACACCTCAGCAAAATGGTATTGCTGAAAGGATGAACAGGACAATAATGGAGCGTGCAAGATGTATGAGATTGCATGCCGGTTTGCCCTTACAGTTTTGGGCACAAGCTGTTGACACTGCAGTGTACCTGATTAATAGAGGACCCTCTACAGCTCTGGATGGTGGTATTCCAAAAGATGCATGGACAGGTAAAAAGGTTGATCTCTCATATCTCAAAGTTTTTGGTTGTGAAGCCTTTGTGCATATAGATAAAGAAAATAGAAAGAAGCTTGATGCTAAGTCTATGAGATGCACGTTTATTGGCTATGGCTCAGACGATTTTGGTTACAGATTGTGGAATCTAGAAACTAACAAGGTAATCAGGAGCCGTGATGTTGTTTTCAATGAAAGAGTGATGTATTGTGATCAGCTAAGGAAGTTGAATCAGTCTGAGCAGAGCAATGGTGAATTGGATGAGGTGAAAGTCCAAGATGAGCTTGCGGGAAAAAGAAATAATCACTTGCAGGAAAACATAGAGATCGACATCGGCAGGTTAGGAACCGGCGTCGGTAGGACAAAAATTAGCGTCGGCCATACAGAGACCAACATCGGTTGTACAGGTACTGAGGTCGGTCAGGAAGAACCGACATCAGCCAGTAATAGGTCTACAGGTGATCGAGGCCGGTCACTGTCAGAGAATTTGGGTGGACAGTGTGTTGTGGATGAGTCTCAGACACCCATCAGGAGGTCAGAAAGGGTGAGTAAGCCTCCAATCAGATATTCTCCTTTATTTTATCTATTGCTAACTGATGGTGGAGAACCAGAGAGTTTTGAAGAAGCAATACAGGTGGAGTCCAAGAGTGAGTGGGAGCATGGCATGGTTGAGGAGTTGGAGTCCTTAAGAGAGAACCAAACATGGGATTTGGTTGAATTGCCAGCTGGTAAGAGAACACTTAAGAATAGATGGACTTACAGGTTGAAGGAAGGTGAGAATGGACAAATGAGATACAAGGCCAGATTAGTGGTAAAAGGATTTGCACAAAAGCCAGGTATTGACTTTGGTGAGATTTTTTCTCCTGTTGTTAAAATGACTTCAATAAGGGTTGTATTGTCTTTGGTTGCTTTTGAGGATTTGCATCTTGAGCAGTTAGATGTTAAGACAACATTTCTTCATGGAGACTTGGATGAGGAAATATATATGGAACAGCCAGAAGGATTTGAGGTCAAGGGTAAGGAGAAGTTTGTGTGCAGGTTGAAGAAAAGCTTGTATGGCCTCAGGCAAGCTCCTAGGGAATGGTACTTAAAATTTGATAGGTTTATGACTGAGCATGGCTACAGTAGGTGTCAATCAGACCATTGTGTGTATTTCAAGAGATTTGATAACGGTAGATATATTATTCTATTGTTGTATGTAGATGACATGCTGGTTGTAGGGTCTCACATGCAGGATATCTCAGAGCTTAAGGTAAAATTATCTCAAACGTTTGCTATGAAGGATTTGGGAGCAGCAAAGAAAATCCTTGGCATGAGCATTAAGAGAGACAGGAAAAATCACAGGTTGATATTGTCTCAAGAAGATTATGTGGACAAGGTGTTGAAACGGTTCAATATGCAAGATGCTAAACCGGTAAGCACACCTTTGGCTGGACATTTTAAGTTGAGTAAAGAACAATGTCCTAATTCATATGATGAGGTAGAGTACATGAGTAAGGTTCCATATTCTTCCGCAGTAGGGAGTTTGATGTATGCAATGGTGTGTACTAGACCGAATATTGCCCAAGCAGTGGGAGTGGTAAGTAAGTATATGGCCAATCCAGGTAAGGAACATTGGAAAGCAGTTCAGTGGATCCTTAGATATCTGAGAGGAACTAGCAGTAAGCACTTGTGCTATGGAGGTTCAGATACTTCTTTACATGGCTATGTAGATTCAGATATGGCAAGTGATTTGGATGGCAGGAGGAGCACTACAGGTTATGTTTTTATTGTAGGTGGAATGGCAGTTAGCTGGATATCTAAGTTGCAGAAGGTTGTTGCCTTGTCAACTACAGAAGCAGAGTATATTGCAGCCACAGAAGCTAACAAGGAGATGATATGGATGACACAGTTCATGGATGAGCTTGGTAGGGAGCATGAGAGTTGCAGATTGTATAGTGACAGTCAGAGTGCAATCCATTTGGCTAAGAATTCAGCTTTTCATTTAAGAACAAAGCACATACAGCTAAGGTATCCTTTCATATGACAGGTATTGGAAGATGGTGAGTTGAAGCTAGAGAAGATCCATACAGATAGGAATCTTGCTGATATGTTAACCAAGCCAGTTACAAAGGAGAAGTTGAATCTTCATTCAACTTCTATTGGTCTTCATGATTGATTTGAAGATGGAGGAGCTAGAAGAAGTTGTTGTACAGGTACTGGTGTAGCTGTTTATCTCCAAGTGGGAGATTGTTAGGGTGTGGAGCTAAAAACTTCACCAAGGAGCATTCATTATCAGGTTCGGGTCTACACAGACACCGGCGTCGGTCAGGAGCGACCGACATCGGTCATAGGCAGTTGCAGAGACACTGATGTCGGCAGAGGTTCGGCCGACGGCGGTCACAGACAAGCAGCAGGAACCGACGTCGATTACCTGCGTGTCTAGAAAGCTATTTTCGTGGACAGAAGCGAGTGTTTGCATGATAAGTTTGAGTTGTAGACTCAAGCTCACGTCTCTATTATTAGCATTACTATTTTTAGAGCCCTTATTCAAGTGGCTTAACTGCTTGTTGGGTGTACATGCTCAAGTCTCCTAATTCTATATGTAGAATTAGATCTTCTTAGCTTTGTAGTAGTTTTGTAGTTATTGTTGTAGAGAGTGAATTATTGTAATTCATTGTGTGAGAAGAACAGTATAGAATTGAATCAATCCAGGCTTGTTGGAGTTGATTGTTCTTGAGAGAGAGAGCTCTTGAGGAATAGAGATCTATTGAGAGATCTATACATCTAGGAGAGGTGTGGAAGAAAGAAGCTTTCTTCAATTGTATTCCTTTTGTAAAGAGTTTGTTAATACAAGTTTTCAGGGTGTTTTCTTGTATCTCTTGTTCTTGTTATTATCATTCTAATTACTTGTCAATCTAGTTTAATTCCGTGTTTATTTCTATCATAATTGTAATCTATTGTTGGTTTGATCTCCCAACATAGGTAAAACCCTAATGTATGGAGAGAGAGAATATTATTCAAAATCCATTACTTATGCTACTTATATCTACTAAAGAGAGGATCAAAGTTATAGATACTTACCTCGAAGATGAACCCATTGAGAATCAATATTTCCCTTGGCCAAAGGTGATTTGCAAGAGGTTATTGTGGTTTTTAAGGATCACTAAGAAAGGCCAAAACATCCAAGACTTCTCCAAAAGACTAGATTCTTCACCAAGTAGAAACCCTAAGCTAAGAATCCTCAAGTAGAATGGTGGAAAATTAGTTTGTAAAGAAGCACAAATGAATAATAACCCTTATATAATATATAAGAATGGTGAAATGGATTTGTTTATATAGGTAGATCTAACCCTAAACCCTTACAAAAGTTTTGGCTGATAAAGTCAACCCGATCAACCTAGTATTATAATTAACAAAAACTAACTATGTCACAGACTAGGTTTGCCAGGGGCTGACCTAGATCCTAATAATTTTCATCAATAAGGATATAAGGTTGATGTGGTTGAGATAGTCATGTAAACTGATAAAAAGGGATTTATGTTAGGGAAATAGCTAATGAGAAAAGTAAATGAATAAAGGAGTGTGTAAAATGGGAAACAAAGCTTAGGGGAATGGTTTTTAGGAGCTAGTTGGATTGGTAACAAGTGGTAATAAGGGATAACAATCCTGTGAAGTACCAATGGTCTACCCACCCCTTTCTCGATGTACCCCTTAGGGTGTGCACTCAGATATATTGAGACTCAATGGGTTCAAACAAGATATAAATCATCATTGATTGATAAAGTGTGAAAATATTATGTGTATACAGTCCCCATGATGATAAAGTTCATCTTAAGAGGTTTGAAAGTCTATACAACACCTATGATTTCAAAGAGTAGAGTTTACATGAAGGAATGTAAGTTTTTATAAGGCTAGGAAAGAGTGTCTTGATTCTTAAAACATCTACAAGTTTGTGACAAATAAAGTGCAATCTTTTTTAGTTATTGGAACTTATAACAAACATGTGAAAAGCTTAGAGGGGTGGAATCCTTATTAAAGTGATTTGCATCTTCTTAAATTTATTGACAAGAGCATAATTAGGCCTATAGTTGTAATAGAGACTTCATGAATGGAAATGATATTCTCAAATATTTCCAATGGATTCTTGACCTTACAAAGTATAGGTTTTCCAAGGATCATGGTGAGGTTTCAAGCATGCTCAAGGGTAGAACAAGCATTTAGGGTGATAGAGATACTTCATAGCTATTAGGAGCCCTCAAAACTATCTTATCATTAAGATGACATCCAAGGGCCCCCATGCCTAAAACTAAACTAATGGTCTTCAAGATTATAAGTGATCTCCTACATGCTCATATAGCTGGCTAGGGAGATTCATGAAGACCTGTAGGATCCTAACACTCACTTTCAGGTATACATACATTATGGAGGATCTCTATTGGATTTTAAGACTCTTATAAACTAATTACAAGTCTTGAGTAAGAAATTCATGATATAGAAGATGAATGAATACTAAGCTTCAAGCACTCATCCATAGGCCTAAAACATGTCTTATTGTCTCAAAACTCTCATTAAGGTTACAAGATAAAATTTCATAAGGTCTTTAGCCTTTAATTGAAATGAAACAAGTCTGTAGTATACTATGAAGGGTGTATTGATGACTCCATGTGTAAAAGATCACAAGTTATAGGAAGGTTATAAATACTTACCAATGAGTTACATGGATAAGAAGATTAATATAGGCTTATAGACTTCTAAAAATCACTTGTGGGTCTCTCTAATAATCTTCATGAGTGACAAAGAGTGAATGCAAGGTTTGGTGATGTAAAGTTATATGTAGATTTGGTAAAGTTACAAGGTTACAATCTTATAAATATAGTTTTTAAAACAAAAATGTACACCTAAAGTATTTTTACCAAGGTTCACAAGGTTTCAATATCTACATATTAGTTTTTAAGGTCCCATGATTGTTTTAAAGCCTACAGACTTCTAGGAAGCATAGGTATGATGTCGAGGCTTGACAAGTGATAAACATAGTCATATATTCTAATATTGGCCCAAAGGCCTTGTAAATTCTCATGGAAAAGCCTATAGGTAGGATTTTAGTAGGTTTTAAAGTGTTAGATAGGTTTCCAATAAGAGTTCAAAGTATGGTAAAATATTTACATCTATGTAGACAAATTTCTTAGGACTTTCTAGAGAGTCCATGACCTTAAAATATTATAGATAGTTTGGTAAAGTTTATTATATTATTATGAAAGAGAATAAGGTGAAAATGTGTTTTTAGGTCATCAAATGAACTTGTAGGTTTAATAACAAGATTGGAGGATTTACAATAATCTAACAGGCCTATGTGTAAGGAAAGTGAGGTTTCTCAGGCATGGTCATGGATATCTAGAAGTACTTGGATAGGTTTCATGCTTCTCAAAGTCACCATCCCTTGAAATTGACATGGTATATATGCCTTCAAGTCTACATGAGGAGTTTCAAACATGGTCTCAAGTGCATTCAAAGGTGAAATAAGCCAGCAAGGTGCTATAAAGTCTCCATGGTTGACCATGAGATCTAGAGGAAAATTTTTAAAGGAGTTTTAGCCCAAAGACCCTACAATCAATATCATTATAAGGTTTTCATGTTAAAACAATGTTGCCACAAGGTTTATAACATGATTTAGAAGTCATTAGGCCTGTAACATGTTTTATGACCTAAAGAGCTTTACGAGAAGGGCCTACAAGTCAAGATTTAGGAGTCTCAAGCAAGTTTTAGGCAAGAACAACATGATTGTAGGATTGCAAGGTGGATTAATGAAAGTTGAAAACCTGTAATTATTGAGAAAGGTTAATTGACCCTTCATGTAAGATTTTAAGGCCTCCACATGTAATTTTTTAGGTCTCAAACCTCAAATGAAGTTTTCATAATAGCATGATTGTAGGTTTGTAATATCAAGATTTAGGAGTCCCAAGTAAGTTTTAGGCAAGAAGAACATGATTTTAGGTTTTCAAGGTGGATTAATGAAAGTTGCAAACTTGTAACTATTAATAAATGTTACCTGACCCTTCATGCAATATTTTAAGGGCTCCATGTGTAATTTTTTAGGTTTCAAACCTAAAATCAAGTCTCCATTAGTTCACAAGTGTTCATATAGGCATGTAGGCATATTCAATAAGTTTGTAACCAAGTTGCAGATCTTCTTAGAAAGGTTTGAGCTAATATAAAATCAATAAAGGTTATGATGATGAGTGAAAATACATCAAAGAGGTTCTTATGCTTTTTTAAAAAGATAGAGATAAACATAGATGATCTAAGTCTTCTAATGGGATAGAATATTGCCATGAAAGTATGAGTAGTGTTGAAGACCTCTTAAGGAATAAAAGAGAGATTTTGTGATCTTCAAGGACTGAAAACAACATGGATTTATAGTTTTAGGACTATAAATGATAAGAAAGTAGAATTTTTTCATTACAAATAAAGACCTCCAAGCTCTCTCAAACACCAGCAACATAAAAACTTCAAATTATAGGTTTAGTTGATAAAGTGGAATGAAGGCAAGGTTTCTTGACAACTTGTGGGATATTTCTTGACAAGGTCTAGGTTGTATGTGTAGATCAATACCTCATACAAATTACTAATACAAAGGTTGAGAGAGTTATGAGTTTTTTAGGATTTGTGTGAGTTACTATCAATTCTAAGGATTTCTTGCATTTTTCCAAGCAGGTGGAGGAGATCTCTAGACTTGGTGCATCACCTCTTTTATGGTTTCAGTTCATTCTCTTCCCTTTTCCATGACCAAGACACATATAATTAACTTTAAATATGTAGTTTAAACATAGTTTAAGTCCTATAATTGATCTTAAATTAGGTGCACATAGTTTAGGAAGGAAGTCAGCCTTCTCTGGAGGTTTAACCCAAGGAGATAAGTCCCACACCTTGGGGGTGATCCCATTGTTGCAATTATATTAGTTGATTGATCAAATAGGTACAATATCCAAGTGACAACAACAACCTTAGATGGTTTATTTAATTTGGTTAAATATTTTCCTCTACTTACTTGGCCTCTATCTAAAGCATATATTTGCATGTGTAGGGACAACAACCCCACCATCAAATCTTATTCATCACTTCATATGCAATTGCACCACATCATCTTGTGTATTATTTCTCTTCATGTATAACATTTTTAGGAACACTTTTATCATCTTTGTCAACTCACACATCTCATGTTCCCTTCTCTTGTGTGTCATCTCTCACCACAATTCAATAAGATCCTATTTCATAACCTATAATGGACTCTAAATTGAGTCTCTCACAAACTCCCTTATGCTCTTTGTATGAATTCATGCACATAAAACCATATATACAATATTCTCAACAACTTTCAAATCTATGTAGACTTCTCACTCACAACTTACACCACACATTGAGGAGTTTATCATACAAAAAATTGAAAAGACACTACCTTCATCTAATACCACTTAGTGAAATGACAAGGAGGGGGAGACTAATTAAATTATACCTATAATTACCATGTTTAAGGGGTTTATAAAAACTCATGGACACACATGGATTTCATCAAACAATTAACATAAAATATAGTTCAAATCACGTCATTACTTACAGTGGAATTCAAATGTAAACATTGCCAAAATTGAGCTTATTCAATAATATAAATATGGATAAATAATAACCTTACACTTTGCATGGCATTATACATACCTCTAATTTTCAAAAGAAACCACAACATTCTTTTGAAATAATAAATATGCAAATCAATATAATTCTGATTTGATACCCAAATTCCAATAAATCCACAAAAAATAATGTCTCGTTGGGTATATATTGAGATAATTATGACTTCTAAACTTCCCCTAATATCCCTTCACCTTCTCCAATAATTTAATAATCAAATCAAAATTTTCATTTTCCAAATCCATATGTCACAATGGAAAGACAAAACACATTAATCACCTATAGGTGGTTCTAATCAATTTTTACATAAAGCATAATAAAAGATAATGAATGTTTTTTGTCTTTTTATAGACCCTGATGGTCTCTCACAATTCACTTTAAATAATTATCAGATTATGTTAGAAGTTATAATGCCTTTTGAACACATTTAGACCTTGTCAAATGTTTTCATGACTATTAAGACCTGTTAAAATCATTTTCCTATTCAAAATGTCATTTCAAGACTTTTCCACGATGCCAAACTATTTTGAAACAATTAAGGTCCAATAAATATTTCTCTAACCACTCAACTCTATTTTACAAAGATTAGACAATCATAAACCCATATGGGATTTAGATCTCACAAACTAAAAAAGTACTCGAATTCTTCAATCCATTTTACAAGATTGAGTGGAGAGTTTTATTCCTGTAAACAACTAACTTTAATCTTTTTTATGCTCACATATACAATTTGGAGAGTAACTCAATTTGACATTAGAGGATGATGCATTGAGAATTTATTGACTTGTGTGGAATTTGAGACCCATAGAGTAAATGAAAGTCTTGAGTTCTAAGACCAAAACGGTCTTTAAAAACCAATTATGAAAGGTTTGAGCCAATGCTCACCAAGAACTCAATTATGAAGATAATTTTTAATACAACTATCGATAAAAATAACACTATTTAAGGCTATAGCGGGTGTAATAAACCTAGTTATAATTACAATCCCAAGTTCAAAGTTTTCATGACCCTATTGGTCAATAGGAGCCTGAATAACAAGCCTAAGTGATGCAAAGTCAGTGAGAGACCAATTCAGGATTGTCAAGTCTGATCATAACTACAATTATGTAGTATTGAAAGATGAAGTCTTTGATTTTCAAGACATCAAGGTAGTTGATCACTTCACGATGAATTTTTAAGTAAAAAGTGATGTCACCATCACCAACATAAAAAATATAAGAATAAATTAGCATGAAAACTAAGACAACCTTCTTCCAAACCAAACACACCAAATAAAGGTGAAAACAAAGCAAAAAATTGAAAATAAATTTCACTATTTTTGGTGATGCAAGATTACTCAAGACTGTGGATGTTCCTACATAACCTTTTGTAGGAAACCTCCCCATACCCCTGCATTATACATTGATATCATAGAGGCCAGGGTAGCTATACTTGAGAGACTACCATGACATCCTTTAACACTAGGATTTCCCATTATAAGGGTGTCCAAGATGAGGGAATCACAAGGAGGACCAAAATAGTAGCATATAAGAGGAGGGGAGGTCTAATACATGTAGATGTTCTAGTGACACTACCAATGGTAGGTTAGTAGTAGGTTTTACAACCACCACCACCATAATAGGATCCCTTAGAATGGTAGCAAATAGTGGGTGGAAAGGGACCAAATTTAGTAGAGGAGTAGGAGGAAGGAGATGAGGATGAGGATGAGGATGAGGAGGATGGATATTATGATTACTCATAACCCAAATGGCATGAGGATGATCCAAGAAATTATTTTATTTGTTAAATTCAACATATTTATTGTATTCCTTAAAACATGAATTATTAGCTTATTATTTTATTTTTCTATGACTAGATATGATGTCTATTTTATTTTTGTGATTTCAGAGACATCCATAGGTTAGAGGACCTTGATTGAGGATACCTTGATCAATCTATTTCAAACATGCATTGAATTGACTCATGATTATTTTTGGGTAGATTCAAGACTACTTGTTAGGATAGAAGGGCTTATAAATTCTTTTGCCCTAGCCTACCATGTGTATGTGGTGATAACCAATTCTAGGATAGACATAAATGGGTTAAAGGCAAGATAAACATTGGTAAAGTTTTAGGTGCAGGTTTAGAGTAACATTTTGGAAGGTAGGGGAGTTGGGGCTTCTTCAAGCTAACAAACAAGGGAAGGGATAACCTCCTAGGCAAGGACTACTAGGAGACATCTTAGGATATAAAATTCATGACAGTCCTCAGCATCAAGGCCTTATAACAAGAAGATGACAAGATATTATGGTCACTCATTGTACATGCATATGCATATTTTTTAGATATTGAGACACACTTGCCCTCTATGGACATGATTTTATTCAGACTCGATTATTTAAACTTGAAAATATTATGATATATATAAAGAGATTTTGGTTTATTTTAATGACTTGTCATTTATATGTTATACCTTTAATTTCATGTATGATCTTTTAGTTTATGCACTTTAGATGACTTAGCATGTGATGATATACCAAGTACCTTTATGTTTTTGATAATGGTATGAAAATGCTTATATATGTGAAATGTGTAAATAAAATGTAAGAAAATGATGGAATATGATGGATGTGTAGAATTATAAATGTGTTAACAATAATTTTATAGCTGATAACTAAGTCATATCATTTAAACAATTTATGACTTTCAACTTGCAGCAAAAGGAATGAAAAGGGAATAGGATGTATATGAAATGGTGAAAATTTAAAATGTACATCAAAATTTTTGCATGAAACATGAAGATGACCTAATCCTTACAATCAATGAAGGACAAATGTACTTCTTGGAAAACCTAGAAAATACTAACTTTATTGGTTTGATATAGAGGTAACTATCCTTGACATAATTGATAAATGGAATAAAGTTACCCTTTTCAGCATAGACACTTAACAAGCCTTTTAAAGAAATTTTATTGCTTTTTCTTGTTGGACACTTTCTAGTTTGATATTGCTTTATTTTTTATTTGCTTTTCAACCCCATACACTTAGTATTCGATGACTAGGAAGACACATGGTTTAATCACCAAAGACTAAATGTAAGAAAGGGCATCCCTCCCCAATGCTAACCTCGAGCAACTAGTAATATGTGAGGGCTCAACACTGAATATTAATAGAGGGTGAAAAATGTAGAATTTTATCCTTATTTGCATAAGCTTTGATTTTTATATAAGTTCTCTTTTTATATTTATCACACATACTTTTTTGTAAATCCCTCATCCCTAAATCTTGGTCCCATGCAACTAGTAAGATGCAAGGGCTTGTCACTGAAGACCAAGATAGGAAATCAAGGTTACATGTTTTTTAGTATGCTAATGTTTGATTCTTAGAGGGAACCATAAGAGGAAATTATACCATGGACAAACTTCTAGACTAGGTTTTAGACTAGCATTTTCTAAGTTTTACAAAAAGTTGTAGAGAAAGATAGGTATACTCTGCTCTTAGGAACTAAGACAAGAACTAATGTAATGTTGATTTTGAAAATGTTTTCCATAATATAATATGGTAATATGAAAAGATGAAATGAAATTATAAGATACACACTAAATTTTTTTGTTATGCAAACTGATAACTAAATAATCACCAAACAAGACTTTTGATATGCAAGATAACATATAAACAATGAAAAATGCAATGAAATGATGGAAATGTGATATGAAAATATTAAATGTAAAAGTGTTTGGGCCGCATAGAGTTTAGAGACTCACCAAACTCTTTTCCCTCTAAAGTGCACAACTGATAGGCTCCATTCTTAAAATCTATAGTCACTAAACAAGGACCTAACTAGTTGGGTTTAAATATTTTACCCTCTCCTTTATTTTTATCTATTTGGTTATAGAGCCTCAAGATGAGGTCTCCTAATTGTATAGGGTGATCATGAAATTTCTTATTGTATTTTTAACACATACAGTCTATATAAGTAACATGATTTTATGCAGTCATGAGCTAGTGCTCTAAATGTGTGTTTTTTACTCTTCATCATCAATTTGACCTTAAATAGAGATACACAAGCTATGGATTTCCACCTTAAGGGGTAGAATTTCTTCAGTTTTGAAGACAATAGAATACAATGTTATCCCCATGGCCATATAAATACTTGTTCTATAAGCCCATAATGCATGGTAGAATTGAAGGTGTCAATCTCATTTATTATCCTTGATTATTTTGACCAAGATTGACTTTAGGGTTTTATTCATGGATGTTGTAATAAATTTGGTTATTCACTCCATCAGGCACTTACTTGGCTATCTAAGTTAGTTTTAGACTTGTTATAATTAGGTGTAAATATGGAATAAACCCATGAAACTCAAGATTTTTCAATTTGATTGCATCGACATTAATTAACATAAGGTGTGAGCCTTATGCAATCACCTAAAGTACAATATAAAAATAATTGGGACCTGTGTTGGACTAGTCATGCCATGGTATAATTTAGTTTTCAAGGAGTTTGGTCATTTGTAACAATGAAATTTATAAGTGTATCAATGTAAGCAATTTCTAAGCTAGGCTAAATTTCTATAGGTGCAAAGCCTATTTAGGTAGCTACTTTTGGTCATATGGGTGTAAGTTCATATCGAGTTGTTCTGTGGTCTTATGGGTGTAGACCTATGTTTTATCATGCTTAGAATCCTTTAAGAACTTGGGGGGTTCAATGGAATATCTTAAATCAAGGGTTCATGTTGGGTTATCACTTTAAGCATAGGTATCAAGGCTTGGTGTGGGATATTTCCTACACTTAGATTATTTACACATAATATGCTGACATCATCCTAAATTATAGAGATGCCATGTATGTTATGAATTAGAATATTTCAAACAACATCATTCAAATAAAATTTATATCACTGAAATCATAACATTCATTATGAATTCAACTATCAAAGCTAAAGAAATTAAACACAAACATAGCCAGATCAAACTCTAGTGGATATAATGCCATTTTTTTATAAATAAAGTTCAAATAAATAGAGCACATAATAATTGAGACAGAGTCAATGCTCTCCTAAAGCTACTAAAGACCTAAAGGCTTATAGGTGAGCTTGGGCACTACAATGTGAAGCCTCAAAGGCATCCATAATAATATTAGTTTTAATGGTAGTCTCTTCATTATGTCAAATTTGCATTATCACATACTATGTTGATCTTCTTTATAGAACCTTTAGGAGCACCTTCTACTAGGGTGGAGTTGTGCACACCAATTCTCAGCTAGAGCTTAGCTCAATCATTCTACTAGATCCATTACTTTACACCCTTCACACTATGATCACCACATGCCTCCAATCTTTAAATATGCCCAAAAAATCATAGAATTTGTTAGTCACTTACTAGCTAGTGCAAGGTATGCATTGATTCATCCAGATGGTGAAAAAGATATCAAAATAGCAATCATCCTGAATGATTGTCTCATGTCAAAGTGTTTACTAAATTATTATGGATCTAAACATAGGCAAAAAAGGGCCCAACATTACCCCATACAAAATATCTAGTCCATCCTTAGACTAGTCTTTCAATGCCTTAGGTGCATAGAACTCTAGCACATTATCCTTTAATTCAACACTAAAGTCCTTAAAGCCCTTGATGGTGAGCCTAATTTCTTTGGTGACATTATCAATCTTTGTTGAGGCAACACTAAGCATGAGCACATTGATTTTATACTGCTCTTTTTTGAAGGCCTCTAGCCTTTCCTTTTCCCTCATCTATCCTCTATCTAGGATTTCCCCTTGATCAGCGACCTTTGTTTGCAAGGTATAGAAGAGTTCTTTTATGTTTTGCTCCTGGTTCTTGATCTGCGCACGCAGGGTATTTATCGTTGCCATGATCTATGCATGATTGACCCTAATAATAGTGTATGCCTTTGTCATCAACTCTTCCCTCTACCCATTTTCTTACTTAAGGCACACATTGATGACCAATGCTTGGTTAAACAAGTTCATGAAGAAGGCATCAATTGCCTTTGCACCTTCTAGTTACATGAAGAGGTCTTCCACCTTTTTAAGCTTATATGCTAGCTCCTTATATAAGATGGCATAAGGGTCTTCCTCTTCTTTCTATGTTGGTTTTGCTTTCAACCTTGGGAGCATATACTCCACTAGCATACAAACCTTGTCAACCTTTGAAAGATTCAAAGTGTCAACACCGACCAAGAGGGATGGCTCAGCTTCCTCTACATACTCAACTAGTTATTATATTTTAAACTTTATGGCCTTTATTTCCTCTTCTACTTCTAGCATGATATTCTTCCATTTTGAAGCCCTAACATTCTATGTTTTTTGGGCCCATTTGGAATCATCTCTATGCATTAGTAACCCTCACACTTCACTTAGCCCACTATCTGATCTAGTCAAACACAGTCAACTATGTTGGGAAAGGTAAAACCCTGTAGGTGAGGATCCCTCCTTTGAATGGTTATATATCACTATTCAATCTTTTGAACCATTTGAAACCATATTTAATCTACCAACCCTAGTGATTCCATGTTCAAGTTTATATCTTAGACTATGTGTTCTTATAGTCAGCTATAGGTGTACATTTTGCATAATGGGATACCTATAGGTGTACGTTGGACCTTGAAACACCATCCATTAACATGTCTTGATGATCCTTTAGATTATAATTATTAATTTCACTATTTATAACCATTCAACATGGTGGCATAGTCTAGTTTTGAAACATTAGGTGAAGAGAGCTCTTTTAGGATTAAACATATAGGTGATCACTGCTTGAAATTAGTCAATAGAAGTGCATATTTAAGCTATTTAATAACCACCTTTAATTAGCCTTGTTGACTCCATATTTTGTAGATTTATTTTTATTCATAAAGGCTACAAAGTATGGTCATTTGGATCCACCATATCTCATGATAACCTTGTTATAAGATATTCACAAAATGGCCTAGACTTCTATTTTCACCCCTAAGGGAAAGTGTCTTTGAACTCAGTCATCACCTCTTCAAAGATTATCTACCCTTCCATTTGTCCATTTTCCACTTCACATAGGATTGAAATGTTAATCCACATGTTAGGATTCAAGAGAATGCCTTACCATATTCTAACTTCCCCATACAAAGACCTTCATAGCTCTATGGTACCCCCTATAGGTGGGCATTTGCATATATAGGCAATGGGTATAAATTTTGGACAATATGTAAGATGTATAGGTTTATGATCACTTCTATGATTTAACCAAGTGTTCAAAGGTAATCTTATAAATCTTAAAATATTGAAACATCTATCAAATTATCCATCTCAACATGATGTCATCAAGGAGACTCCTATAGGTGCATTTGAGTTATAAGTGGGTAGTAAGCATGAAATGTTCCATATACTCAAGAAATCAACCTTCCATGTCAATTAATTTATCCTCATAGTGTTTAAATGAGACATCATAATGATTTAAATCCCAAAATAAGCTATCACACCTTTTTTCAATGTTGAACCCTTTTGGAGATGCTAACACAGAAGTACATTTATGGTTGCTTGACTATATGTGTTGTTTATGACTGCCATCATAGAACTTTTATGATATTTGGGGTGTCTAATATGACTTATCATACAAAAATAACATGAAAAAAACCTTTTATGTTCTTCATTACTCCTTTATAAATGTGATCAGAGCTCAAACCTCATGACTCTAACTAAGAGCAGGTAAAAAGTTGACTATGAGTATGACAAGACTGGGTGTTTGATCAAAGTATGGATTTATGAGACCAAATATGGAATGAGGTAGTCCCTATGGAATTAAAACATGGAAAAAACCATTTATATTAATATGAATCCCTTATAGAGAATATTACATTTTGTAAGTAGTGAACTTGATTGCCATTCCACTTAGAACATCAACTTGCAAATTGAACTAATTAGCCCATGAGATATTTGCCAAACATGAAAATAATGAGAGGATATATTAAAAATAATTTTGAATCAATCTTAGTTGCTGGATTGTATGTACTTCTCCAAACCAAAGAAAAACCTATAGGGTGCATAAATTAGCAAGTAAATTGGATAGGTCAATTGCTTAGGAATGGTTCATAAAGCACAGTTCACCATTCCTCTACAACCAAACATAAAATGGAACATGAATAAGTTTAGAAGACACCCCTAGGATAATTTTTCTTGAAACCTCTTTTATTGACCTTACCAAGTACAAATCTCAGGGCCATTCTTGCTTGCCAAGCCTAGTGGAAGAAGAGAAGTGGGTTTCTTCATTTCTTGAAGATTCTAATCAAATTGATCATTGGAGTAAGTGTATGGGAGACCAAGGGAAACTCTTTAAATGTCCTCAATTATAATATTTTGTATAATTTTGTACACCTTATTAAATGCTTATTTTTTCCAAGAAAACTACCCTTTATTCTAAATAACCTACCAATTTTTAGCTATAAATAGTTAATTAAGACTTCTTAGGACACATGGGACATGACATCACCTTTTTAAATGTTCATAGTCCCAACGAGGATATACAACTCATTTAATGATCTATTTTCACCCCAAAATGACTCAAAAAGACATAAATGTTGAAAATGACCAAGACCAGGGCTAATGTGACATTAAATGACAAAATGACCCATAATACACCTTCTGACATAATATTATACCCATAAAACACTTTAAAATCAAGTTTTTACCTATAGGGGTCCTAATTTGACCTGTAGGGTCAAATTTGGTCAATAAATTGGTGACTCATAGGGGTAGTATGCCTGTTATACTAAAGATTAGTAGCCTTATCAGTCCATTAGTCTTAGGGAGTCATCTAAATTTTGAAACACAATAAGAGTAATTTTAAAATTGACAACAAGCTTTGACCAAGACAAGACCAATTGACTACCTCAACCACACAAAATAAAGCAAGCAAACTAATAAGACACACATGTGTGCTCAAAGCACTTAGGGAAAACACAAAAATATGCACAACTAGAAACTAAGAATACTTCATTTTTAGGATCAAAATTATAGTTCCTTAAATCTTCTTCTTCATGAAATAAATCATAGTGCCAAGCATGTTGCTCCTTGGATTGGATGCTTGGTAGATCAAACCTATTCCTTAGCACTTCACTTGATCTGCTCTCAATTGTATCATCCTCAAATAGATATACAATGTAAATGTATTCCTCTTGAATTTTTACACATACCTCATACTACTACCCACTCTTTATCTCATGAACAACTTGTATCTTCTTGGTAGGCATGGCTTCAAGAGGAGTAGTTTTTTGTTCCTTAGAAGAATAAGGACAATAAAAGATTTTTTCATATTTCAAGAGTTGATGTGTTTCCCCCAACTATTTGATAGGATTACATCCCATTTTAATTATTTAAAACATGACATCATGGAATGGATATGCCTCTTGAGAAGACAGATTTGAAAAATTACTTTTTCTTTGCATACTCACTTGAGTGTCAAGGTTGCCTTCTCCATTTTTGATTAGATCATAGCCTCCTTGAAGAGGAGTATAACTTTCTCTAGTGATTTCAAACAAGTCATCCCAAATCTGATTAGATATTTTTTCTTTCTCATCTATGATTTATTGGATAGTGATGGGAGAACGAATGATGATTTCCTCTTCTTTGGCAAAAGGAAAACATTATTCCATATCAACCCAAGCAAAAGTTTCCACACAATAAATCACCTCTTCTTCAACATTTAGGACCTATTTAGGTCTCTCAAGTTGCATCTCAATTATCATTACATGATTTTATTTCTCAAGGGTTGTAAGATCCTCAATTTTCTTCTCCTTTTTGGCGATGCCAATACTAGGCATTTTGTAATAAGGTGACCTAGTCCAATGAGGCTTCCAAGGAGCTATGTTTTATTCAAGCAAGAGTTCTGAATTCTCATTAACTAAGTTCTCTTCTTTATGTCCCCATACCATAGGTCCATCAAGGCAAAGGGTGATAGGGTGAGGACAAGATGAACTAGGCGGTGGAGGTGGAACATAAAACTCAACATCAGATTGAGGATGAATTGTAGGGGATTATTTTTGGAGATCTTGAGGAAGGGGAGGTAGACCTTGGGATAAAATAGCTTAGTTTTATTTATTCCATTTGAAAATCAATTCATTACAATCTGATTGAACTTGAGCACTTTCTTTAGGAAGGTTAGATGGGGTGTGTTTAGGCATAGGATCTTCTTTTGGCTCTAAACCATCCACCATACCTTGACTTAACAATTTCATTCTTAACTTTAATGCTTCAATTTTCTTGGCTAGGTTCTCTTGGAAAAGTCTTTCTTAAGGTTGATGGACATATTCATGAGGATAAGGATTAAAATAGGGATGGTATGTAAAATAAGAGGTTTGTTAAGGAAGGGTGGGAGGGGTTTGCATAGGATCAAGATGTTTCTCAACTTCACACTCTTCATCAAGGATTTTATCCCCTTTATTTCCCCATGATTCTAATACCTTATTATAGCTTATGATCTTAGGATTAGGACTCTTTTCTTGAGGTAGTGATGCAATTTGAGGAGTGAATGAAGTATTCAAGAAACTTGGGATCTCTTTAGGCTTGAATTATCCACTTTATCTACATCATTGATGCACTGTCATCAGACTGAAAACAACAATAGTGATGAAAGCGCTATTCTGAAAATACCATCTGGGTTTTCTTGAGACTTAGATAGATTTTTTTTAACCATTTGCAACTTGTCTTCATTCATAGTTATATCATCAAGTTTGATAAAAAATCATTATATTTGTCCATCCTTTTGCAAGAAAAGACCACAGATTCAAAACGCATCTTGACCTCTTTTACTTATGATGGGCTTGATCTGCGTAATTTTATCTCGAGTCTTCTTTTGACATTCAAGATTGTCCTTTCAAAATATACAGCCATGTTATACTTATTCCATGGCCAAAAGGCCTTTCAAATATAGAATAAAAATGTTCATGACTCGAGTCTCTAGGTGCCTATACATGCCCTACAACCTATATCATTCACCTATGGCCTATAGGCCTTACACAATAGGTGAAGATTCAATGGTCTACATACTTACAAAGACACCCCAATTCGCCATAGGCCAAAGGCCTTACAAAATAGGCGATCTCTTTCCTTGTATTCAAGATTGTGTATTTGCAATTATACAATCACCTCATCTACCCATCTCGTGCTCCACAACTGCTTAATAATTGGTGACATTGTTTTGCTCAGCCAATTAATCTACACATCGGCTTAGCACCTATTTGTGCTCTTAGACCCCCATCTCAATAGCACTCAATTCTTTGCATTCCCAACTTGACTCTATTTGAGATGTGGTAGAGCCTCAAATCTTGGCTTCGAATCAATGGCAATTAGGGATCTCACAACAGCAGGATCCTATGTCTTTCCTCAGCTAGCATCACTTCAACACGATAGCAAATACCCCTCTCCAAATCTATTCAAACCCTGTAGTTACTCCTGACTCGGTTCGGCTAGTGTGACCCTAACCTTGAAATTAGCGTACATGCCTACGCTTATGTTTCCTATTTGCATTGCCAGCATGACCGATTCGAATAGGTTTATGAACCTTTTTGTTGCTACTAAAAATGGAGGAATACTCCATTAATAGAACATGGAAATCAACTCTCTTTACATTCGCAGTCCCGGTCAAAATAGGGAATCTATTTAAACACTCACTGCCTTTTCCAAGACTCTAAAAGCTTTTACAATTCTATCATTTCTTCCATCGACTAGGCTTAAACAATATTTAAAATAAATAAAGACCCACTCCATCCAAATGGTGAGCTCCTATTCCACAAGCTCAGTTTTTCCAAACATAATAAAGTTATGGCCACGTCCTTATTGTGTCCATGGCCCAGAAGGCCATACACTTTGACACTTATTCTCTAGCTTGATTTCTCTTGAGGCTATCCTCTCTTACTTGAATTATTCCTTTTTTTGTTTCCCTTTATGCTTAAATTAAGGCCTTCAATCTTAAAATAGTGTTGACCTTATCTCTTTGAATCTTGCATTATCCTATAAAGACTCAACTACTCATCTAATAAGGGAATTATTCAACTATGCTTAACTCCATGCCATCCTTGGATGATTAAAATAATAATAGGATTATTGAAATCCTTTGACAACTAATAAATCCATACAAAACATATTTAGGCCTTATTTCTCCTCCACATGACAAGTATGAATATTTAAAAATATAACTTGGAGGGAAACTTATATAATTGCTTAGGCTAATGCCTATCGAAGGCTTATTCAACTAGTCCTTGCTAGATGCTCCTACATCATACTCTCCCTGTAGAAAGGATTTGAACCTTAGTTCAAATGAAATACTTCCTCCATGCATTAGTCTTCACTATATGCCTGGATCCCAAGGTCTTGTTGTGAATGTCAATGCTAGTGTTTGTCTTGGATAGTCTTTGTCTTTCATCTTCTTGCTTTTCTTCCTTTTCTGGTATGTTCTTCTCCTCATCTCCTTTTCAGCTATTATGTCCCATCTCCATGCTTCATTATCATACATGTCTTCAAGATCTTCTTGATCTTCTTGGTTCAAAAATTTGTCCATTGAACTATGGACTTCATTTATCTACACAACTTTAACACCTGCATTCAAAACATCAAAGGCAATGTTAGAAGTAAAAACTTGAGACCATAAAGTCTCTTGGCTGCCTCCACTCTTCTGCTCTTTGTCTAAAATTGCGTTTGCCTCTTTAGTGTGCTCTTTTCTTGCTTCACTCTCACTAGTGGTGTCTTCACCATGGCTTGTACCTTCATTCATCTCTCTTGAATGACCAAACAGCTCCTCCAACATCTTCAACTCTTCCTTTAGTGAGATCTCATCTATCTCACTATCTTCATCAAACTTGGGCTCATCACTCACAAGGATTACTTGTCCTTCACTAGCCTTACTCTTCATCTCATCCTTTCTTGAGCTGTCTTCATGCAAACCAACTTCTTCAATATACTCATCAAATACAATTGAAGCACCCTTACCTTGTGTCTCCTTACTCTTTTCAATCTCTGCTTGAAGCCATCTTGTTTGTTCTTTGTTTTCAATGAGGCATTGCTTTGCTGCATACTCTCCCCTTTCCTCATCATCTATCCATTTGGAACTTTCTCCTTGCTGAATAGTAGTCCTCATAGACAATTTCCATACTCATTTCTCATGAAAGGATCATTAAATGATTCAAACACATCATCATAAACAATTTGTTTACCTTTTACCTCTTTTGTATACCTCTCAAGCGTCCTGTCTTCATGGAATGCCTCTTCCATACTCACCATCTCACCTTCATTCTCTTGGTTGCTTGAATCACCTTCAATCCTCTTCCATTGACTTCTTGGTGTTTTTGCCTCAACACTCACATCTTCTTCACTTTTTGCTTTCTTATAAACCTACATTTGATTCTTTCTCTTATCAATTGACTTCACAAGCCATTTAGGCATCCTGTAACCATGCTCTTGTGACAATACTAAAAAACCAACTTTGTTTGTCTTTTTATTTTCTTGCACACCTACATTCCTATTAGGAATATGAGAAAATCCAATCTTATAAGGTAAACTTGCTTGCTTGCTTGCTTGTGTGCTTCACCATCCACTTAGGCACTATGTATCCATGATTGACTGCTTTGTGTGAGGACTTCATCTTCCTCTTGCCTCTTCTAACCTATGTATTAACATCTTCATGCTCACAATAACAATCAAAATAAGGTCTTAACACTTCATTTACCTCTTTGATAGCTTGATCCATGGAGCAATCTTTCTCTTCCTTTGTGCTTTGTTGTTCTCTTTCCTCTTCTTGATATTCCATGGCATCATGGAATTCATCTTCATCTTCTATCTCTTCTCTTGCTTGTATGGGGTCCTCAACACCTCCCTCATGCATTAAAAAATGTACTCCTTCTTCCTTATCAACAACAACAAACTTTTTCTTTTCTGTTACACATTTGCTTGTGCACTTGGTGTCTTCTCTTGCACCAATCTCTTCATTCTTCAAGGCCTTTCTTTTGACCTTCACAAGGCTGCTCATACCTACAATTACCCATTCAAAGACAACATTAGATGTAAAAACAAGAGACCACAAGGTCCCTATGAGTGCTCTCTTCATCAACACTCTCATCTTCTCAAGTGTTCTTCCTGACACTTTATCTTTTCCTTCTTCTTTTCTCTTGTTCTCCACAATGAGAACCTTCTTCACAACTTCTTCTTCATGTTGCTCATTTAGTAGCCTACTCACACTCTTGCCTTTATGGGCTTCACTTTTCATGGTAATCTTCTTTTGCCTTTTTCTCCTCTTCACTAGGAGATCAATTAGCCATTTCAACCTTTTCCTCATTGGCCATACCCATTCTTGCTTGTCCATCTGCATCCAAGACTCATATTCATCTTTAATCTTAGCTAACTCTCTCTTTAAACTAGCAATTTCTTTATCAATTTCAATACTGGTCATACCTTTCTTCTTTTGGATGCTTGTTTTCTTCTTAGTACCCTCATGTATTCTACTACTCTATAGTGCCTTTAATAATACTTCCATTTTTGAGATCTTCACCCAAGTCTTTTCCACCTTAGTCTCTTGATCCCTTTAGGTCCACTTGTCTCACCCAAGCCTTTCTCCTTGACTGGTCTTTTGACAATCTCCTTGATCTCACCTAGGAATTTTGCATCCTAGTCTTTTGATCCCCCTTAATGGCTTTATTGAGCTTCACACTGAGTCAATGGTCTGCAATATGACACTACTTTAACCAAATATCAATAATTTCTCAAATCCAAGCTTACCTTACTTTGGATCTTTCTCTTGAGCATTCACTTGCTCCCTTACTTTTGAGATTTCCAAGCTTCTCTTCTCTCTTGTCAAGATTCAATGGCTTTAAGCCTTCATTTTCACATATTTACTTCTCAAACACAATAAAATCAAATCAAATATTAAAGGTTACTCATACCTTTCCTCAACAGGGTCTTCTAGTGCTTTGTCTTGTTGATCCTTTTGCCAAATCCTATAACAACTCTTTATTGATGAAACATCATTAAAAAATGCAGCCATCCCAAAGATCTCTTTGGCTCTGATACCAAAAATGATGCACTATCATCAGAATGCAAACAACGATAGTGATGAAAGTGTTGTTCTGAAAATACCATCTGGGTTTTCTTGAAACTTAGATTTTTTTTAACCAATTGCAACTTGTCTGCATTCATAGCTATATCATCAAGTTTGATCAAAAATCATTATATTTATCCATCCTTTTACAAGAAAAGACCACAGATTCAAAACACATCCTGACCTCTTTTACTTATGATGGGCTTGATCTATGTAATTTTGTCTCAAGTCTTCTTTTGACATTCAGGACTATCCTTTCAAAATATATAGCCACGTTATACTTATTACATGGCCAAAAGGCCTTTCAAATATAGAATAAAAATGTTCATGACTTGAGTCTCTAGGTGCCTATACATGCCCTACAATTTATATCATTCACTTATGGCCTATAGGCCTTACACAATAGGTGAATATTCAATGGTTTGCATACTTACAAAGATACCCCCATTCACCATAGGCCAATGGCCTTACAAAATAGGCGATCTCTTTCCTTGTATTCAAGATTGTGTATTTGCAATTATACAATCACCTCATCTACCCATCTTGTGCTCCAATGGCCACTTAATAATTGGTAATGTTGTTTTGCTCATCTAATTAATCTGCACATTGGCTTAGCACCTATTCAGGCTCTTAGACCCCCATCTCCATAGCACTCAATTCTTTGTGTTCCCAACTCGACTCTATTTGAGATGTGGTAGATCCTCAACTCTTGGCTTTAAATCAACAAAAATTGGGGATCTCATAATGGTAGGATCCTATGTCTTTCCTTGGCTAACATCACTTTAACATGATAGCAAATACCCCTCTCCAAATCTATTCAAACCCTGTAGTTACTCCTGATTCGGTTCGGCTAGTGCGACCTTGACTTTGAAATTGGTGTACATGCCTACGCTTATGTTTCTTGTTTGCATTTCCAGTATGACTGCTTCGAATAGGTTTACGAACCTTTTTACTGCTACTAAAAATGGAGGAATACACCATTAATAAAACATGGAAATCAACTCTCTTTACATTCACAGTCCCGGTCAAAATAGGGAATCTATTTAAACACTCACTGCCTTTTCCAAGACTCTAAAAGCTTTTACAATTCTGTCATTTCTTCCATTGACCATGCTTAAATAGTCTTTAAAATAAATAAAGACCCACTCCATCCAAATGGTGAGCTCCTATTCCACAGGCTTAGTTTTTCCAAACATAATAAAGTTATGGCCACGTCCTTACTATGTCCATGGCCCAGAAGGCCATACACTTTGACACCTAGTCTCTAGCCTAATTTCTCTTGAGGCTATCCTCTCTTACTTGAATTATTCCTTTTTTTGTTTCCCTTTATACTTAAATCAAGGCCTTCAATCTTAAAATAGTGTTGACCTTATCTCCTTGAATCTTGCATTATCCTATAAAGACTCAACTACTCATCTAATAAGGGAATTCTTCAACTATGCTTGACTCCACGCCATCCTTGGATGATTACAATAATAATAGGATTATTGAAATCCTTTGACAACTAATAAATCCATACAAAACATATTTAGGCCTTATTTCTCCTCCACATGACAAGTATGAATATTTAAAAATATAACTTGGAGGGAAACTTATATAATTGCTTAGGCTAATGCCTATCGAAGGCTTATTCAACTAGTCCTTTCTAGATGCTCCTGCATCAATCATGGGATTTCATATCTAGAAGTATCTTCCTAAGGTGGGGATATAATGGGCAAGGAAAATGAGGGATTATATTTAACCTATTTTATTGATAATATGGATTTATTCATCTGCATATTGGCCAACTCAATTTTTTAAATCAAGATTTGCTTCAAAAATAAGGTTTGTCTTTCCAACTCTCTCTTTTAGCTGATTGGGAAAAAGATGACTTTGACAAGCTTGATTGGGTTCATAAGTAGGGGTCAAGTAGGACTAATAAAAATCTTGGGGAGGTGGATATGAGGGTTGATATACTTGGTGAGGTTTCTCCTCATGAATTCATAACCTATCTTTTGAATATGTAACCAAGACACCCACATCAAGCATCTCACTTGTGAGCCTTTACCAATTTACTCTCTCAATAAGTGCCCACTCTCTTTTAGCCAACTCTAATGCACCTCTCACATTATGAATGAAATTATTAGGAACATCTTTACCATTTCCCCTTAATGTATCAAAATCTATCATGTAATTCTTATATCCCAAGAGAGTTTGCTTGAAAGTGGAAATGGACTGGTTAGAGAAGTGACTAGGTTGACTAGGAAGAGCAAGGTATTGAGAAGGTTGGTTATAGGACTGATAAAACTCATGACAAGGTTGATAAGGGTCATATTGGATTTGGTAAGGATCATGATAAGGTTGATAATAATCATATAAAGGATGATGGGGAATGACATAAGCTTGATATACCTCACCAACTTATGTAAAACAATACTCAACACCAAAATTATCCATGAAACTTCATTGGTAAGAAATAACACAAAGAAAAAATACCAAAATATTCAAAAGGAAAACCTAGGCTACTTGACCAATTGATGTAACTTTGGAGTCACCATTGATTCTTGGATAGATGCCTCTAAAGGCTAATGTGTTGAAAGACAACACAAAAAATATTTCAACTTCTTGGACAACAAATCCCACTAAGCATGATAAAAACTATTGTCACTTGTATTTGCACCCTTTGAGGAGATGTCTCAGTTCTCCTCATCTAAGTGGCATAATTAAAACACCTTTAGGTTGTTGGTAGCCTAAGAATGAGGTGAATCTCTAGATAGGGCTAGCTTCCTTGATGTACCACTTTTGGATCACTACTGCACCTATGCTTGCAAGGGAAAAGGGAGAGAAAACTAAAATTAAACTATCCTAAAGGAGTTAATACACCAAATTTATTGATGACTACCAGCCAGATATATATCACACATGAGACCATGAGACTAACTAAATTTACACTTCTCTAATCTAAATCCATCTCACATCAATATTTCATTTTGAGGTTGTGATGAATGTTTAGGCTAGGAGGACTAAACAAGAGGCCTAAAATGACACTATTTTAAGAGACTAACTCACTCAACCTTGACACATAAATAGAACACTTAACATGACCTACAAGAAGAACATTTCCAACTATAAATAGGTGAGAGATTGAGATAGTAATGCTAAGGAAAAAAATCATCACTAAGCAAGATTAATCATCCAAATGAACACACTATGAACTATCATAAAATAGGTAAAATTAGTAGTCTTTATTGATCCATGGTATGCAAATTAGTAGGGATTCACCATACTCATGTGGAGCATAGTTTACAAAGGCCAAAATGGCTAGTTCTTATAAAACTTGAGAGAGATAAGAGAAGAGATAATTCCAAAGGTCATAAGGACACTTGTCAAGCTGAGTAAAAGAGTTACATGTGTATGGGAAGAGAATGTGAAATTGATCATGTAAATTCAAGAAACACAAATGTCACCCCAAGGCATGAAACTCTTGAAATGTGGCATGAAAATCCTTTTGTTGGCTCAAAAAATTTACTTCATGATTTAGCCCTATTTGAACATCCCAAAACTAACTAGGGATATTTCTAATGATTGGAATAAGAGGTAAGGGTTTCATACATACTTTTCCATGCATTGGTTTCATTCCTAGTCATCTATAATCTTTTAGAAGTGAACCATCATTGATTGTTATCAAAGAAAACTCATCTTTCACACACCTTGCACACTTGGCCTCAAATTTGGCTTTATTTTCCCATAAAAATTCATACAAGTGAATGACATGTGTCAAGACCATTTATGGCCTTAGAGGCATAAAACACACCTTAAAATAAAATTAATTGAAGCTTTTCAACCTTCTCACTATCATGTTCACTATGTCAGTTATGACTCACTGAGATGAGATATTTTATTGGAATACTTAGGAATTTTTAAAAGGCATTAAATACACATGGGAAGTTATCTTAAGTCTTAAGATTCCTTCCAAAGTTGATTTCATCTCTTGAAACCTCCTAGAATCTGCATAATGCATAAAATAATCCAAAATATCATATTTTTTACTCCATACATACAATTTTGTATAGTCTAAAAGGATGACGATATTATAAGAGATTCTTATACAATTTTAAAGCACTTTCATGGTCATTTTGGTCCATCTGCATAGCTCACCATCTTCATTTCCTTCATCAAGTTATTTCTAAAGGTTTATAAGGGTTTTATGACATTTTCACTCTTAAGATTTGTTCATAAAGATAAGACATTTTAATTGCAAAAAAATTACACAAGATCAATGATCAAGACCCTTGTTAACATATCCAAACTTATTATGTCCCCATGTAAAGCATTCAAGTAGATATGAGCCTCTAAAATTGCCTTGTCTAGCTCTTTTCTCCATTTCCTATAGGCTTGAGTTGTCCTTTAGCCAAAAATGGCCTTATTTTTTCTTCCTCTAAATCCAAATAACTTGGATACATATTTATTGATCCAAAAAACTTGTTCCAATAGGATATAATGTCCACCCAATGCTATAAATTACATTGACCCCTCATTTGGGCTTTAAGCCAAAACCCTACCTAACAAGCTTAACTGTAACTTTGGTGTTTTAGACCATCTTGTTGGGTTATCTCTTTATAAATATGGTTTATATTTAAACTAACTCATCACACCTCTTATTAGGGTTCATTTATTTCCTAGTTCATCTTATCAACCTCATTTCTCAAGAATGCAAGGTTTGTGCATGAAGGGAGTGCCCTCTATCTGAGACAAAACAGAGGGTAATTACCCTATTTTCACAAAACAAAAAAATATTAGAGGGGATTATCCAAGTTTTATAGACACTCTAAAAAAAAAAATCCCTTAATCAGGTCTCTAAACCCCTCAAATGCATTGAATCTCAAGATAGACTTGTGGAGATGTTAACTGTCTACAAGATTCTTTCATTTGGACTGTGTATTACTTGTTTAGGGTATTTTATTTGATTTATTTGAAATATATATGCTTTAACACACCAAATTTAATCCTAATAACATTTTTCAATCCATTGGAGTGTACACTTAAGGTTATAAATAAACCTGACCCTCTATTTGGCTTTTAGGCCTAAACCTTGCTTAATACGCATGTATGTAACTTTGAGGCTCTAGACCTCCAAAATGAGATTCCTAATTCCATAAAAGGTTCATAATGTTGTCCTTTATGTGTTACGAATTTCCACATCTTCCTAAAATTCTCTTTATCTCTTGGTCTATTTATTTATCACCTTTTCCCAAACCTGTCAGTTTATGCATAAAGGGAAGTACCCTCTATTTGAGACAAAATAGAGGGTAATTCCGCTATTTACTTGTTGTCCCCAAAATTAGCCACTCATTTTTGTAGTCAACATGTTAACTATTTTGGTCTTATAAGTCAAAAAATGGTTTCCTTTCTTCTCAAAAATGTTTTGAGCAGTCAAGTTATCCAATTACCCAAGTCTTTTCGGCAAAAAGAAATCTCTCATTTTCAAAGTGTTTTTCAGTCGAGAAAATGAACAAGGAAAAATTCAAAAGACTTGAAGGCATTTCCTAAGAATTGTTGAGAAAGGTTCAATGTCAGAGTTTAATTATACATGGTTCATCAATGAGGTTCAATGAGATGAAATAAACTATAGGGACTAACCATTGAACCTTTTTGAACCTTTGAACTCTACTTCAGGGTTCAAGGTTCAAGGTTCAACTAAATAGTTCAACCAAAATATTCAAGCCAAAGGATTGAGTGGGAGGTTCAAAGTGGTTGGTTTAAAGCGGTTGGTTCAAATGATACATTGAACTCATAAGAAGACTGAATGAACGTGACTCTTTGAAAAACATAAGTGTTGAGATGCTGAACCATTAAACTGATGAACTCCAAAAAAATGGTTCAAAGTTCAAGAGGTTCAAGCTACTAGTGATGTCCCCATGGATGTTAAATTTAGAGTGATGGAATAACTGTTGATTTTCAAAAAGTGTAAAATTGAAGACAAATTTAGCACCCTGCCAAGAAAGGAGTTGGAAAAGCCAACAAAAGGTGAGAAGATGGCCTCGAGAGTTCAGAACATGAGGAAGAAACAAAATATAGTAAATAAAGAGGGAATATGATAGGAATCTAGAAGTGTTAGTATAAGAGTTATTTCATTGGGTAGAACAGTCCACCAGATGGATATCAGAGAGCATTAACATTCAATGGCATGGCCCATTTTTCTTCAAATTGAGTAAAGGCGAGTGGACAGTCATGTAAGTATCATAAAGAGGGATGGCCTTGCCTCTTAGAAGACTAGACAACCCATGCCTAAAAATGGACATTGAATATGATTTAAATGCCCCCAGCATGGCCTCTTTGCAGGACTTTCTCTTTTTGATACATTAAACACATCATGGGCTACTTGTGGAAAGGAGTGCCCAAGTATTAGAGGAAATACTCTATATTATAATCTTTCATTTTTGGAAAAGGGGGAGGATCTCTGAGTTATCAGAAGCAAAACTCTACTAAAATTGAAAGGCATTTTTGAGACTTTGAGCTCAGATTATTTATCAAATTTTATCAATTAAATGAGAAAGTAAGTGACCTTTCAACTTTGTGTTAAAATAGCTTATGTTATATAGGAAATTTTTTTTATGTCTTTTTCCTTATATCATCTTATTTGTCTGATCAAATAAGCAGAGCAAGTGAAGATAATTTGGGAGATGTTCTGAAGCTGATTGTGGAGACTTTGTGCTACATAATTATTTTTAGTCTGTGTTTTCATGCCTTAAAATAGAGGATATTGGGAAATGCTTTGAACTACCTATATCTTTTGTTGTCTTATTCTGTTGTAGTTTGTGGTGGAGACTTTGGGCTACACTTCATTCTATGGTGTCCTACGCACTTAATCAGTAAGAGAAGAAATGAAAGAATTTTTGCTTTCATGAGTTTCTTGTAGATTTAGTTACTACCCAAGAAGTTTGTCCTCTATTTTATGAACATCATTTCTAAAAAAAGAGAAATGGATGGTGTGATTCTACCCCCAAGTTAGTATTTAGTATAGGTTTAGTTTATAATAGTTTATAGGGAGCCTCCCCTTGCTGAGAGGAGAGATTTATCTCATCATGCTATGATTTATATAAAAAATTTGTCTTTAATTAGTTGATGACAAAATATTCACCCAATAGCTTTTTGGCGACTTTGCTGGGGAAGAACACTCAAGTTGAAGCCTCACACTTCAAGTTGAAGCAGTTCTAGTTCTTTTCTATTCTATACTCTGACAGATCCATGGTATATGTGAATCTAGAGAGCTCAAGGTATTATTGATCTTGTATTCGAGTTGGTGTAGCAAAATAGATTCGATCTATTTCCTCCTTGACCTTGTCTTCAACAAACCAGGAGTTTCCCTCCTACCAACGTCAAATCTCCAATACCATATGAAGCTTCTCCTTTCTTTGCTAGCAAAGCTTTATCTATATGTACTCCACCAAGGTTTGTTATCCCTCCTTTCAATCATCATATCATTACATCCCAAGGCCCTTGGGATAACACTTTTGGTCCCCTGAATCTAACCCCACATTTACATGAACTACCTCTTAGTTTAAGAAATAATTTTTCCAAGTTTTATGGTGATGGGAAGGTTCATCTTGATGAGCATATTACCACTTTCTACATATCTTGTCGTGTGATAGGCATTGAATATGAAGATATAGTAGTGAGACAATTTGTAGAAACATTGCAAGGTGCTACCATAGATTGGTTTTATCATCTTCAAGCTCAAACTGTAACCAACTGGGACACTTTCAGGACCAAGTTTGAGGTTAGGGTCAAACCAGCAGAAGATGCACATGCCTACTTGGCCTAGCTTACAAAAATGAATAAGGAACCTCAAGAACCCATGTGAGACTTCATTGCCAAATTTGATAAGTTCAGGAATAAGATTCCTGTCATTGCCCAACCAACACCTGAGAATCTCAAGTGCTTTTTTTTATCAATTTTCAACTTCCCAAAGTGAGTTTTTTATTAAGGTGGGTTGGCCATATAGATCTTTTTGTAGCTTAGATTTTGGCTACCGAGGTTAACATGATCTTATCCTTGTAGGTAAGATAAGAAAATATCCTAATAGAAATGAATTTTCTTCACTTGTTGAAAATTCTTCCATAGGCCCCACTGACCCTATAGTGCAGAAGTTAGCAAATGAATTGCTAGCTTTGAAGAGGAAAATATCCCAAGGTATGTCTACTACTCCTTATAGGGATATACCAAGGAGGACATTTCCTAACCATTCATATTAAGGAAATACTACTAAAAATCAAGGGCAACCCAATCATCTTCCTCCCACACAAGGGAAGCTTGCCATTGAATCAACACCATCCAGCTCAGCAGTTGGTTACTATGAAGTTGAACATGATTTCTCTTTCCAACCTAAGATGGACCAAGAAGAGGATGCTAATCTCTTTATGGAAGAAGAAGAAGAATTAGCTGGTGAATCCAATATTAGTTTTTTGGATTACCAAGATGAAGCTAGAAAGAAGGGAGAAGTATTTGATGGAGCATATGCTATTTTTACTAGGTCCCAAAATTAGTCAACTCAACAAGCTGATAGGGGAAAATTATTAAAAGACCCCCAACTGGTGATCTTGATTACTAAATGGGGAACTTCTCTATCTTTCTAATTAAAGGACCTGATGACCAACAAGAAAGTAAGTACCTCAAATATCCCTCTCCCTTCTGCTTCTATCCCTCATCCCAATGTCATATCAAATCAAAATCAGAAAGATGGACTTCCTTCCTCTATTTCTACTTCATTCTATTCATTTGACATAATTGATCATGATAAGAAGACCAAGATCCAAATGTCTGAGTTTGAATACCTACAAGCCAATCTTGAGCAGTTGGATAGGTTGGCTGAATGCATCAAAAACAAAATTGTTCCTGCAAGACAAGATTCTCTTAAAGAAACTCATGATCCACTAGAGAACAAATCCATCCAAAATAATCTTGTCTCTACTCCTATGGTCACCCTTGGGAAAATAGAACCTTTTTATGTTTTTTTGTTAATAAATGGTCATAAGTTGAGCAATTGTATAATAGACTTTGGAGCCTCTGATAACATTATCCCTGCCAAGGTAGCAAATTCTCTTGGTCTTACCTTAACTAAAACTTTTGGGAGATGTTTCTCCATGGAAAACAAACAAGTACCACTTTTGGGTCAGATCAAAGATGCCCAATTTGTATTTTTGACCTTTCCAAATAAGAGAATTAAGATGATAGCCTTGGTGGCTAATGTTCCAACTTCATACGACATCCTGCTCGAATAAAATTTCTGAAAAAATATTGGTGGAGAGTTAAACATGTACCTATCTAAAGCAAAGATACTTGTTAAAGGCATCATGAAAAATTTGATTCTTGAGAGAGAGTCAAAGTACATTGTTACTTAGACATCAGACTCTGGGGCTCAAATTTTGTTTGAATCTTCAAGAATGGGTAATTATTTTTTGTCCATTGAAGATGTTCTTATTTCATCATATCAAAGTTCATTAGGTGATAATTCAGATGATTCAAATAGGAAATCAAAAGAACTTGTGGAGGAAAGCTCAGGGGAAAAGGAATCTTCCCTCACTGATGAAGAGAAATATTTAAGAAGATCAAATCCTAATGAACTTTAGATCTTAGAATTTGATAAAAGTTGCTCTTCTACTAATTTAGGAGCCGAAGTTGTGTTGATATCCCCATAGGGAGATATTTTCCCTTATTCATACAAGTTGCAATTTATAAATACGAACAACACCATCGAGTATGAATCATTGTTGCTCAGGTTGTAAGCCTGATCGTGCTAAAAGTGTTAAAGTTTTTCATGCTCATGGAGATGCTAAATTGGTGGTCTGCCAAGTGACGAGCTTGTATTAGACCAATAATGAAAGACTACGACATTATCATAACTTTGTGTGGGATTACATTAAATTTTTTGATGTTTTCAACATTTCTACAGTGCCCAAAGAATTTAATTATCGTGTAGACTCATTGGCTGTCTCTACAACCCTCATGGTTCCTCATAAAGATATCAAAGGGAACAAGTACACTATTGAGTTGGTCTTTCAACCAAATGTACTTGATAATTATGACCATTGACAGGTGTTTAATGGTGATAATCAAATTGTTGCTTTTCTAAAAAATATGGATGGTTTTTAGGAGCTCTATTTCAAAGGTAGTGCCTCTCTAGCATGGGAATTAGTTCATGAACTGGTGAAGAGTTTCTTCAACTCAAAGGGAATAAAATCCCAAAGGGTTTGGCTTCTCTTGAGAAACTATTTGATAAGCATGACAGGTGTATCAAGTAGCAACCAATGGATTCAAATTCATCCAAGGAGTTCGATCAAGTAAATTTGAGTACCGAAGAAAATCTCAAAATGGTCAACATTGGGAAATGTTGCACTATCGATGAAAATATCAAATTCATCACTCTTCTTCACCATTACATTAATGTTTTGGCATATTCTTATGATGACCTAAAATCCTTCAGGCCTGAAGAAATTTGGCATGAAAATCCTCTCAAGACTGGGTCATTACCTCACAAGTAGAAGCAAAGGCAATACAATCCCAAGGTATCAGGTACTATCATTTTAGAGATTTAGAAGATGTTGAATGCTAGGATAATTTTTCCAATTAACTATTCCACCTGGATCACCAACATAGTTCCTGTAAGAAAAAAAATGGAGAAATTTGTATATGTGTGGATTTTAGGAATCTCAATCAGTATTCTCTAAAGGAAAACTACCCTTTGCCTATCATGGATCAAGTGTTGCAAATAGTAACTGGCTTAGAGATGTTATCAATGTTAGATGGTTTTTTTGGGTATAATCAAGTAGAAATTGATGAAGTAGATCAACATAAAACTACTTTCACTACACCTTGGGGCATGTTTGCATATCACAAAATGCCTTTTGGTTTGATCAACGTTGGTGCCACATTCCAGAGAGCAATGGACCTTGCCTTTAGAGATGAATTTGGAAAATTCATCGTGGTATATCTTGATGACTTAACTATCTTCTCCAAGCATCATCCTAATCATATGCATCATTTACAACAAGTGTTGGAATGATGTTGGCAAAATGGTCTTTCTCTTAATCCCAAGAAGTCAGTTTTTGGGGTTATAAAAGGTAAACTTTTCAGCCACATTGTATTACAAGAAGGTATAAAAATTGACTCAGAAAGAGTCAAATCTATCCAAAATATTACTTTTCCTACTAGTAAGTCTGTAGTTCATTCTTTCTTTGGAAAGGTGAATTTTCTATGAAGGTTCATCCCAGAATTTGTAGAGAAAACTCACCACATTATTGACATGATGAAGGATAAAGCTACTTTCTGATGGACTGCAGAAGGCACAACAACATTCAAAGATATCAAGAAGGTTATTTCTCATGCCCTAATCCCAGTTTTTCTGGATTATACCATACTTCATGGTATACATTTATGCTTATGAGTACACACTTTCAGCTATTTTGGTTCAGTAGGACAAATTAAGTGTGGATTTTCCCATATCATTTATGAGCTACCCTCTCAAAGGTCATGAATTAAAGTATTCAATTATGGAAAAGCATGCTTATGTAGTGGTTAAGGTGGTAAAATATTTTTGGTTCTATATCCTACATTTACACACTAACATTCTGATGTCTGATACCACAATGAAGGCTATTTTAACTCAGCAAGAGTTCAGTATAAAAAAGGGAAATTGGATTGCCAAAATTCTAGAGTTTGATCTTGATATCAAGCCTACTAAGCTGGTGTGAGGAAGAGGTCTTTATTAATTGATTACTGAAAACATATCTAAAGAAACAAGACATGAAGAGGTAGTGACTGATGACATGCCAATAGTTCTTTTTGTTACTACTATTGATGAGGGGTATTCTAATATCACTCATTTTCTTACTTATGGTGAGTTTCATACTCACCTGTCTTACAAATAAAAGAGAAGTGTTAAGTTGAGAGCTGCTAACTATGTCTTGTGGGACAATGGTTTGTACAAAATAAGCCTTGATGGGGTATTTCTCCGTTGCGTGGATAAAACACAACAAAGCAAACTTTTGGAGTCCTTCCATAACTTGGCTTGTGGAGGAAATTTTTTTGTACCTGTGATTGCTCATAAAATTCTATGAGCCAGATACTATTGGCATGCTCTATTTCAAGATGCATATAATTGGGTACATAGATGTGATTTGTGTCAACAATTCATTGGGAAATCCAAGTTGGCCGCATTACCCCTCAAGCCTATGGTGATCAAAGAGACTTTTTAGCAATGGGGTATTGACTTCATTGGCACCATAAACCCATCCTTAAGTGTTGTACATAACTATATCCTCACTGCAACAAACTATTTTACTAAGTGGGTGGAACCCATTCTAGTCAAGCATGCCACTTCTGAAGTAGTGTGTAATTTCTTGAAGGAAAATATTGTTTCCCATTTTGGAGTTCCAAACAAGATTATAGTAGACAATGCCTCATGTTTATCTTCTTAGGAGTTTACTAAATTTTGATACAATCACATAATTATTCTTTCCCACTCCTCAGACTATTATCCATAAGGAAATGGTCAAGCAAAATCAAGTAACAAAAATCTGGTTCCTATCATCAAGAAATTGGTTGATGACAATCAGAGGACTTGGCATAAAGCATTGTTTGATGCTTTATGGTCAGACATGATTATGCCTAAGAGGGAAATAGGTATGTCCCCATTCCAACTTTTGTATGGTCTAAATGTAAAAATACCCATTAATTTGGAATTACCAGCATTGATGTTGGCAAATGTAGTAGAAGATTCAACTTTTGAAAATTTTATTGTAAAAAGAATCATGTGTCTGACTGAGTTGGAAGAGCAGTAACCTATAGTAGTGGACCACATTTCTGAACATCAAAATCAAGTGAAGAAACTTTTTGACCAAAAAGTAAGGATTCATTAGTTTCAAATTGGAGATCAAGTCTTGTTATGAGATAAGAGGAGAGAACTAAAGGGAATGCACAAAAAATTTGATTCCTTATGAAGAGGTCCATTTGCCATCCATAAATTTAGTGGCAATAATAGTTTCTTATTAAGAAATGAAGATGGAATGCCATTCTCACTGCCTTGTAGTGGGCAGCATCTAAAGCACTTCGATTCTTGAAGTATCAGAGAAGTACATTTGTACATTTGTATAGTCTTTGTTTGTTTTGTGTTGTGTTGTTCATTTCATTTTTGGGCATCTTTCTCTTTTTGGTGGCATGACTCCATGGCCCAATGGCATGAAAAAAGGCACTTGGATTTTAGTTTTTACTCCCTTCGATTGTTTCAGAGTACAACTGATGGAAGTTCCCCAACTAAAGCCTGATGTTGTCCCCAAAATTGGCCACTCATTTTTTTAGTCAATATGTTAACTATTTTTGTCCTGCAGGCCAAAAAATGGTTTCCTTACTTCTCAAAAATGTTCTGAGCAGTCAATTTATCCAATTACCCAAGTCTTTTTGGCAAAATTAAATCTCTCATTTTCAAAGGGTTTTTCAGTCGGAAAAATGAACAAGGAACAATTCAAAAGACTTGAAGGAATTTCCTAAGAATTGCTAAGAAAGGTTCAATGTCAGAGTTCAATTATACATGGTTCATCAGTGAGGTTCAATGAGATGAAACAAACTATAGGGACCAACCATTGAACCTTTTTGAACCTTTGAACTCTACTTTAACGTTCAAGGTTTAACCAAAAGATTCAAGCTGAAGGATCGAGTGGGAGGTTCAAAGTGGTTGGTTTAAACGATACATTGAACTCATAAGAAGATGGAATGAATATGACTCTTTAAAAAACATAAGTGTTGAGCCATTGAACCATTGAACCATTGAACTGATGAACTCCAAAAGAATGGTTCAAGGTTTAAGAGGTTCAAGTGACTAGTGACGTCCCCATGGACTTCAAATTCAAAGCAATGGAATAACTATTGATTTTCAAAAAGCACATAATTGAAGACAAATTCAGTGCCCTACCAAGAAAGGAGCTAGAAAAACCATCAAAAGGTGAGAAGATGGCCTCAAGAGCTTAGAACATGAGGAACAGAAAAAAAATAGTAAAGAAAGAGGGAATATGATAGGAATCCAGAAGCATTGGCAAAAGAGCTATTTCAGTGGGTGGAACAGTCCACTAAGTGGATATCATAGAGCATTAGCATTCAATGGCGCAGCCCATTTTTATTCAAATTAAGTGAAGGCGAGTGGACAATCATGTAAGTATCATAAAGAGGAGTGGCCTTGCCTCTCAGAAGACTAGACAACCCATGCCTATGAAGGGACATTGAATATGATTTAAATGCCCTCAGCATGGCCTCTTTACAGGACTTTCTCTTTCTGATACATTAAACAAAGCATGGGCTACTTATGGAAAGGAGTGCCCAAGTATTAGAGGAAATACTATATATTTTAATCTTTCATTTTTGGAAAAGGGGGAGGATCTTTGAGTTATTAGAAGAAAAACTCTACCCAAATTGAAAGGCATTTTTGAGACTTTGAGCTCAGATTGTTAATCAAAATTTATCGATTGAATGAGAAAGCAAGTGACCTTTCAAACTTTGTGTTGAAATAGCTTGTGTTATAGAAAATTGTTCTTATGTATTTTTTCTTATATCATCTTATTTGTTTGATCAAATAAGTAGAGAAATTGAAGATAATCTGGGAGATGTTCCAAAGCTGATTGTGGAGACTTTGTGCTACATAATTATCTTTAGTCTATGTTTTCATGCCTTAGAATAGAGGATATTGGGAAAGGATTTGAATTACCTATATCTTCTATTGTCTTATTATGTTTTATTTTGTGGTGGATAATTTGGGCTAAACTTCATTCTATGGTGTCCTACATACTTAATCAGTAAGAGAAGCAACGAAACACTTTGTGCTTTCGTGAGTTTCTTGTGGATTTAGTTACTACCTGGGAAGTTTGTCCTCTATTTTGTGAACATAATTTCTAAAAAAAGAGAAATGGATGGTGTGATTATACCCCCAAGTTAGTATTTAGTATAGGTTTAGTTTATAATATTTTATAGGGAGCCTCCCCTTATTGAGAGGAGAGATTTATCTCATCATGATGTGTTTGATATAGCAATTTTGTCTTCAGTTAGTTGACAACAAAATATTCACCCAACATTACTAAAATAATATGGATGTTGGAAGAGATTATTAAAGTCTTGGATATTATTTTTATCAAATTTGATATCTTGGTTTGGTTATCTAACCCCTCAACTCTTGTAAAAACCAAAACAAACTCCTATGCAGGCAGACTGTGTGTAAGGTTACACTTTAAATTATGTATTACTTAGTTTTAGTTATTTTTTGTACATGATATTCATTGGTGAGATCACTTTCAAGGTATGAAAATCATGGTGGAGATTTTATAAACCTATTCATCACTCTAACCTACTACATACCCTTCACACTCCTTGCTTAGTGAAGACTGAGTTTCAACTTTTGACTGTGTTTCATGTCATGGAGGTACACCTATAGGTGTTCATGCTTACTTCAGCCTAATAAAAATTTATTTGATCACCTTAGGGCCTCTTATTATCAGTATATGTGTTTTTGGGACCATTTTGAATCATCTCTATGCATTGGTAACCCTCACACTTCACTCTTTAGCCCATTGCCTACTATGGTCAAACATAGTCAACTATGTTAGGAAAGGTAAAACCCTGTAGGTGAGGATTCCTCATTTTAAAGGTTATAAATCACTATTAATTATTTTGAACCATTTTAAACCATATTTCATCTACCAACTCTAGTGATTCCATGTTTAAGTTTCCATTTTAGACTGTGTGCTCTTATAGTCAGTTGTAGGTGTGCATTTTGCATAATGGGACACCTGTAGGTGTAGGTTGGACCTTGAAAAACCATCCATTAAATGTTCTTGATGATCATTTATATTATAATTTATAATTTCAATATTTAAAACCATTTAACATGGTGGCACAGTCTAACTTTGCAACATTAGGTGAAGAGGGCTCTTTTAGTATCAAACTTGTAGGTGATCACTACTTGAAATTAATACATAAAAGTGCATATTTAAGCTATTCAATAACCACCTTTCATTAGCCTTGTTGACTCCATATTATTTATAGGTCTTCCCCTTCATAGAGGATAAATATTATGGTCATTTAGATGTACCAGCTCTCATGATAACCTTGTTATAAGATATTCACAAAATGGGTTGGACTTATGTTTTCACCCTTGAGAGAAAGTGTCTTTGAACTCAATCATCACTTGTTAAAATATGACCTACCCTTCTATTTGTCAATTTTACTCTTCATATAGGTTTAAAATGTTCAACCCACATGTTAGGATTCAAGATAAGGCCTTACCATATTCCAACTTCCCCATACAAAGACCTTTAAGGCTCTGTGGTACCACCTGTAGGTGGGTATTTGCATATACAGGTAGTGCATAGAAACTTTGGACAGTATGTAAGATTTATAGGTTTATGATCACTTATATTATTTCATCAAGTGTTCAAATTCACTCTTATAAATTTTAAAATATTGAAACATCTATCAAATTCTCCACCTCATCATGACATCATCAAGGAGACTCCTGTAGGTGCATTTGAGTTGTATGTGGGCAGTAAGCATGAAATGTTTAATATACTCAATAAATTTGCCTTCCATGTCAATTAATTTATCCTCATGGTGTTTAAATTAGACATAATAATGATTTAAATCTCAAAACAAGTTGTCATACATCTTTTTCAATGTTGAACCCTTCTATAGATGCTAACATAGAACTACATTCATGGCTACCTAACTGTATATGTTACTTATGACTACCATCATAGACCCTTTGTGCTATTTGGGGTGTCCAATCTAACTTCTCATACAACAAGAATGTTAAAAAAAAAAAATTAATTTCTTCATTACTCTTATATAAACATGATCAAACTTCATGAGTATGGCAAGACTGGGTGTCTGATCAAAGTATGAAGTTATGAGACCAAACATAGAAGGAGGTGGTCCCTGTGGCATTGAAACATGGAAAACACCATTCACCATTCATATGAATCCCCTACAAAGAATACAACCTTATGCAAGTAGTGAACTTGACTGCCATTCCACTTGGAACATCAACTTGAAAACTAAACTAATTAGCCCATGATATCTTTGCCAAACATGAAACTAAACATGGAAAGCATGAGAGGAGAGATTCAATATCATTTGGAATCAATCTCAATATCTGGATTGTATGGAATTCTCCAAACCAAAGAAAAACCTATAGGGTGCACAAATTAGGAAGCAAATTAGATAGGTCAACTTCTTAGGAATGGTACATAAAGCACAGGTCACCATTCCTCTGCAACCAAACATAAAATGGAATATGAATGAGTGTATAAGATACCCCTAGGATCATTTTTCCTAAAACCTCTCTTTTTGACCATACCAAGTACAAACTTGAGGGTCATTCTTGCTTTCCAAGCCTATTAGAAGAAGAGAGAAGTGGTTTTCTTCATTTCTTGAAGCTTTTGATCAAAATGATCACTGGAGTAAGTGTATGGAAGACCAAGGCACACTCATGAAATGTCCTCAATTGTAGGAGTTTGTATAATTTTATACACCTCATTAAATGCTCATTTTTTCCAAGAAAACTACCCTTTCTTCTGAATACCCTACCAATTTTTAGTTAGAAATAGTTGCTTAAGATTTATTAGGACACATGGGATGTAACATCACCTTTTGACACCTTCACATTTCCCAAGGAGGCTATACAACTCATTTAATGTTCTATTTTGACACCAAAATGACTCAAAAAGACATAAATATTGAAAATGACCAAGACCAAGGCTAATTTGACATGAAATGACATAAAATGACCTATAACACACATTATGGCATATATTAGACCCCTAAAACACCTAAAAATCAATTTTTTACTTGTAAGGGTCTTAATTTGACCTATAGGGTCAAATTTGGTCAACAATAACTATCAAAGGTAATTGATAGTTGTGGCATGTCCTTATTGTGGCAGATCTAGGGGTATGTATTCAAACATATAATAGTCTTTATCAGTCCATGCATTTTGAGCCTTTTTTCTTAGGATTGGCTTAGTGCCCTCTTCCTCAATGATGGCCAACTCTATCTATTCTTGTTCCTCTTCCTTGGTGTTAGCACTCTCTTCAGTGCTTTCCTCAGAGGTTACTCCCCCTTCTTTCTCTTGTAGGAGTTCTTCCTTGGACTTGTACCCTTGGTCCATATTTTATTCTACCTCAATTCCAGATTCACCTTCTTCTTGCCTTTGTTAGGTCTCCATTGCACTCTTTGTTTGTTCCTTTAAGGTACCAGCATTGCCTTCCTTGTCTCTAAGCACCCCTTTAGTGCTTGGGCATGCCTGTGGTGCAATTTATTTTTCTATGTTGATGGGGGTGCTAGG
The DNA here is from genome assembly GCA_037957365.1 of Torreya grandis. Taxonomy (NCBI): domain Eukaryota; kingdom Viridiplantae; phylum Streptophyta; class Pinopsida; order Cupressales; family Taxaceae; genus Torreya; species Torreya grandis. The sequence goes on along the minus strand of JARHVA010001472.1, from coordinate 1,549,794 downwards.
TGCTTTTTATGCTTTCTTTTCCAATGGTTCCATACTTATGGTAACCCTTTTCTCTTCTTTTTCTTTCTTAACCCTTTTCACTAGGCCTTCTTTTTCCTAGCCTTTTTTTCTCTACCTTCCTCCTCTTTATGACTGTCATAGTCTTTTCTTCCTTAGCCCTTATTTCTTCAACCTTAAACTTATAAATTTCTTCTTGGGTCATGTCAGATGCCTTCATGGATTTTTTTATTTTTTTCTATCTCTAGTGCCATCTCTATATGTTTGTTGTTGAGGCTCATTTTCTTCCATCAACTTCTCTTCTCCTCCTTAATTTTTAGAGGCTTTGTGGAGGGCTCTTTGGATGAGGTGATGGGTGGCTTTTCTTCCTCTCTAAGCATGGTGGAAGTGCCACCTTAAATGGCATCCTAGACTTCTTTTACACTGGGCTCTTTTACTACTTCTTTTTGGATGATGTAGACTCCTATCTCTCCTTCTTCCTCCTATGTCTCTTCACGTGCCTCTCACACCTCTGATTCCTTAGGTACCACTTTCACCTCCATCTCTACCAAATTTATTGTGGGTATTTCAGTTGGCCCCTTTGACTTCTTTTTCTTCTCCCTTAGCTTGGGCAAAGTAGTCCCTATCATGATGGCCACATGCTTCTTATTTGGTGCAGAAGGAGTGGCCTCATCACTAGAGGTAATCTTTAATCTGATGCACTCTAACATATCCTCAAGTGTCTCCCCATTTTTATTTTGGGGATAATTCTTCTATTCTATAGGCACTAGCTTCCCTTTATCAATGATCTAGAGGGGGAGGTCATCATCCTTCTTGGCACTTACACCCTTCTTTATTTGCTTTATCTTATAATAAGGAATATGGATGTGCCTAAGAATCACTTATTTTTGGATGGGATGGATGTTAGTATGATCCAAGTCATCCTCCTCATCCTTGGTCATTTTCCCTCCTAGGCACACGTATTGGTATTGTAACCTACTACGTTCCAAATCCATGATTTTTACTAGGATGTCAAGCTATTGTACATTAGGGATCCTTTTTAGCACCTCCCTATAGTATTTTTTATAGAATACATAAGGAAGTTTGAGCTAACTTGAGCGGTTGTCATCTCTTAGTGTCAAGTATACTACATAAAAATAATTCATAATGACAAAGGTTTCCATTATATATATATTTTAGGGGAACTCCACTAGGATATGCCATTCCTCCCTGAATGCTTTGACATACTGGGTAGACCACCCCATTACTCTAATCTTGTACTTCTAGGAGAAAGTAGGGGGAGTAGGTGAAGTTTTGAAAATTTTACACCAGGGAGTCTTGGTGCATCAAGAAGACCCAAAGATTGTCTTCATCACCATTGGGCATGATGATCTCCATAACAATCAGAATTAATATAGACCCCCACTAAAAGGTCTCTCATTTTGTATGATACTCAAACACATTCTTCACCATCTCCTCTACTATGGATTTTTCTATATTAAACGTAACCCCCTACACCATGTGATAGGTGATACACAGGTAGGCATTGGTGATGTCTTCCCATCGACCATCAGGGCAAAGTTTTGAACTCACAAAGCATGTAGTTTCCCTCATTCTAGGGTCCTTAATGTCTTTTATTAGGAACATGAAACCTCTTTTATAGTACCCCAGGAGTTTTTTGACCCTTTCAACTTTAGCATCATCCACCATCATCTAGTGGATGTCTGCATTGAAGTCTGTGAGCCTAATAGTTATGTCTATTAGGCACACTGATATCCACATGCACCTCCCTAAAAAATAGATGTGATATATATGGATGCAAGAGAGGAGGAACTGTATGAGTTCCTTTAGCTTCTTGAAATAAGAAAACTCATAGAATTGAGTTACACTAGTGGCTACAAGTTTATCTCAGATGGAGACATCAAATAACACCACGCCTAATTTTGTTTTGGCCCCCATGTCCACCATCTAGTCTTACCCTTGGTATTGCACATTTCTTGAGATGTGGTGATTGTATTCTTTGAGTTGATAGGTGTGCATGAAGGATTCCCAACTCTCCCCTACCAACACCTCCTTAGGGAACTACATCTCCTCATAAGAAATTTTTGCAAGTGCCTCAGGATCAATCTTGGTGATGCTAACTCCCTCTATTAACTACACTTTCTTATTTCCTATAGCCACTTATTCTATCATCCATTCCCTCTTGGCATCCTTCTACACCTAAGGTAGGCTAAAAATCATGCACTTTTCCCCCATTCTGAACCAGTTGGTGTTAAAATGTAGTCTTTTTAGCTTGTTAAAGCCTTTAATTTTTATTGGTGCTTCTCACAGTCATAAGGTATGCAACCGTGTCTTTGTCTCTCAATATTTCATTATCATTAATAGTGACCTTGACATCACTCCAATTTTTTTGCTACCTAGTTCTTGCACAATCCATGCCCACGATTCTCTATGCCAATCTCAAAGTGAATGTCATTTCTCACTCTATTAAATTGTTGACTTTTGTCATCTATGGGTGCTTAAAGGTTTACTCTAGTAGCATTTATTTGTTTTGGCTCTAGTTCATTGGTCTACATTTTGGTTGTAAATTATCTCAAGTTTTTTAACCTAAACCAGTTGGTCTTGTCATTACTTTATACCCTTAATTTCATCTACCATCTTGATTGTAGGTGATTAATAGCGTGGTGGAATTTAGAGTTCTTAGAAATCACAAAATCCCATAAAATCCATAAAAATTCATTGCCACCCATGCATTAAATGTGGATATTTATGCCTCTACCATCACCTCAATAAATCCTCTTACATTATTTTTAGAGAAGTAATGTGTAGCTCAAAGTCATTTCCCACCTCACTTTGAGTGGATGCCAATGTGTCCTAATGATCTTTATCCTATGCTTTGTTCTCTTGGCATGACCTTCACCTTTCTTATGATAAATTGGGCACATTGCCTCTCATACACATGATTCATCCTCCATGGTTCCATCTTCTTTTCCTACTATGATTTCATTTTAAGCATGTTTTCCTATCTTGGTTTATTTTTATGCACTTTCATCTCTTTGCCTTGGTCTATCCTACCCCATATAAATCCCTTATGCTAGACCTCTAGCAATTCACTCTCTAATTTTGATCTCTTGTGTATGATCATGTTGTGTGTCTTCACTCTACCTCTTATGTATTTTCATTCTATGCACCTCTTTTTCATCTTATGTGTATGAGCACCCTTTGTACCTCTCTTTCTCCCTTGGTGCTCATATGTTTAAAGTCTAGTGAATTCTATGCACCCAAAAACTTAGGTGTCTAGCCTTAAATTCTTTAGAAAGCATCCATACTCAACTCACCCAATTGGAGTTATGCATAGAAGCACCAAAATATTTATATTACAAGCTTGAAAGCACCACTTATTCACTTTACAAGAACAACAATCATAAAATATAAGGAAATGTTTGGATTGCACCAAATGTCATTCAAGTCAGTATAACACACTTGACTTGTGATTAAGAAGTTAGTATCTAATGGCATAAGCATCATTATATTACTAATATGGCTTCAATTTGTTGATATTTAAATGCTTAGAGAGCATTTCACTCGATAACATGAACATCTTGCATGCAGTAGTTTCCAATATACTGTGGATGACATATGGGCCAATCTACCTTATTTACAGTTTGCCAAGTGCCTTAGGTACTTAGATTCATATATCAATACTAATGCTCCTTTAGTGAGTACTTTATGCTTAATATGCTTATCATGCCATAATTTTTGGCATGCCTTGTCAATCTATTGGTTCCATTTTTCTTGGATACGCGCCTCATCCAGTTGCTCCAAGTCTTCCATCCTTACACTAATGAGGCTTGGTCATCCAAGTGACCAATTCTTTCAATTCACAATGATGGTACCAAGAACTACATCAATAAAATTTCCTCAATGCCAAACACTAGTTGGAATGGTGTAGCTTTGTTTAGGCACTTGTAGGTGGTGTAATATGCCCATAATACCATAAACACTCGATCATCAAATCATTATGACCAACATTACATAGTTTCATGAGGCACGTTATCAAGATTTTTTTAAATACCTTAGTTGTGCCATTTGCTTGGGGATGATATGGGGTGGTCTTGTTGTGCACCACCATATACTTGGTTAACAATATTTTCATAGTTTCATTTAGGAAGTGTGTTCCTTTATCATTAGTTAAACTAAATGAGTACGCATAGTGACTTATGATGTTTTCCCATATGAATCATGTGGTAGTGGTGGTAGTGTATTTTTTAGTAGGTACTACCTTAGCCCACTTTGTGAAATAGTCAATCACTACTAGAATATACCTTACACCTATGTACCTTGTTATGGGAGTAACTGGGCCAACAAAATCAATGGCCTACTTATAAAATTACACCTGGGAAAGAATGGGGATGAGAAGCATCTCATCCCAGTGGTTGGGCTTCCCTATGAATTCACATATGTCACATACCTTAGCACAATCTTTTGCATCTTAGAATAGGCTTGGCCATCACAAGCTTGATTGTAGCACTTTGTACATTGTTGCATCTCTAGTGCAATGGCCTCCTATGATCCCCTCATGTGTCTCATATAGAATGGAGTCTCTTTTGTGTTCTAAAACACATCAACATGAGACTTCATCTTGAATTAATTTATATAGCTCCCTAATAATGATCTAAAAGGGGTGAGAATGAATGATGAGTTACTTCTTCTCTTTTGTGGTCATAGTCTAGGGTGAAAACCCAGATGTTAGAAATGCAACTATCTCTACCAAGCCTTTAAGAATGCACTGGACTCTGTAGAGTTTTGCATCTGGTATGTCATCATCAATGGGCATTATCACATCACTAGAGTTGATACAGAACAAATGATCTAGTTCTAAGTTTTTCTTCTTAGATTTCACCATAACTGAGAATTGGAATTCCTAAAATATAACTATCCATTTAAAAATGTGCCCATGGAGAATGGTATTATTCACAAGGTACTTAAGTGCCTCATGATCAGTGAAAAAGATGAATGGGCTTGCCAATAAATATAGCCTAAATTTTTGGAGGGTGTAGACTATTACCAATGCCTCATACTTAGTAGTTATGTAATTTTGTTGTATTAGGGTCAATTTATGACTAAAGGAGATTAGATGATCCAACTTGCCTTTATCAGGCTGTGACAGAATGGTGCCAATTGAAAATCCTTATGCATTGACATGGATGTGGAATGGATTCATCCAATTAGAAAATTGAAGAATATGCACACTAGCCAAATTGAGCTTTATAATTTTAAACGCATCCTCTTATGGTGAACCCCAGTAGAATGGGCCATCCTTTCACAATAGTTCCTCTAGTGGTGTTGTGATCCTTGCATATATCCTTATAAAATTTATATAATAGACACAATGGATAAGAAAGGTATGAACATCTCTCTCTGTGGAAGGAGTTTAGAGTTGAATGATAATGGCAATCTTCACAGGATCAACAAGTAGACCATCTTTACATATGATATGCTCAAGAAATGTACCAAAAGGTGTCATGAAGATGCACTTCTTAAGGTTCAAGGATATTTGTAACTATTTTCACCTCTCAAACATGAGGCACAATTTATCATAATGGTCTCTTATGATCCCAGACATAGTTCAATCATCAAGGTATACCTAGAAGAACTTATGGATAAAATCTTTGAATGCGATGATGACCACTCTAGAGAATATGACTGGTACATTATTGATCCCAAAGGGAATCACATTATAGGTGTAAAAACCCCATTATATTGTAAAGGTTGTATTAGGCCTATCCTCATTTTCAATCTGGACTTGATGGTATCCATAGAAACCATCAATGAAAGTATAGATTTCTCATCCTGCAACTCCATCCAAGACTTTGTCAGTAAATAAAGTCAAGAAGGGGTCAATGATAGAGGAGGCATTTAACATGTGGTAATCCATAAAAATGCATATGTGTACATCCTTTTTAATTATAATCACCATTAAGCTCACCCATTATAAATATTTTACTAGGTATATCACTCTTACGGCTAGCATACCATCAATCTCTATTTTGACCTTGGTGTAGAGATTAAGGTTCATCCTGTAGGGGTAATTTTTGATAGGTCACATACAATCCACCAAATTTAGGCTCATTTCTCTAAGGGATGGGTGGGTGCCCTTCATGTCCCATTAATTGTGTATAAATAAATCTTGGAACTAATTTAGGAGTTTGACAATTCACACCAGCTCTACATTGGACCAATATGCACCCATAGTAGCCATCTTTGGTTATCTTTATTCAATGATATCAACATGGTTGGTCTTGAATGACATTTTATAGGGATCATTTATTTCTTGATGTATGTCCTCAACTTTCCTAATCACATAAGTTTTTTTGATGTGGAGATGAGTAGGGTCTTCCTTATTAGGGGCACTTCATACAATTGCCATGCGATCTTCCTCTAACCTGTTAAGGATGTCCAAGACATTCATATCTTCATCACGTGAGTAACTATTGAGTACCTACTCCTAAAATAAAGTTGGGAATGTTAATCCTTTCTCTCTGAACATATCTTGTAGGTGCTCTTCTAAGATTATAGTGTCCTCAAACACTACCCTTTGAATGACTTGAAATGGCTCGACTAATTATAGGTTATGTGAGGAAAAGGAGAAGTGTGCACAAATTTCTCCTTTAAGACATCCCAATTAGATATCTCATAGTGAATTTTTTTCACCACATGCCAAACCCTCACCCTTGTTTTCAAGGTTCTTTAGAAGGAATGTGCCCATAGTTTCCTTAGGGTATTTATGTTGTACTCAATCCAAGTTTCTTCGTATAAGTGCACATGCACTATAGGGTCAGAATCACCAAAGTATGTAGATATATCTAGATATTCATTACTTTTCCCAAACTTGGTGTATATTTCTACTTTTACATCTTACCAAGTTGGCAAGATAGGCTTTTGTACTACCCACTAAAGATCAACAATGCTTCTCAAAGTATACACTAGTGCACCCATTCTATCTTTTTCCTTTGGGATGCACGATTCTATATCGTGGGCATACTCTTCTACAAGTTTGTTCCCTTAATATCATGGAAACATCACAAGTTTACCTTTTCTTAGGTAAAATAACCTATTTCCCTTCTTATTACAAGGGGGTCCTTTTTGTGAAGTATGATTCATTTAGACCTAGCCAATCCTCATAGGCTTTAGCACATTGGCACTCACTATGCAACACCTCCAACTAGTGGTTTCATAATCTTATTTGACCCATCATTCACAAGATACATCGATAGTGTCTAAGGCCGATTAGCCATCATCCCAAGAAAGTAATCCTTGGTCATTAGGTTTGATAGTCTTTATGCCTTGTGTCATGATGTTGTAGATACGGTTGATCTCATCTTCAACGTCAACACTTTCTATATAAGGGGGTCCTTGGTCATTTGAGAGGGGGATCACAACCCTCTCCTTGCTATTTTAAAAAGTCATATAGCACTTTTTAAATCACATATCAAAATTATTTGTGTAGCACTATGGCCTACCTAGGAGTGTTGGATAATTATCCTACTCAACCAAATTAATCACTTCAAAGTTAGCACAAAACTCTATGCCCATAATATCTATAATAATGCCTTTTAGAATTATGATTGGCTACATCCTAGATTTATTAGCCATGAAAAGCATATGAGGGGAAGGCTTCAAATTTGGCCTACCCATCTTCTCTCATGTATTCTTTATCAAGATATTGACCTCAAATCCTATGTCAATAAGGACCTTACACATAGACCATCCATAAATTGTGGCATTCACCAAGATCTATTGATCTTATTCTACATGATATGTATGTTTGACCTCTCATGCCCTTTCCATGTGTGACATAACAATTTTAACTAATTTTTCCCTGACATGTTCTAAAAATAAATTATTCAATAAGGGTAACATCTTTTCTATCTATAAGAGGCACATGATCTCCATTAGCTCGTGTACCTCAGCCTCTTGATTATCTTACTTTTTATAGGAGGCAACAACTTACACCTCTAGATATCATTCCAGTTGGAGTTCTCCTTGGAAGTTTTGAATGATGTTTATGGCCTATAACAAGATGTCCTTCTAGTGCATAGGGTCAGGGTAAGGTTCAACTTTGGGTTTCAGCCATGTGATGTGATCAGTGTGACTCAGTTCTCCATATTCTGGGTACAAATATAGTATGAGCATAATTGGAAGTTGAGTGGTGAACCCACTATGATTAGTTGTTTATATTTTGATTGGCTCTATGTAGGTTGGTTATGCCTTTGTAATCTATTTATTTGTTTTTAGCTCATGCCAAATCATTCCTACACCTTTGTTTGTGTTGGGCTAGCCTTAGGTCAACATTTTATATAATTAGGATCATCCCTCAACTAGATGCGGTCCTTGATAATAATCGCACATTGGATGCATCGAACATTTATGCTGATAATGCTTGGTTAAGCCTCACTTGTAACATGATCATGGTGGGAATCTTCCTCCACCTCACCCTCTAGTACCTCTTTGCATCCCATAGTTGGCATTATATTGGCCATATCCCCCATTTCTTTGGTTTTCCTATCCTCTAGCTATTATAATTGCCTATCATGCACCTCTTTCTATATTTTTATGCATCTCATTAATTACTTGATAGTCAACTATGGAATGAGTGTAGGTATCACACAGCTTACAATAGAGGGTTGTGTTAACGTAATTGACACATTATAATAATGGGAAATTATGAACATCATGTGCCTCATGGCCAACTTCATAATTTAGAAGCAATGTGCACATATTCTTTTGAGGGTAATTATTTATATTATGACCTTCCATCTCATAATCGATGTACCATAATCTACTTTGAGCATTTTGTGATGAACTAGTGGTCAAATTTTGTATTTGGGATGCCATGGACATGATTTACACCTCCATAAAAGTGTTAATTTCTATGTTGGTGCTTATAACTACCTCAACCTAGAGTATGGCTTCTAGCACTTTGTGGGGGTCCATGAATGTATTCATAAACAACACTCTTTTAAAGGGTACTAGAAATCCTCTAATGAACCATTATGCATGTTAGGAGGGGTGAATATTATAAGGAAGATTGGAAAAAGAGTTTTAAACCTAACATCATTCAGGCGCATACTTTCTTAGAGCCCTTGGCTAATTTATTTGAGTGCAGTGATGCTCTATTGTTCAAATTCAAAAATATCAACTTCCTTCAACAATGCCTCCTTTAGAATGTCATAATCAATCATGGCCTAGTTAGGATCAAATTTCCTATAATAGGTATGAGCACAATCAAGCAGAGTTATCATGAATTAGGTTGCCTTACGCTCGGATTGGGTTATGCCCTGAGTGTACCATTAAAGCTCACATTTTAACTCATGTTATGTGACATTTTCCATGCCATGATATTTTGGAAAGTGTATTACCATCTCATAGTATATTTGTTACGGAGAGGGGGTGTTAGCATCTAAGGTACTTGCCCCCTGGCACTTATCCTAGCAATGGTCTTCCAATGCCTCTAGTCAATGGGTTAGAAATGACCCTATGGTTATCGTTTGCATTTTTGAAGTCAATGGTGTGGTGCTACTCACTTATGGCATTGGGCCACTTCCTATGGGTTTTTTCCCAATCTATATAATTGACATTTGTTAAACTAGAATTTTTGCACTTACATTCTATGTTTTTGAGCTAGCACCCAAAGGCCTAGAGGTACCTTCACTTATCTCCTCATAAGGGATAACTTGTTCAATCACAAAATTGTAATCTAATTATACAAACTAATCAAAGTCAATATTGATAACAAGATCAATTATCATTATTAT